>CM074749.1:4326150-4458650 GCA_037367245.1 Phrynocephalus guinanensis | reverse complement strand
TGGTTTGACCCGATTTGTCAATGACAGCACCATTAATTTGGTCTTATAATAGGACTCTGGCCCAAGGACTTAGTTGTTGAAAATTCTTGCAAGTGTTTGTGTCAATAGTTGGTCTATTTCAGCATCTAGTTAATGAAACTGGAGCTTCAGCAAAAATATTGATTGCTAATGAGAAACTTCTCATACATATTTGAGAATCCCAAATATTAAATAAACGAAGTAACCCAAGGAAGCAGATTTAAGTGCCCTGAAATCAAATTTTCTCATACATTGTGCTACATTTTATTGGCACAACATAATACTGAATTTGGCTTTAGCTTATATTTAAAATCCCCAGAATAAATGGTATGTTTATGTATTTTTAATAGTTTGCAATGAGTGTGAGTATTGTTATATTGCTGACATGTGCATTGGCTCTGGAAAAGTTGCATCACACACACAACAGAGCATGGCAAGAAGACTCCATCAATGCCATGTTTTTTTAAATTAAATTTATATACCGCTCAACCTTAGCTACGTGGCTACTCTGGGTGGTTTACAAAGCGGAACAGGTATCAATCCAACAAACAATAGAATGGATAAACAATCCAATAAATAAAAACATAATAACCAATAAAACAATAAAGAGTGGACCCTCATACAACAAGCGGTCTGTTTAACAGGAAATCCACTTAAAGAAAAAAATTCCAGAGATAGGGGGAAATCGCTTAACAGAATCGCCTATGGGGCAAATCTGTTCGACAGAAAAACGGTTGCGATTAGGAACTAATCCGTTTTCAATGCATTCCATGTTGTTAAGTCTAAGTCCCATAGATCCAATGGAGCCATTCTACTAGGCATTAACAATTGGATCTGGTTTGAGATTTTGATTCAAATATGGAGATACTAATGTGTACATTTGCAGGATTCCACAGCCCACTTCTTGGGCAACATTCACGGTCTGAAATATAGCGGCAAGTCACAACCGGAACCAATGCCATGAATCAAAGAAACTTGGAGAGACAAATCCTCCAATCCCCACGGATGATTCAGTGGACCTCCTCTAGTTGCCACTTACTGTTAGATTTCAGCCACTGTTTCTTAACTCCCTGGCTACCTTTGGGGAAAAAGAGATGTCCACCCTTGGTTTGACATGTAAAAAGGGAGGGAATCTAGTGTGTTTTTTTTTTTAAAGGAACCCAGCCATTGGCAGGGGCAGACAGGGGATGGGGGGGGAATGAAAAAAGGACTGTGAGACAAAACAGAGATCAGATCAGACAAAAAGCGCTGGAGCCAGGGCAATACCAGACAGTCTTGCTGACAGGTCCTTCGTGTAATGACATGTCAATTTGATTCCTTTTAATGCATAAATCCAGAGTCTGTCCTCAGGCCCGAATTCTTCTGTACTTTGGTTTTTCTTTTGTTCCAATGACACTTCTCTCAACATTACTTGACAATGAGTGATGCTCCCCAACCTTGATCTTTCACACCCTCTTGGTGACCTATAACTTTTCATGCATAACCTCTGATCTAGGTCCTGACAGTTTGATTTATTGTCTTGTGTTATGATTTATGAGTATCTTCTCAGAATAATTAACAGACAACAGGTGGTGGCATAATAATTTTGATTACCCAGCGGTTCATGAAACCCACTACAAAGGTGACTTCATTTACTGAATGAGAAGAAAAGGACAACAATCAGAAATTACTCAAAGCCTTCCCTTTTAATCCTAGCCTATCCCTGTGCCCCCCCCCACAACTCTGCCCTTTGTTTTGTCTCATAGGAAATTTTATTTAAACTTACAGTTTCCCATATGAAACCCCGGGAAATTAAATTCCTGGTGTTGGAAGGGGATGCTGGTACTTGATAATTTCAACAGGACTTCTTCAAAATAAATAAAAAAAGACAAATGAGGATGGTGACATTGTGTTAGCATTTCCATGTAATTGAGGACCTCTGTAGAATTCATTATGTGTGAAAGAGTGACCTTAAATATTCTATGGTTTTCTCTATTTGGCAATTGCTTTGCATCTTATTGTCTTTTGCAAACTCATCCACTTGAATATGAGTTTGGACATCATATGAATACAAAAGGGTTGGAAAGTGGGGGTGAGAACAGGCTATATAAGCCCATTTCCCCCTGGTTGTAGTATATTGTCATGGAAGGATTCAATTTGCCCACCCAAATAACCAGTCTGAATGTGTCTGCTTGCCTATTGGGGCCGGATAGGAAGTTTTTACCCTCTAGTGAGGATTGGCTGGGAAGCTATGCTCTCCCCCCCCCGCCCCCGCTGCCTATCCCGAATTAGTGCATAGAGGTGGACACAAAACAGAAAACTGACGGTTCGGTTCATTCTGTTTCAGGCCCACCCTTGGCTTGGTTTGGTTTGGGTTTGTACAATTTTTTTAAAAAATTGTACGAACCCGAACTGAGCTTAACTGGTTCGAGTCCGACTTACTGGTGGTGGTGGTGGCGGTGGTGGTGGTGGCCTTGGGTTTTTTGTTTGTTTCTTTGTTTTGAGCGATGACCGTGCAGCTCCTGGAGCCGGGTCAGTGCTTGTTTTATTTATTTATTTATTTATTTATTTATTTATTTATTTATTTATTTATTTTAGAGTGTCAACCATGCAGCCCCTGGAGCCAGGTCAACAGTGGCGGTGACAAGGTAGGAGGGGATAACAAAAAATGAAGCGAATGAAATGGAAATTTCTGTTTCGTTTCATTTTTCTTTGATGGGTTGGTTCGTTATTCATTCCGTTAGCTAACAAAACAAATAACGAATAACAAAATGAATTAAAAGTTCATTTTGTGCCCATTTCTATTAGTGCAGATTTGAGAGGTAGAATAAATAGATTATAGTACATAGTTGGTAGAGCTTGGTCATAATCTCAGTCACACTGGCAGGTAGTGTGGAGGCCAATAGTCAGTGAGTACCAGTTAGCAAATGTCACTCTAGCCCATCCAACTTAATGATGCTGTGGATCTTGTGATTACAGTGTCATGAGAAGGATGCACTGGAAATACTTCCTGCGCCAAGGGCTACCAAGTTCTGGAGCTTGGATGCCCGGGGGTGGGGGGTGTCTTTTGGACATTTTACTGGCCACTCAGTGCAGTTTTTGAGACTGTACAAAATTGGGGGGTGTGTGACTCACCTAGGTCAGATCATATGGCAGTTGGGGAGGTCACAGGTGACCATGGCAGCCCAACCATTACTCTGCACTACATCGTCTTCCCTTTGATTTGTTGGTTAAAATGAAGTGTCTCACATCTTATTCTGGGGCGGGAGGGCAAAGCTATCTTCTCCAGGCTTTAGTTTCCAGGGGTGGTCGGCAAGAGCAAATGAAAGCTAGCTCGGAAGTCATGAAAATGGTGTTTTGTCTCACTGTCACACTAAGTCTGTTGCTCTCACTGAGATAGGCTGTCTCAAAAGATGAAGCCAATCTAGAGAGAGTTCATCAAACCCTTTGGCATTTCTTACTTTCATTGCAACAACAGGGTAAGAAAAGTTTCTTCTTCCTCTTACTTCTCCAAGGTTTCTCAAAAGAGAGATGGAATCTCTTTTCTGGAATACAAACAATGTAAATCTCCATGAAGGGAGTCCTACTGCAGGCACCTTAGAATCCCACCTGAATATGAGGCACGTTGGACAAAGGCCTAAATTAGAATGCTTTGAGATTTCTCAGAAAGGCAGTTCCCAGTTAACACTGGGGAAGAAACAACACATTTGGGCTTCTTCTTTTTTTAATCCACTGCCCCTCAAGAGGGAACCAAAAATATCTCATGCATGAATTTACATGAGTATTAGATACCAACATTCTTCCATGACTGCTGGGGCTGGTAACAATGGACTCAAGCCACAGGAAGCCAGATTTAAGTTGACTATCAGGTAATCAGGTGTCATAGAATCATAGAATCACAGAGTTGGAAGAGACCTCAAGGGACATCTAGTCCAACCCCCTGCCATGCAGGAACCCCCAACACAGGACTCCCGACAGATGGCCATCCAGCCTATGCTTAAAAACCTCCAAAGAAGGAGACTCCACCACCCTCCGTGGCAGCATATTCCATTGCCGAACAGCTCTAACTGTCATGAAATTCTTCCTAATGTTTATATTGAATCTCTTTTCCTGCAGTTTGAAACCATTGCCCCGAATCCTAGTCTCTGAAGCCATGGAAAACAAACCAGTCCCTTCTTCAAGGTGACATCCTTTCAAATATTTAAACATAGCTATCATATCCCCTCTCAGTCCTCTTTTTGTGGGCTAAACATTCCCAGCTCCCTAAGCCACTCCTTGTAAGACATTTCCTCCAGACCCTCAATCATCCTGGTCGCCCTCCTCTGTACCTGTTCAAGATTCTTAGCTGTTAGAGAAGTACAACAGTGGAATCATTTGCCATGGGAGTTGGTGAATGCTCCAACACTAGGAAAACTGGACCTCCATGTCTCAGATCTGGTTTGATTTGGATTTCTGCCTCTCCATACCTGTAGAGATCCACTGACATCATCCTGTACATTAGTTAGCTTTGTTTGCCAAATAACATTCCTTAACATTTTAACCTACCCCAGACTGATTACCAGTGGGCAAGGAGAGATCTGAGTCCCATATGTTTTCCCCAGCATCATGAGAATTCCTGTTTCAACTTTAAAATAGGTCTGAAAATTATTAATAAAAGAGGAGATGGCTGCAGAGTCTGTAAATTTTTGCAATCCCTCCATGCTCCCAAGATAGAAAAACCATCCTGCACATGCAGAATGAATTTCACACCTCTACAATAGCAATATTACAGGCTTATCAGTTTTTAATTGACTTTTTGACTTCTGAAAATATGCCTACAATGCCACTTTCCATTGCAGTTTAATAGCAGCTTAACACACACCTACGAAATATGCATCCTGGTTGCAATTCAAATTTTGAAATATCTGATGCCAGGTTTGGATAATAGATAAAATGGGATCCCAAGAATATTAAAAGCTCTCAGACTGCAGTGATGTTCTATAACGGTTGGGAGAAAGAAATGGCAGGAATTGATGATCAGAGGTGTTTTCCATTCCCACCACCACCACCACTACCCTTGAATAACTCATAAATGTCTCCTGTCAATAAAACACCATTACAATGAAGCCAATTTTGTCCAAAGGTAGTCTTATCGAGCCTCGTGGCATTTAAAAAAATAATAATACTGCCACATTTGCTGCTTAATATGCGGTAAGAATGGCAATACACTGGTGTTCACATCGTCTTTTTTGATAAAGATGAAGCAAGACTTTGTAGCGTATCACTTATCAGATTAACTTCGTCTCCTTTTCAGCTTGTGAAATAACCACGCCGAGAAGCCCTGTGCTATTTTATCCTAACTTTAAAAAATGGTTTGATCACCTCTTTCCCTGACTGTAAACAATTAGTTAATCCATTGAAAGTCATTTTGGGTTGTTTTAATCAAGCAGGCAGGCCATGTAATGCCTTGATGGTGTTTAATTGGCAAATGGTGATTTTGTTTTTATTTTTTTTAAAAAAAATCTGACTAAAAAAAGGCTGGTTAGCGAACTAAAATGGTGTTTTCACCAATGGAAGCCTCTGCCATAAAGATATTTTTTCATTATAAATGTTTGTTTAGGTGTGCATCCGTACAGCTAGACACAGATCCAAATGGAAAATTAATATCAAAGAAAGGATTATTTTTAAAAAGTTTGATAGTGCTACATTCACATCTCTAATACCTCTCTTTCCCAGCCAAATCCATCTTCTTCCTTCCCTTCTTGGATCTGAAATGAAAAAAATCACAGTAGCCCAGTCATCAACTGTATATAGTGGGCATGAATTAGAAGAGTTACGGTACCCTAATTTACATTCACCACATTGTGAGGAGGAGCATCCATGTGTACATCTGCACACATGGAGAATGCTGTCGGCATAACTCTCTCTTTGTTCCTTGTCTCCCAACATTGTGAAACAGCAGCCAAGATCAACAGTCCTTGGAGTAGACTAGAGGGACCCCACCTTCTCCTAAAGATGTCGAGCGGCACCTTCTTAGGCCTGGAGAGAGAGCGCACAAAGTGGCCACACACTTGGTAGGAAGCTCTGCTTGATGGGCTTCTGTACCTACTTGATATAAAAGGCCTCTTTCTGAGTCTCATAAGTGGCTCATAAGGAAGACACACCTCATGAATAAATCATTTTGACAAGGTGACACTGACGGCTCCCATGAAATTTTGGCTCAGTTTAAAGCAGGGTTGTGAGTAAAAAATTTGGATCAGAAAGTACGAGAGAATGGAAGAGGACGGAGCTGCTGTCGCCACTTGGACTGCTGTGGCCCTTTGCCAACTTGGTGTAGGGTTCTGAAGATCCCACGCAGGCACCTGATTCTTTTGTGCATTGAACATCCAACTCATTTGAGGAAGATATCACCAATTATTATCTAAAGTTGAATTTGAAGCAACACTTGAACTTTGTCATTCTTCAAGCAGCTTTTTAATTGGTGCTTTTGCCTAGGACAAGGGGCAGAAGGGTATAGAATCATAGAATCATAGAGTTGGAAGAGACCTCAAGGGCTATCTAGTCCAACCCCCTGCCATGCAGGAACCCCATCACAATATTTTCAACAGATGGCCATCCAGCCTCTGCTTTAAAACCTCCAAAGAAGGAGACTCCACCACCCTCCTTTGTGGCAGCATATTATTCCACTGCCGAATAGCTCTAACTGTCATGAAGTTCTTCCTAATGTTCAAATGGAATCTCTTTTCCTGTAGTTTGAAACCATTGCCCTGCGTCCTAGTCTCTGAAGCCATGGAAAACAAACCTGTTCCCTCTTCTGCCCTGGTGCAGATATTTGAGGGTGCCTGGAGGGGGAGGGGGAGGAGGAGGAGGAGGAGGAGGAGGAGGAGGAGAAAGCCCTTTGCCCTGCCACCGCCACATGCCAGGAGGGCGGCAAAGCTAGCAGGCAGGCAGATGTGCAAGAGCAGAGGCTGTGGCGCCCTCCTCCTCCTCCTCCAACTCATCATTGCCACGAGGGAGAGGTAAGGTGTGCATGCTAATGCACATGCACACCCACATGCACACCCACACAACCCACAACTGCCCCCCACCCGCAGGATTTCCCCCCCTTGCTGGGTGGATGCGATGGGGTTGGGGAGGGCAGGAGGGTTGGAAAAAACAACTTTGGCCCCAGGCACCCCAAAACCTCGCTACACTGCTGTGCTACTCATCCAAATAATTTCTTCCATCACTAAGAAAGCTACTTGGATGGGTTGTGAAACATTTCAGTCCCACAAGAAAAGAAGTCCAGTTGGGATGACTCAACTCCCAGAGCACCTCACCTGAATGAATGAAAATATCCACAGACAATTATGAAGGTACTACATCAAAGCAGTTACTACTATTGTTGAGCCATGCAAAGTGTTCTATTTACATAAAAATTGCTCACACTTCCAATGAGACCAAGAGATAAAAAGCTCACCATCAATCTCGGGGAGAGATACATTTTGAGTTTTCTCATTACTATGGATGAGAATGTGACAAGTGAAGATCTGCATCCCTAGAAACTTGTGTGTGACCCTCGTGTTGCTTTGATGCTGTACTGTTCAATACAAATGGCTGGATGGCTCTGAGGAGCACATGCGCTACACACAGATGAAAAGCATTCTAACAGCCCTCGATCTGTTCCAGTCCAGCTTCAGGCTGTGTCATGGCATGGACACAGCTTTGGTCACTCTGCAGGATAATTTGTTGATGGAGATGGAGAAGGGCAATATGTCCCTGTTGGTCCTCCTCGACATCTCAGCAGCTTTTGATACTGTCGACCACAGTATTCTCCTGGGGAGGATCTTCGAGCCATGATGGAGTGGATGAGTGGAAACAGACTGAGGCTGAATCCAGCCAAGATGGAGATACTTCACACATTCCACACCCCCACCCCAACAGTCTGTAGGCTGTGAACATCTCTCTCTTTCAGAGGGGTAACCCTCTCTGCAGAGGAGCTGGTGTGCAGTTTGGGTGTTGTCCTGGACCCAGTGCTATCCATGGATTTCCAAGGTGGCATCTGTGGCCCGGACCACCTTCTACCATCTTAGGCATATCTCCAAACTGCACCCATACCTGGAAACCAACAGACTCACCACCCTGGTTCATGTGCTGGTAATCTCAAGGATTCTCTGTTGTAATGGCCTCCACATGGGGCTACTCTTGAGGCTGGTGTGGAGACCTCAGCAGGTACAAAATAGTGGCCAGACTTTTGACTGGGTTGAGATGTAACAATAATATATCCCCTACTATGGCTGTGTTGCATTGGCTTCCTGTACTCCTATAAATCTATTAAAGGTTTGGGACCTTGTTACCTCTCAGAACACCTGCTTCCAGCAAGAACTGCCTGTGATATATGTCAGGCCTGTCCATCAGGTAGACGGCGGGCTACTGGTAGCCCGCAAAGGGTTCAAAAGTAGACCACCGGCCTTAAAAAACAGTGAGGGGATATGTTCTTCACCCCTCCTGAGCAGGGCAGTTCAAGGGCCATGGCGCATTGAAATCTGTTCCCTCCAGAACAGATTAATTGGTTTTCAATGCATTCCTATGGGAAACTGCTGCTCTACTTACAATTTTTTTTACTTATAAGCATGTGCTCAGAACAGATAAAATTCGTAAGTAGAAGTTTTAGTGTAGTAGCCCTCAGGTACTTTGGGTTGGAAAAAGTAGACCTTGGTCTATTCAAAGTTGAACAGCCCTGATATATGTTATTCCCAGATAGGGCACTTAAGTTCTGTCACCCCTAAAGAGGCAAGTAAGGGGGAGAGATCTTGTGCCTTTTCGGTGATCTTTCCCACTTTATGGAATGAACTTCCATGTAATATTTGTCTAGCCCCTTCCGTGGCTTCATTTAAAAGAGCCTTGAAAACCCTGGATCTTTCAACAGGCCTTTCCACGCTCATAGCTATATCACTTTAGCCACGGTCCTGCCATCTCAAATTGCCTTTTAAACCTATGTAAAGATTTATTTGATGTGTTTATGGGTTTCATTCCGTTTACAGATCTGTTGTTATTGTGGTTTTGTTACATTCATTTGATCTTATTTATATCTGATTGTATTTTGTATAGTGTTGTAAGCCACCCATAGTGGCCAGATGGGCAGGGTATAAATAAATAAATAAATAAATAAATAAATAAATAAATAAATAAATAAATAAATGGTCTGTGAAAGCCCACTTTATGTTTTGTGAAGTCAAAGCCAAATACAGTGGACCCTCATACAACAAGCGGTTTGTTTAACAGAAAATCCGCTTAAAGGAAAAAAATTTCCGGGGAAGTTTTTTAACAGAAAATCGCTTGACAGAATTTTCCCAGGGGAAAATCACTTAACAGAATCACCTATGGGGCAAATCCGTACAATAAAAAAGATTGTGATTAGGGAGGGATGAATCCGTTTTCAATGCATACCCATGGGAAATTTGTACAAAGGAAAATCTGCTTAACAGAATTTCATTTGGAATGAATTAATTCCTTTATACAAGGTACCACTGTACTGCGTTTCACGATCAATGTGAATGTGTGTGCTTTATATATTGTAAGAGTAATAATCTTCTGTTCCCATTCCCAAGTCAGTTCTGACTGATGGTGAAATGTTCAGAGTTTTCCAGGTAGAGAATATTCAAAAGGGGTTGGCCATTCCCTTCTTCTGAGGTTGCCCTTGGACCGGGCAGCTTGCCCGAGGTGGTACAACTTGGCTCTACTCACAGGAAGCACAATGTCTGTCCTTGCAGCCAGATCCCTAAACCACAGAGCTATCCAGCCAGATACATTGTAGTCTGCAATAGCTAAGATTTCACTCATTTCCACAGCCTAGGTGAGCCTCTTGTACTTTAAAACGTCTTAGAGGTATACCTTACTGTCTTCAGAAGCAAAAGCCCTGCCTGTTAATGCGGTGGAGATTAATGGGATTTCCTCTGAAGTCAGCCTTTTACTAGCGGCTTTTTTTTTTTGGGGGGGGGGGGACGAGACTCAAGTCAGGGCCAACGTTTGTTTGGCAAGAGCTCTACAGCCTGTTCAAAGTGACACACTTTTACCGCTGTCTGACGGCTGTGCTAGATTTTGGGGGTGGTGTTGAATGGAAGCCAAAGGGAGTTTTAAATGTCCCACCGTTATCTTTTTGGCTTCTTAAGGCATTTTAAACATTTAGCATCATGTACTGGGAAACATGGCCCCTTTGATGGGAGCCCACAGGCCCATGGGGAGAGCTCTGGGTTTATTGGATTCCTTCGTGTCCCATCCATTTTTAAATGAATTATCCAGGAGCAAGCAATGGTTAATTTTGGGGCAGGGGCTTTTTGATGAGAAGCCATGACCTCTTTGGGGCTGTTTGGCATACTCTATAGAGCACCAGTGACACACGCTACGACCCTTGACACTTGATTCAAAACAAAGTAACTCCTCAACGAATCCCTAAGATTCAGCAACCTCTTTGTTATACAGGGGACCCCTTACCACACTCCTGTCTTTTCAAAGCATCCCCTCTTTGCTCCCCTCTTCTCTCTCCCTCTCTCTTCTCTCTCCCTCGCCCTCCCTCTCTCCTCCCCACTCTCTCTCTCTCTCTCTCTCTCTCTCCTGTTTCCCCATTTTAACAACTCCCCCCATCCATGCCTGTTCGTCTGTTTTGACAAAACTTTCTACCACACCAACCTCCCATATGCCAGCCCAGTGCACCAGGAAGGTTTCTTTAGAAAGCGCTGGTGCTAATTATAAATTTAATTTGCATTTTAATTAGAAGGGTAGCAAATTAAAAGCATGGCAGCTGGAGAATTTTGAACGCTTTGCAGAGATTTGGTGTCAGTATCTCTCTGCTTCTGACTTCACTCCCATTTTCATTCTCTCTCTCTCCCCCCCCCCACTCCACTATCTTTCATTCACACAAACATATTGGCAACTCCTTTCTTTCTTCCATGCTTTCTTTTTCGGTGAGTGTTGTGTTTTTCTGTTTCTCCATTTCCCCCTTCTTGTTCCCCCCCATGGATCAAGTTATAAATTATTTCTTTTTGCACTGATAAACAGGATACTCTTGTCATGTGCCAGGGACACCATGTACCATTGCGATAGCAAACCTTTAAAGTCAGCCTTTGTGTGCCCCTCCTTCAGTTCTGCTTGGATTTGCTATTTATATCTGTCATAGATTTATAGGTATTAATCTCAGCACACATATATGCCTCCTCCTGCCCCGGTCTTTTTCATTCTGGTTTTCCATATTCATAAGAGAGTGTTCAACTTTACCTTTGACCAGTGCAGAGTGAACTCAAACAAAAACCTGTAAACATCTAAGCCCCGTGCATATGTTACAACTGCACACAACAGATGTGCAAAGAAAAGACCAAAACCTTCGCCGCTCATGCTCAGGGGGCTGAGCCACCCACCCACAGGCATTCCCTGTGTTACTGATGGCATTGATGTTCAGTCTTCCTGCCTAGAGCACTGTGGAAACCCAACGGTCCTGTGAGGTAGGTTGAGGGGCAAGGACTCCGCACACACCCTGGTAGTTTCATGACAGACAGGAATCTAAACCTGGATTTTCCCAGTAGGAATCCGACAAGCTGCTACTGAACAAATTTTGCTCACAAATTTATTTATTTATTTATTTATTTATTTTTTTATTTACCACTCCCTCTAGCAACATGGCTACTCTGGGCAGTTTACAAACTGAACAGGAATCAAACCATAAACAGTAAAGTACAATATAATAGATAAGCACAAGTATGTAAATAAAAACACTATAACTAATAAACAATATATAGCAACAGCATAGAACAGGAACAAGATTGGCTACAGATAAAAGCAAATAAATATATAATAGCAATCATTATTAGAACGGATTAATATCTGGGGAAAGCCTTTTTAAATAGCCACATCTTTAGATTCTTCTTAAAGACTGCGAGGGAAGGTGCCAGACAGATCTCAGGAGGAAGTTGGTTCCAGAGCCGAGGGGCCACCACTGAGAAAGCCCAATTTCTCATCAAAGATTTACGGGCCTCCTTCAGTGACGGCACCCTCAGATGTCCTGCCTGAGATGATTGGGTGTTATGGGCATTACTTTGCGGCAGGCAGAAGCAGGATCTCTGATTGTACACACACTTGAAGTCTGAATGAGTGACGCTGAAAGCTTGTCATTTGGAAGCCACAATAGAGAGGAATTAGTCTGAACTCACTTTGAGGATATTTGGCATCAGGTGTGGGTGGGGGAGAGGGGACTGGTTCTAGATTCCTCAAATCCCAGTCCATCCCTCCAACCATTAGATCACACAGCTTTTTAGCCTTCCCCCATACATCCTTGACACTCATACTGTATTTTCAAAATTCTTTTATTGGAGGCAGTTTTAGAAATTAAAAGGCTAATCTTTGCTGCGGGGAACCACCTGCATTCCCCACATTGCCCTGAGGGAATGCTATATTACAAGCAATTTGACAAATCAAAATAGTCCATAATTACCCGCTGTGTCAGGTAGATAGCAGTAGTGCTTCTGCCCACCTCGGAAAGTGGGAGTCCCTTGTCCTGCACCTGCTGGAATTAATAAGTTTACCATGTGGTCATGTTTGTTTGTTCATTTAAATTTTTGCCCCACCCTTCTAGTGTCCTGGGCATGACTCTGGGCAGTTTACAATATCATAAGAGGAACATGCAATAAAACTACATTAATAATCCAATAAAACAACCAACAAAGAAAACCCAAATCTCTAAATATAAAAACTAATGCAGGAGATACAAATGATGGTTGCAAAGCAGGAACAATTGTTCCAAACTTAAAAGAATATAGTGACCCCAAACAAAATTAACATCTTGATAAGTCAGAGGTTTAAGTATCCGGTTGGAAGTTCGATTCCCCTCTGGGTATCTTTTGACAAGGGCTAGACAGGATGATCCATTGGGTCCTTCTAGTCATGCAGCTCTAAGATTATTATTATTTAAACAGCAGCCAGCTCAGTTTTATGCAGTTTACATTATTTGTATGAAAACATTATTTGCTCCATTATGCCTCATTCTCTTTCTCATTCTCTCTTCTTGGGAGTGCTGCATGCAAATAATGCACGTAATGTTGAGTGGGATTCCAATCCACCACCCAGAGTGGCCTCGTCACTGCCCAGAGTGGCCTGGTTGCTAGATGGTGCGGTATATGAGTCTATTAATCAATCAATCAATCAATCAATCAATTAATTAATTCTGATCCCTGTTTTAAAAAGTCTTCAATGCAACATAAGCCTGGTAAAGAACAAGGCGTACAAAATTTGTATGCACTGGCAAGATGCAAGGTAAATTCTGTTGGTATGAAATAATTTGCACATTGAGAAATAATTTTTCTGCAAATTGTATACTTTGCACAGAGCAGCAATACCAGTTTTCAGAGCAGACTTTTAATGAGGCTGAGGGAGGTTTAAAAATTAGAAGCATTGGATAGGTTGTTTGCATCCTGATGCTCAAAGCACTGACTGTGTATATTTCACTGGCTTTGTGCAGATACACTCAGGAGGTTAACCGTTTTGCAGTAGATGGTTTTACACATCAGGATAGACTTTCTTGTTTTGAATGGCCACTGGACAGCTCAGTGGAATGCCTCATAGCCTAGTCTCATGTCCTGGGAGAAGCCCCCCCCCCCCCCCCCCCAGTAATATGCAAGTTGAAGGTGGTTGTTGTTTTCTTCAGCATCAGATTTGGAAGTGATACCTAGTAAGAGCTGCACAATAGGGAGAGGCACTGAATAAGTCTCCATCTGCCACTAACAAGGCATAAGTCCTAGAAATATTTATTTATTTATTTATTTATTTATTTATTTATTTATTTATTTATTTATTTATTTATTTATTTATTTATTTATTAACTGCCCAACTTTCCCTCAGGAACTCTGGGCGGTGTATAACAAATTGCCGAACTAAACAATTTGCCCCCCCCCCAAAAAAAAACCTCAACTCAAAATCCTACTGCTCCCCCCATTCCATTGGCCACTGAAACATGCATAGTTCCTTTTCTGCTGTTTTGCAACTCAAGTGACCGCATCCCATCAGATCTGATGCTTTCCCTGTGCTCTATCTGTGGTCATTTTCATTCCTCTGTTTGCCTCCTTCCCCCACTGTGTCCTTGTTCAATAATTTTCATTAATTGATTGACAGATCTGACAGACCCAACTAACCTCTATCTCACTTGCGTGTAAGTTTTCAAATAAGTACTTGTATGCCCAATGACCTTGTCGCCTCATCAGGTATCAGAAAATGAGCATGCAGATATGGAAGGGAGCTGATTAGCAAAATAAGGAAGCGCTCATTCCCAGAGTGACTCTGTAACAAGCCCTGACAGCCAACTTGGCAATCACCATTTGAAATGAAGTAGTGTGGGGGAGAGGGAAAAAGCCACAGATGTTGAAGGCACATAACTTAGTAAAAAAATTTGTCTCAAAGAAAGCTAGGATGATGGCAGTATTAAAAAGTAACACTTAGGTTTTCAAGTGTATGTGTCTTTTTTGACAAACTGGATATCTTCCACTCCAGCCTAATGGCACGAAGCTGCATGCAAGATTCTTTGCTCTATAATCCTTTGAAATTAGGCTGCTACTCTTGATGTATCCTTACTAGCATTTACTGTTAGTAACTCCTTAGAGGTCCATGGCTTTTCTGTGTGGAGAAAGACACACCCTTTCTCCAAAGCTTACTATGAACTTCTGGACTTTTTTCTAAAATTGTCGTTGTGCGAGACCAGGACAAGTTGGATTACTGGTGGTCTAGTTTCAAAGTTCGCACACATCCCTTATGCAGTGGTGTGAGCAAGCACAACTATGGTAGTGGAGAATTCTGTGTTTTTTCACAAGGTTCAGGACTGGAAAGAAGACTAGACAAAGAAGGAAATTTTATTTATTTACAAAATTTAAAAGTATCTTTTACCTGGCCTTTCTCCTTTAAAAGTACACAAGGCAGCATACATAATTAAAAGACAATGTTTCTAAGCTAGCAAGAGTGAGCATATTAAAGTGGATCAAACAAATGGCACACTAAAAATGGCAAATGAAAGCAACGCCAAAACACATTCAAGAGCCCACAGGTCACTATTTTGTACGTAACAGAAAAAAATAGCTGTGTGTGGGTGACTTTAATTAAAGTGCTGCTTTGGTAGAAAGATGGTGCAAAGAGGACCAAAACCTGTACAATCTATACTTGGGCTGCCTCAGTTGTATTTAATATAACATATCAGCAGAAATCTTGTGGCATATTCCAAGCACTTGGTCTGAAATATTGGGAAAATACTTATACTTGAACTATGCAACACGGCAACGCACAAGCAATTTATTTGTTTTAACTTGTTATGTTTAGAAAATTCAATAAAATATTTTTTAAAAGAAATCTTGTTATGCAGTTATGAAAACAGCATAACTTTTTGAGAATATTTGGCATAAATTTAAAAATAGATAAATTGAAAAATCTGCATGGACCTTATCTGTAACATGCCAAAGCACATGATTCAGTAATCAGTATACAATAGTTAATATCTATGGAGTTTTCTTAATATATGCCTACAAAGAGGGGGAAAGGGTGCTGCATATATACTGCAACATAGTGGTTAAAATATTCTCTGGGTGGTTAACAATTTATTTATGCAGGCTACACATTGCCCTTCCCAGTGAGTTCGGTACGCATTTTACCAACCTCGGAAGGATGGAAGTCTGAATGAACCTTGAGCCTGCTACCTAGAATTGAACCCCAAGTCATGACACAGTTACAGATGCAGTACAAACTACTGTGATATGAACTGATCAAAAGTGGCCCAGAATTTCCTGGGTCCTTGCTCTCCTCTAGGGCATCATATAAGACCTACACATGAACAGCTACTGCAAAGATGGTTTGGCTAGTGACTACAGCAATTACATAGGTGGCTAAGCACTCTCCTTTAAATTTATCGGTCAATAATTCCTGAATAATACCTCATTCGGGTTAGAGCAAGAAGTCATACACAGAAAGAAGAATTATGATTTCTGAGATGCTAAACACTGGAGATGTAGATCATGGGGTAAGATTCTTTTACCTAGTCTTTGATCATCATGAGCTAAAATTTATAATTTGGGAGGAACACATTTTGAGATCGTTTTACAGCAGAACGCAACAGTTGTTTCAAATGAAAAAAGCTGTTTCTAACAAAATGCTGCTTATTCAGTTCAGTTTGTTTCATTATATAACAAAATGACAAATCAGCATTTTGTTTTTGTTTGATGCCATCCCTAGTCCTGACTTCATTAATCATTGGAACACAATGTTTTACAGTGATCTACATTCATATGTATTGGCTGAAATCCTGTTGCCTAACACGCACTCGTGTAGGCCTACTAAATCACCAAGGATTTGGCGAGTCAACTCTCCCACAGGTCCTATTGATTCAAATTGGCCAACTCCAGGGGCAGCTTACTTTAGTGTAGGAAATGGCAACTGGAGCAGGTCCATTCGAATCAGTGGCACTTACACAGTTGACTCAGCAAACCCCCATTGATTCAATGGGCCAACTTGTGTCAACGTTTTTTGCTTATGCAAACTTTTGGTGGTTCATCCCCAAGAAGAGATTACCTATACCTTGGATGTGAGCCATTTATTCAGCAAAACAAAAAACAAAATAGAGCTTTGAAAGAAAAGAGGTGAAGAAAGGAAGGCAGACAGATAAGCCCCGCCTATCTGCTTATGCGCCTGTTTATAACGGTTATGATTTAACCAGAAGAAATACCGGCCCTGGAAAGGGGAGGAAGGTTTCCCCAGCCTCATAAGAAAGCATTTCTGGGAATTGCAAATATGCTTCCTCTTGAGCGGCTCTCTGCTACCCACCCACCTTGGATGTAAGTTTTCCGAGCTGTACAAAATACTTTCATTAACCCATCACTGTATTGTTGTGGAGAGCTAATTAATTGATTCTTCAAAAATGCCAATTGGCATCCTCCTGGGGAAATCCCGATGTAGGCTTCTGCATTAATCAGACCAGTGTGCTTCTCCTTCCTGCCTGGATATCGGGCCATCTGCAAGGAGGAGAACTCTGCTATTGCTCTCCTAGACCTCTTGTAGGCAGCTAATTAATATGAGCAGGATATGACAGTTGTGCTAGTAAAGTCACCGTGCTGCCTGACAATAACTCTATAAAATTACATTTCGGTGAAAGAATGGAAACAGTGTTAAATACAATTATTTGCCTCCCTTTGATGTCTGAGAGTCATTATGGAGGCAATTACAGTGGTTTCTCTGTCCGTGTGTCTGCAGGGTATTTATCTGGAGTTCTCGGGAGTCCTTTGCCAGGTGGAGAATATATGGCATTTTAAAGACAAGGGAATTCAACTTCAATTATCGGGGTAGGGAAGAGAGGAGGAAACAACTGCACAACATATATGAGAGTTTTCCACGTGATCTTGCCAGAAAGCCACCATTTAGCATCAAATGTAGAGAGAAACCAACTGAAAAGCCATCAAATACCTTTTCCTAACATGTTTTCTTTCTTATCGTCTCTATTCGATTGAGGAGAGAGCAAGGACCAGTGGTCTAAGCATGGGTTTCTAGTAGAGATGGGCACAAAATGAATTTTTAATTCATTTTGTTATTTGTTATTCATTTTGTTACCTAACAAAATGAATAACGAACTGACCCCTCAAAGAAAAATGAAACAAAATGAAATGGAAATTTATGCTTCGTTCATTTCGTTTTTCATTTCCCCATAGGAATGCATTCAAGCAATGCATTCCTAAGGGAAAGGTTTCCCATGCCAATGGCATGGGGGGAAACCCAGGCTTTCTTTTTGCCTGCAGCCAGCACCACCGATCAGCTGTAGCGCTGGCTTTGGCAGGAAAAGTATTTAAAAAGCCCGACCTTTCCTCTACCATTTTCAGAGAGGTCCTGCTGACCTGTCATCGGCTGGGCCCCTTTAAAAATGGCCCATTTTTAAAGGGGCCCAGCCAATGACGGGTCGGCAGGAGAGGTCTGAAAAATGTTCGGAGGCTAGTTTGTTGGAACTCTCCCACCTGCGTCCTGACCATTTTATAACACATACAAGGAGATGTGATGATTGATGATGATGACAATTGATGGTGATGATGATGATGATGATGATGAGGAGGAGGAGGAGGAGGAGGAGGAGGAGGAGGAGGAGGAGGAGGAGGAGGCCAGTCCAGTTTGTGCAGCTGTCAACATCTGTGTTTTTTTAACTATTTTTAAAACAAAAATATTTTCTGTCTGGGGCAATCAGAGGCTGTCAAAGGGATTAAATGCTGCAAAGGGGGAAAACCGAATAATGAATCGAAACGAACCAACAAAATGAATATTTCCAAAAAATTTTTGTTAAAAATGAACCGAACTGAACCTATCCTAAAAACGAAACAAAACAAAATGAATCACCATTTTTCCGGTCCGTGCCCATCTCTAGTTTCTAGGCCCCAGGGGGGCTCCTGGATATCAAGGTAAGACATGAAGGCCATGGGTCATATGCCCTCACACAACGCATGGGCAAAAAATGGGGCATGGACATGGAGTAAGAGAGCTCCTAAGGTGGTTCACACTATATTCTAGCACAAAAAATAAAAATAAAATAAATCAAATTATTATTTTCTTCACTTCATACCAACAGAGAAGAAAACCTGAAAGTAAAATCCAATCCATTCCCTAATTTAGGCTGAAAAAACAAATGTTATGAAGGGAATCATTTCTCCTGATTAATACAAGTTTTTTAAAAAAACTTTTCTAGTTTTGCAAAATTTAATAGCATATTTAATTCTACGAGATTAAAATTTCATTGCACATCTAGGCTTAATTGGTGCAGATGTGGGGGCAGATGTTAAAAGCTCCACCTGAGTTACCTTTTGTGCTGTTTCAACACATTTATCATTGCAGATTTAAATTATAATTCCTGACAATATTGAACAGGATTCTTACAATGTTTTAATTTTACTTTAGATTATTTTTCATGTTGGAATTTACTTAACTACCCAAGGTCACAATCCTAAACAATGGGGTAAACTAAAACAGAAATGAGTGTAAGGCTTGAACACCTTCTGTTATTGAATTATGGGGTGATGTTATCAGAGAGAAAGTGACATGTCTTCTGACATACATGGTGCTCTGTCCCTCAGTAAAAGGTTTATCATATACGCATCAGATCTACTGGGTACAAGGCCTGGCCCACTGAACAAGGTTACCTGTATCAGAGTCAGTTATCAGAGTCAGATTGGTGGTTGATGCAGGTAGATTTGACCACATCACCCCAATTCTGACTCATCTCTATTGGCTGCCCATTGCCTCCCGAATAGAGATGGGCACGACTTAGCGGTATTCCCATTTCCGTTTCCGTTACTCGGTTTCGTTACTCTATGGAAACGGTAACGGGAATTACTCCGCCAGACTTCGAGCTCGAACCGACGAACGAACAATTTTGGTCTGATTTGTCGTGCTCGTTCCTTGCATCGCGCGATCGCGCGATGCAACGCGGCACAGAAAAAAAGTTTTTAAAAGTTAAAAAAACCCGGTTCCCGGCCAAAAAGCAGGCGGAAAAATGCCTGCCGTGCCTCAGGGCACCTACCAGAGGGGTTGTTTCTGGAGGTCCCCGGCCTCCCCCCCATCCCCCGTCCTAGTGGGCTGCTCTGTGGGACTCGCCGCAGGCTCGCAGCCAGCAAAAAGCCCAGTCTCGCCGGCCGCCGGCCGCCGCAATTAAAGCGCAAGCAAGCGGCACGGACGGCACAGGAAAAAACTTTTAAACTCTCCCCCCACCCATTCCCAGGCCAAAAAAGCAGGCGGAAAAATGCCTGCTTGACTAAGGGCGCAGGGCACCTACCGGAGGGGTGGTTTCTGGAGGGGGGGTCCCGCCTCCCCCCCGTCCTGGGCAGCCAGACTCGCGAGTCGCCATTTCACCATGCCATGTGGTGCGGGCGGGGGATCCAAAATGGGGCAGCGAACGCAATATTGTTTTTGAAATCGTGGTCCAAAAACACACAAGCACAACAGAAACACGCAAAAATTTATAAACTGCCAGATTTTTCACAGTAGCAGTGGGTTTTTTCTTGCAACAAAATGTCTCTCCTCTCCTCCTCTGTCCTCCATTGATTTTATTTTATTTTATTTTATTTACACCTGCGCATTGGATGGGCTGGCCGAGTGGCCAGCCATGTGGGAGTGGACGACCATGCAAATTTTTGGAGCCATCCCACCAGTCGCATGGCCACTTGGCCATGGAGACTTCTGGGATGTGCCAAAAAGCCCCCTAAAACCTGCCCTAGCCCTAACTAGCCCTTGACTCCGTACCCATACGTCACAGACTGTCTTCTTAGTGGGACAGAGAGGCACCCAGAGGTGCAACCCACTAGCCCACCGTAACCTTACCCGTCACTAGCCTAACCCTAGCCCTTGCACTAAGCCACCTTAAAGCCAGATCTACTTGCTTGCATTGCACTACACGCAGCAAGTACACTTCCCTTCTGTGTGAGACATGGTGGTGCGAGAGCCTTGTGCAGGGAAGGCATGATTCTATCACTCTCACACTGGTCTCACTGTCTGCACATTATGTTATGCAATATCCATATGGCTATTGCATAGCATTTTGCAGCAGCAGCAGGTGAGGAAGGGAGACCCCCATGTAGAGGGATCTCTTGGAGCCTGCTTCCCCTTCCTAGTGGGTGAGGATAGGAGGCACCCACGGGTGCCTCCAGGAGCCCACTTTCCCTTTATAGCGGGCCAGAGGAGGCACCCACCCCACAGAGGTGCCTCCAGGAGCCCGCTCCCCCCCCCAAAAAACCAGTACTAACGACAACGAAAAAAACGAACTGACTAATTTTTGCGAATTTTTCGCGAAAACCAGAAACGACCCGAAACGGGACCGGCCCGACTAACGACAACTCGAATTTTTTTTTCCAAGTCGTGCCCATCTCTACTCCCGAATAATGTACAAGGTGTTGGTTTTGGTCTGCAAAACCCTCCATGGCCTGGGACCTGAAACTCTGACAGACCCACCAGAGCCTCATTGGCCTTCTCGCTTCGGGAGAAGGGAAAGCCCGTAAGGTCAAGACCCGTAATTGGGACTTCTCATTGGTTGTCACCTCCCTATGGTACAAACTGCCCAGCGAGTTGTGCCTGGCTCCTTCCCTTCCAGCCTTCAAGAAAGCACTGAAAACTTGGCTGTTCCAGGAAGCTTATGGCAATTGCTAATGTTTGTTTTGTGTTCCTTATGATTTATTGGCTCTGTTGTATTTGTTATGCCTCTTGCCTGATTCTCCCCTCTTTTTTTGGCCCCTCCCCTTCCTTTGTTGTGTATTATTTGGTTGTGGTGGTTCTAATTGTTTGTGTTGTTCTGCTTGTAAACCACCCAGAGTTCTGTATGAGAAAAGTGGTGTGGTGTATAAACTTAAAAATTAATACATAATAATTAATAAATAGTCTTCAGGCTGGAGTTCCAAGTCCAAAGCCTTGAGTCCAAGTCTTGAGTCAATGTCCTTGCTCCCCTTCCAAGGGTATATGTACAGACAGAAGGCCTGGAAAGGATGCCAGGCCAGTACATGGGTGTGTGCAGAGAGAAAGAGAGCGAGAGCGAGAGAGAGCAGGCTGAGGACATTTCCTGGAGTGAGCCCCTGCCTCGGCCTGTTTTCGCCTTATAAGCTGGGCAGTGGGAGCATGGCTAGAGACAACAGCCAGCTCTTGGAAGGGAAGTGAGCCTGCTCCCCAATGGCAATGCTGGTGCCAGCAGAAGCAGGTAGGAAAGCCCATCCTTAATAGGAACTCAACAACATAACTTGGGGAAATGGGTCTGAGCCATCAGTTATGTCCAAGTCTTTAAAAAGATGTATGCAAATCCCGAGCTGAGTCCAAGTCACAATTTGTGAGACCCCCATCCCTGATTTTCAAAAGAGAGATTATTTGGCCTTTCCTGTTCCCAGGAAAATATGGAAAAACAATAAAAGGATGATGTTATGAAGCAAGGGATGGCTTTAAAGAAAACTCCAGCAGGTCTGGTAGAGATTGCAGGAGGTACAGAGTTGGTAGCAAGCCTTGAGGTTCCCCAGGGGCATGGTGGCTCAGCAGACTAAGGCACCAGAAACTGTTGGCTGCAAAGTTGACAGTTTGGCGGTTCGAATCCCGGGTGCCACGCAGCGGAGCAAGCTCCTGCTGATAACCCCAGCTCCTGCCAACCTAGCAGTTTGAAAGCATGTAAATGCAAGTAGATAAATATGTACCACCATAAAAAGCAGGAAGGTAAACAGCATTTCCTTGCAGCCCTGCTGGCCATGTGGCCATGGACTTGCACAACACCGTCTCTTTGGCTTGAATATGGAGATGAGTACTGCCCCTAGAGTCGGACATGACTAGCATGCATGTGTGTGGGGGGGGAACCTTTACCTTTAGCTTTACCTTGAAGTTTCCCACTTGTGCTCTTACCATTAAGCATATTCTATTCTATTCTATTCTATTCTATTCTATTCTATTCTATTCTATTTTGCTTGTTTCTGATAATCTATCTGAACTCCAGAGCAGTGAAAGAAACTGGAAACTCCAATTGTGGCCTGTACATTTCTTTCTTCAAAGAGCCTGTTCAAAGCACCGATTCAGGTGCTTGATAGAATGTAAGATCACAACCTGAAGTCTTTCGACAAGCAATATAAAAAATAATAATAAGTGCACACTTCATTAAAACTTTTCAGAGCTAGGAATATGAAATCTCATAATTAAAGTCTGTTTGCTTAAAAATACTTCAGCTGAAGTCCCGGACAGTGGAATAATGTCCTTTAGATTAAAGTTTAATTGAAAACAGTATTTACTGCTCTAGTGCATTTGATAGAGTCCTTTGTGGCATTTCTTTATGTATAATTGTGTTTTGCAATCAATTTAAAATAGCGATGACTGCAGTCCTTGTAGGAGGTGAATATGAGTCCTCGGAAAGAGAGTGGCATCTACAGGGGTTTCTGCCAAGCAGATACGGAAAAAGCAATTTTCGTTCTGCCAGTTTTCAGCAATCCCTTTTGCATATGAAATGCTGTTGCAAGTGGGAAACAAGTCCCCTCTGCTTGATGAGATAAATAATTCCTCCCTCCCCAAAAAGAGAAAGGTATGCAACGTTTTTACATGCTCATCTCTACAAACTGAAGAAAACATAATAGTCATTCCAGGCGCCTTGGCATTTCTTGTAGCCACTCCTTTGCAATCCTGAACTGGCATTGAGGTAAAAAGAAGAGATGGGCATGAAATGAACTTTTGGTTCATTTCGTTATTCGTTATTCATTTCGTTATTTAATGAAACAAATAACGAACTGCACCCTCTAAGAGAAACGAAATGAACAAAAACAAATTGCCATTTTTTTCAGTTTGTGCCCATCTCTAGTAAAAAGGCTAGCAACAGACATTTTTTTGGGGGGGGGATGGGGAACAGATCAATCTCTAAATCAGTGCAGATGGCGCTCATCCTACTAAGGGACTCCAGAGGGCCAGAGGGTGACACTGACTCTGCTGGGCTCATATTCTATGAGGAACTATTGTCATGAAATAAGACTGTGCACTTAGCTCTGTGATTCTTATGCTTGGCTAACGAAAGAGATCTTGGGTGTTAAATTCCCAATGTTGCCTCCCAGGAGAAGAGCCCGCCTGTGGCATCTTGGGCAAGTTTCACAGTCCCAGAAGCAGGGAAAAGTATACCACACCTGAGTTTCTTACACTGAGGCTGCTTTTACATGACCCCTAAAATCCGGGGCAAAGGGCTCCCAGATCCGGAGCTTAAAATTGTTTTCCCACCAGCTCTGGACTTTTAAAAAAATTAAGTACGACCACGCCCAACTAAGCACACCCCAGCACACTTTACAAGTATCTGGTCTCCAGAGGTAAAAAATCTTCCGATGCGGATTGTAAAGCTGTAAATGCTGGGCTCCCCTCCCCTTCTGTTTGTTTGTTTGTCTCCACCACCCCTTTAAGAGACAGGAATCCCTACGGGGCTGCTCCGGGCTGCTTGGATGGCAGGCAGAGGTGAGCCTGCATTCTTTTCTTCCTTTTTTTCTCCCTCCCCTCATGCAGACAGGAACAATGGAGTGTGGATGGGTGGGAACACAGGAAGAGGGACAAACCCCCACAATCTCTGGTCTGAATTTAAGTTGCCAGCACATTTTAGAGGTCGTGTAAAAGTGCCCTGAGAAAACCCTGGGAAGAACTGCCATAAGTCAGAGCTGTTGTAATCCACTTTTGTAATGGTATTGGTGCAATCTGAATGAGTTACACTCTTAAACAAATGCAATTCCATGACACCTGTCTGTCTTCTCGTGTCTCCCTGATGTTTGGGACATGGAGAAATGGACTCCCTCTCCAATAAGCAAAACATCTTATTCAAGCCATCAGATATGCTTTCACCTATCTCCTACAGCCATCCTGCCACATCCAGTGTGTCGGGCTACTGTTGTAGACAAGACAATGTCTACCTCTCTCAAGGTTAATTGACTAGTGTTCTTTGAAATATACATGAGAAACTTTATTGACTAGCCTGGTGCTCGACCTCACCTGTCAAGTGAGAGGAGGAGGAGGATAATAACAGTGAGAAGGACTCCCACACAAAAGAGAGAGAGAGAGAGAGAGAGAGAGAGAAACAACATAAAAGGACCTGACAAGAGGTGAAAGATTGCAGAATGCAATACATTTTTGCCAACATCGCTTACCTCCTCATTCACTCTCATCCAATACACCTTCCCTCCACCTTTTCTTCCCCTGCAACAAGACTTATGTAGATTACTTGTGCAGAGCAAATGTCAAATGGATTGTCAAATACCAATCTAATAATTCAAAGGAGGCATCGATCCTATGAAGCCCATTCCTTGAGAATGTAAGGACAGCCCTTCTGGATCAGTTGCACAGTCCATTTAGTCCAGACTTTGATTTCAAGCAACAGCCAGGCACCTGGGAAAACGACCATTGGTGGAAGGCTGCAGCTCTGATGTCTTGGTTTGCTACTGCTTTGTTGTATTTGGATAGTGCACCAGAAAGCTGAGGTTCCATTTTTCATAGTTATTGGCTCCTAAGGGTCTAAAACATGCCCATATTTGGGACTTAGGGGACTTGAGGTTCAAGAATGATCCATTTGTTTGGCAGTTTAAGCAAGGGATGTCAGTTCTTGGTACATTCTCTATGTCTAGGGATGCAAGAGACCTACTGTACAGGCTTCCAAAATATACAGAAGGATTTCAGAAGTACGGTAGTGGCCCATTAGAACAAATGCAGCCTACCATCTAGCTATGTTGGTCTAGAAAGAGCTGGATAAACCATTTGGTATCGTAGCTCAACAATAATTGAATTTTTTTTTGTTAGGAGATGAGTGTTGTCAGGTTCTTAAGTAAGGCATGAAGCATGCCAGCTTGATGGTGCTTAGATTGGTGGGTGAACAATCTGTCATAAGGTGTACAACCTGATTTGACTCAGATTCTTATTCCTAAATTCTTGTCTAGACTTCCTACTTGACAAGACGAGGCTGACGATGGATCATTCAAGCTGATACTAGACCACCTAAAGCTCTGCTGAGTCCAAACTCCACCAAGCTTAGAGATATCAGAAATTACTTGGGCCTGGCTTTGCTCTGTTCTAGCTTTGTGATGGCCTTGTGAGGTGTCTTTTGAGCCGCATGAGGTGTTGATCTGGCATCACTCATCTTCTTCACACACTCTCCCTTTTAAAATTCTTCTTCCAATCAATCTGCTCCAGCTCATTCTGTATCCTTTACATCTAAAATTTCTGTGCCTGAAGATTTCACAAGAAAACAGACAAAGGCATGGACACTGGAGGTCAATGGAAGTCACCCATCTGCACTTTTTATAGGGTTTTGAGGGCAGATGAATGATATATTCAGAGAGAACAGTTGTGGGCTAAGGCTGAGCTTGTGTTCTGCTGTAAATAAACCACACAGACCAATTAGTTAGCTCTTGGAAGAATGGAAAAAGGCCACAGCTTTATTGACATCAGTTGGAAGGAAGAGACTGCAGTACTCTGGACAGGCATTGGGATAGGATCCTGTTCCATCGGGGAGCCCGCCTGCCCCCCGATGCGCCCGACAGCACCACAGGGTGGCAGCACCCTTCAGCCCGGCTTCCGAGAACCCCGTGGGCGTACAATCCTTCGGGATTTCCTCTGCTAAGCTGAGCGGGGGAGCCTCCTGGCATCCCCACTCGAGCTGGGGTCATCCGTGCTCCCTCGTGGGTCCGCTGTCACCACCTGTTGGTTACCCGCTGCGCAGGCTCCGTCTGCGGCCCCGTCCACCTGGATCCGGACCCAATGCCTCCAAACCGCCACCAGAGACGAGCTAAGCCCGCCTCCCGCCAGAATACTGCAGTTCTACTCATTCCCCAACTGCGGCCTTGATGCTCCGGAGCCAACACTCTGTGCCGGCGTCCGACAGGTGCACACCGTCTGGACGGAAAAGCTCGCTGTTTCTGTAAGAGATCTCGTGGTGAGAGATTATTTGCCCCCCATTGCGCAACTAGGTTACCAATGGCTGTGGCGACCTTCCTGCGGGTCCTCTCGACGCCTCTCAGGGATTTGGCACCTCTCCATGACCGCCTTTGGAGTAATTCGGACCACATAATTACCATTTCTGGAAAGGATTCATGCAAGAATTCCAGGGTGGCCTTCAGGCTGAAGATAAGGTCAACACCTTTCTGTTCAGTGATGTCGTTCTCCCCTACCTGCAATATAACTGCATCCGGCGGGCCTTGCTCCCTGATACGAGTCCAGATGGTTGGTAGCATCTGGTTCCACAGCATGCCCCGTTTACCCAGCCATGAAATCTTTGTGGCTTGATTGAGGCCCAAGTGTTCGCCCTCCGGCGATCTGGCTGCCCATTTTCCCGCCCAGTAAACTATGCTGTGCCCGACGATCCATATGTGTTTCGCCGGTCCTGTGATGGGAACTACAACAGAATTGGTGTCAGGGCGGGTTCGCCCACTCCGCGTATGACTTCCACCTGCCTATTTCCTTGATTTTTTGGGATGGGACCCCAACCGCTGCGGCTTGGGATGCTATGCCTATGCGGAAGGAATGTGTGCTAAAGTCAGCAGGGGAGAAACCTGCCTTGCCCAAGGCCCTCCTGAGCACCCCGGCGAACTGGTATCTGGTCAGGGGTTGGCCGTCCTTGTGGATTAGCAGGGGGCCCTTTTTGGCCGGCCTTACCTCCAGGAAAGCCCGGAGAGCCCGTATAGGGCATGGAGCGTGGCCAGTCTGCTTGCGCAGCTTAATGGTCATGCCCTTGCCAGCCTGGTCTGTCTTGGAAGACCTGAGGAACAGATGAGCCTGATCCCCCATTAGGCTGACGTCGGTGATTTGCATGGCTCTGTTATTCGGGTCTCCCCGGGAGTTAGCCACTAGTTCGCTCACCCTGAAAGCCCCGAAGAATGCCAGATTGAAGGCGGCCTGAAAGAGCGTGGTCTCGAACTTGGACCAGCATACCGTTTTTAATTTCTTTATGATAGCCCGTAGGATGTCCAGGGTCAAGGGCTTTCTTTTGTTGGGGGTTCTGGGGGCCTGCCTCTCCCAGCCCTTCAATGCCCTCCTAACTATTGGGCTCTTTCCCGGGTCCCTGCCCCCGTTGAATGATGTAAAGAATGCTAATGCTGCCAGGTGAATCCTTAGGTTTCTCACGGATTTTCCCTCCCTGCGTAGTGCATGTAGGAATCTCAAAACAGTCGGCTCCTCGAGTGGGTTGTTTGGTGGGATAGCTAATTGAGATGTAAAGTCCTGGAACGCTGACCAAGCCCTGGTGTACGCTTTTAGGGTGGTGGGTGCAACGGAATTGATGGTTCCTTGGATGACGTCATGTTCCCAAGGCTGCAAAGGTCGTCGGGGAACGGGTCCGGTTCGGGGTTTGCATGCGGGGCCAGGCGCCGGAACCTGTCAAACTGGAAGCGAGACAATGCGTCCGCAATCCCGTTATCCAGCCCGGGGACGAATTTTGCTGTGAAGTGAGTGTTATTCTGGAGGCACAGCAATACGAGTGGGCACACCAAGCGCATGACCCGCTCGGACCTAGAGGACTGACGGTTAATTATGGCGACCACCGCTTGGTTGTCACACCAGAATTGTACCCTTTTATTTTGAAGCTGGTTCTGCCAGATGGTGACTGCCACTAAGATAGGGAATAATTCTAGGAATGTCATGTCCCTAAGGATGTCACTGCCCTGCCAGTGGTTGGGCCATTTGCTGGCGCACCAGTGGCCATTGAGATAGACTCCAAAACCCATAGATCCTGCTGTGTCGGAGTGAACCTGGAGCGAATCGCCCAAGCGGCAAGGTTGCCGCCATATCACCGTGCCATTGAAGTTGGCCAAGAATGTCTTCCATATGCTAAGATCCTGTTTTAGGCCCTTTGTAAGTCTCATATGGTGGTGTGGGGCAGATAAGCCCGAAGTGGCTTGGGCTATCCTCGCGCAGAATGCTCTGCCTGGGGCTATGACGTGGCAAGCAAAGTTAAGGTGTCCCAGAAGGGACTGGATCTCCCTGAGGGTGGCTTTGGGTTTTAGCAAGGCGCTAGCAACGAGGTTCTTAAGTGCCGTTAGCTTGTCCGGGGGGAGGCGGGACACGCCTGCAACTGTATCGATTTCTATACCTAGGTATGTTATCTTTGTTGTGGGGCCCTCCGTTTTTTCCTCGGCTAACGGGATCCCCAATTCGCTTGCCAGGTTTTGGAATGTACAGAGCAATTCTGCACACTCCCGTGAGCCGCCTCTGCCAATCAGCAAGTAATCATCCAAGTAGTGTGTGACGGAGCCCGCCAGGGCTCGCTGCTGGGTTACCCACTCGATAAAGGAACTAAAAGTTTCAAATGCGGCACAAGCGATGGAGCAGCCAAAGGGCATGGCTTTGTGTACGTACCATTTGCCCTCGAACTTGCTGCCCAGCAGGGCAAAATCGTCTGGGTGGACCTGGAGGAGTTGGAAGGCGGATTGAATGTCGCACTTAGCTAATGCCTCCCCGCGTCTCTGAGTGAGGCGCAGGGGAGGATTTTGCCGGCTGTCAGCTGGCGGCAGGTGGGCGGGACTGCGCAATCGGCGTATTGTACGCCGATTGCGCGGCCATATAAGGCATGGTCTTTTGGTTGTTTTATTCTGTATTGTACTTCTGGTGGGTACTTTGTTTTTTTTTTCTTTCGGTTTGTTAGGCCTGGGCCCTTGACCGTCTGAGATCTTATGGAGCCCGCCGGGTGCTCCATCAGGGTTGTGTCGGGCCGTGGGAGATACGCTGTGGGCCGGCGGGTCGATCGGATTAGGAGAACTCGGGACAGACATCTATTGCCTGTCCCCCGTTCTGATCCGTCGGCTCACCGCCAAATGGCTGGGATCCAAACCGCCTGTCCCCCTGACCTGTCCTGTCTGCTTATTAATGCCAGGTCGGTACATAATAAGATCCCCCTTATCCACGATCTTATCGTGGATGAGCGTGCCGACCTGGCTTTCATCACGGAGACCTGGGTGGGCGAGGGGGGGTGGGGCTTCCCTCACCCTCCTTTGCCCCCAGGGCTACCGTTTCCAGCAGCTGGGCAGGTCAAAGGGGAGGGGGGCGGGGTGGCTATGGTCTTTAGAGACTCTCTTCATGTCAGTAGATCCGCGATTTTGGTGAGTCCGGGTTTGGAATGTCTCCACCTTATGGTGGGTCAAAGGGACAGGTTTGGGGTAGTGCTTGTGTACCGTGCTCCCCGCGACCCTGCACTATCCCTTCCGGAGCTCTCCGAGTTCATCTCGGCGGCACTTTTGAGGTCCCCCCGCCTATTAGTGGTGGGGGATTTCAATGTGCACGCCGAGGTTGGGCTGTCTGGAGTAGCTCTGGAATTCATGGAGTCCATGGCCTCCATGAACCTGCCCCAATTAGTCATCGGACCCACTCATATTGGTGGACACACCCTGGACCTGGTTTTTGCCTCCACATCGCGGGGTTTTGATCTGGGGGTCGGGAGATTGCTGGCCCGGCCCGTGTCATGGTCAGATCACTATCTACTGACTTTCTCTCTTGCGGTAGCCACCCCGCCCTGTGGGGAGCCGGGCCCGTCCATCTGGGCCCGCTCCCGGGGGCTCCTGGACCCTATGCGGTTTTCGGAGGCCCTCGGGGATGTACCAGACGGTTTGGATGACAATCCGGCCGACTCCCTAGCCCAACGGTGGTTTGAGGAGGTGGCTGGGGCTGTCGACCGGATCGCCCCCAAGCGCCTGATCCGATGCCGAGCCCGTTCGTCCCCTTGGTTTCCGAGGAGCTACGGGCGATGAAGCAAGAGCGGAGAAGGCTAGAGAGCAGATGGCGGAACGCTCGGACGGCTCAAAATTGGGCTGCGGTAAAGGCGTTGAACGGTCGCTATTCTCGTGCGATAAGGGCGGCTAGGAGATCTTTTGCCGCCCTGAGAATTGGTGAGGCCTCAAATCGTCAAGCGGAACTTTTCCGTGTGGTCCGAGACCTCACCAATCCCGCTCCGCCGGGGCCTCCTCCTAGTGATTTCACTAGTGAGTCAATCGCAGCCTACTTTAAGTCTAAGATAGAGGCCATCCGTTCCGAGCTGGATGCCGGTTGCCCTGATCCAGCCCCTGTCATGGCCAGTGTCGGGCCGCCTCGGTCGCCTCGGTTTGTTGAGTTTGGGCCTGTAACACCGGAGGATGCCTCCAGGGCACTGGGACATTGCAGGCCTGCGGCCTCTCCGTTCGACCCTTGCCCTTCCTGGTTGATTAAGAGCGCAGGGGGGAGCATGCCGAAATGGGCTTCACTGATTGCCTCAACCTCCTTCAAGGACGGGATCTTTCCCAGTCTTTTGAAGGAGACGGTGGTGAAGCCCATTATTAAAAGACCTGGCTTGGCTGTGGACGATTTGTCCAACTATCGTCCCATAGCCAATGTTCCCTTTTTGGGCAAGGTGATCGAGCGAGTCGCCGCCCTGTGTCTCCAGTCATTCCTGGAGGAGAACCATGTCCTGGATCCTTTCCAGTCCGGGTTCAGGCCGCGTCATGGGACCGAAACGGCCCTGGTCGCGCTGCATGATGATCTGTTGAGGAGGGCTGACAGGGGTTGCTCTACCCTGCTGGTCCTTCTCGACCTGTCAGCGGCTTTCGATACCGTCGACCACGGTATCCTGCTGGAGAGGCTCTCTGAGGTTGGGATTGGAGGCCAGGCCTTGGCCTGGCTTCGGTCCTTCCTTGGGGGCCGCACCCAGCGAGTGAGCTTAGGGGGTGAGTTGTCGGCTCCCTGGACACTCTCTTGTGGGGTGCCTCAGGGGTCGTCGCTCTCCCCGATGCTCTTTAACATCTATATGAAGCCGCTGGCCGAGATCATCCGGAGTTATGGAGTTTGCTGCCATCAGTACGCTGATGACACGCAGCTCTATCTCTCCTTTTCCACCGGTGCAGTGGAGGCCGTCGGGACCCTTGATCGTTGCTTGGCTGCGGTACTGGACTGGACCAGGTCCCACAGGCTCAGGCTCAACCCAGGCAAGACCGAGGTTATGTTCTTCGGGGGCTCGTCGGAGGGGTACTGTGGCCCTCTTCCCAGTCTGGATGGGTCCGCCCTCCAGCTGGCGCAAAGAGTGAGGAATCTGGGCGTCGTCCTGGACCCGGATCTGACCCTGGAACCTCAGATGTCAGCCGTGGTCAGGTCGGCCTTTTACCATCTTAGGCTTATCGCCCAGATTCGCCCGTACCTCGATGAGGGCTCCTTGAGAACTGTGGTACAGGCACTGGTCATGTCGAGGCTGGATTACTGCAACGCTCTCTACATGGGGCTCCCCTTGAACCTTGTTCGGCGATTGCAGCGGGTCCAGAATACGGCGGCCAGGCTGGTGGTTGGTGCGCGTCGCTATGACCGCGCCACCCCTATCCTGGCTCGCCTACACTGGTTACCCGTTGCCTCCCGAATAAGATTCAAGGTGTTGGTTTTGGTTTACAAAACCCTCCATGGCTTGGCCCCGGCATATTTGGCGGAGCGTCTCTCCCGGCAATTAGATCTGGCCCGACCTACCCGAGCCTCGGTGGCCTTATCACTGCGGACGGTCACACCGAGGGATGCCCGTAAGGCGGGAACTCGGGGGCGGGCTTTCTCGGTTGTGGCCCCGTCCATTTGGAATAAACTTCCTAGTGATCTACGGCTGGCTCCATCGCTGGAAGCATTTAAGAGGAATCTTAAAACCATCCTCTTCCGAGAGGCTTATGGTGATGTCTAAGGTCCCTTTTTTTTTTCACTTATATATTATTGAATACTATCTTCCCGCCAAATTATTTTTGGTTATTGCAGTTTTGTTTTACTATTGTTGTTTGTAAATGAATTTGCTGTTTTAACTTTGATATTGTGAACCGCCCAGAGTCCCCATTGTGGGAATGGGGCGGTATACAAGCGTAAATAATAAATAAATAAATAAATAAATAAATAAATAAATGGCCGCGCCCCCCCCACCGGCTGCCATTCAGTTGGAGGATTCGCGCTGGAGAGTGCACTCCAGCGAACGGAGCTAACGGCTAGCGGACGGCTAAGTTTTTGGGTCGTTGGCTTCCTGGGGAGGGTAGGGAGGGGGGAGGGAGCTCCGCTGGGCTCCTGTGAACTCACGGAGCGCGTTGGGGTGGGGTGGGACTGGGGGATTGGGGGCTGAAGAGCGGGCCGACGGCGGGAGGAACGGGCGGGGGAACTGGGGACTGCGCCTACCGCCGCCTGCTCTGTTGGGGTCTGGGTCTAGTCTCAGGCCTCCTGCGCGCGTCCGTGGTGGGCACCGCGGCGGCTGGGGATCGGCCGGCGGCGGGCCTGTGGCGGCACGGACGGCTGTGCGCCGTCCCTTGATTCGTTCTTTGGTGTCGGGCCTTTACCGGGCCCGGTGTAGGCGCATCCTGCCGCCTTACACCCCCCACACTTTTTTCTCCGGAACATCCATACCTCACCCTCGGGCCCCTGGGTCGGCCTCGGGCGTGGGGTAGGGAGTTTAGGCAGCTGGTGGAGGCAGTGTGTGGTTTAGGGCGACATCTTAGGCGGGGCCCGTTACTCGTAGGCCCCCTTGGTCCACGTGCGGCGGCCATTTGTACGCTCCTTTATCTGTCCCCATCTGAACAAGGACTAGGCCATCGGGGTTGGTACATACAGCGGGACCCACCTTGAGGCCAGGACTCATTGGGGCGGGTGGTATTGGACGGCTCGGCCTCTGGCCTGGGCCGTTTGGGTGCCCATATCTCCTACGCCTGTGGTTCCTTGGCGGCCATTTTGTTTGGCCTTTCCTGGTCCCGGTCTGGGGGGGTGCATCTTTATCGCCAGACATCCACTGCCCGGGGGGGGATTAGTAGCCGGTGCATACCAGGGTTACATCCCTCACTGCTTCCACTACCCTTTGACCGGCCTATTTTTCTGTTTGGCTTTTCGCCATGGCGCCTAAGAAGCCTTCTGGAAAGGGCAAGGGCAAGGCCCCGGCCAAGAAGAGGCCTTGCCCTCAACCTGCTCTCGAGTCCCCATCATCTTCTGATGATGAGTGGCCGCGCCTAGCGGCGGCTTGGAAAAAGCTTTCTCATTTGGAACGTGAGAGGGCACGCCGGCAAGGAATGGCTCAGGCCTATGGGGAGGGTGATAGCGCGGGGGGGGCATGGTCAGAAAGCATCTGCCTTGAAGTTAGTGGCTGATTTAATGGAGGCTCGTGCTGCATCTCTTGAGTCTTCCCTAGCAGGATCTTCTGCCCAGGCTGCATCGTCTGCCTCCTCCCGGATTCCTGTTGACCTGACCGGCCTCCACGAACAATCGCCTCAAGCCCGGCCTGAACAACGGTCAGCCGTGCCTGCATCGGTATCGCCCTCCACCGAGGCGCCACGCCAACAGGCCATTGACCTTTCCCGTACTACCGGCTCTGCGGTCACGTTGCAGGGAGCGCCCTTGGACCGCACGGATGGGGGTGAGTGCAGGCTGTTACACACTGACATGTCACGGCGCGTATCTTGGCCCTGGCCTGACAGCACGCCTACTGTTGGTATGCGTGGTTTTAGGCCATACATCATGCCTGGGGGTGTTGTGCCCACCGGAATACACCCGCTGCCACACGGGGGTGCTACCTGCATGGCGGAGACGTCCGCTCAGACGGTCCCGGTTCTCGATTTGTCTGTCCCAGCCCCCCCAGCGGCTAACTGAACCTGCTACTGCGCCCTTGCCTGGAGCATCGACACCTGCACCTGCAAAGGAGCCTGAATCATCGGCCCCAGCGATGGGTGATTACCCTGAGGTGGACAAATCTCTCCCCTTAGGGGACCACCTTTCTGAGGGTGTGGTTGAGAAAATAGTGTCTGGTAAATATGTCGATATCTTTGACCTGCTTAACAGGGAGGTTGACGTGAAAGACTTTGAGAAATTAGATTACAAATAGAAGGAACGTATCCGCAAACGTAAGCCGGAACGTTCCTGGAATAATTGGCTGAATGCGTTCATAATTTTTGCGGGTATTTACTCAGAAGCACACCCGCAGAAGGGTACAAAATTGTGGCACTACCTCGATCTCATAATTAGGGCGCGGCAGGATCTCCCCTCTATGGCGTGGCTCATGTATGACGAGGGGTTCCGGCGTAGGGTCGCAAAGGAGCCTGCTTTACGTTGGGACTGCCCACATAGCTACCTATGGCTGCGTGTGAGTGGATCCAACCGGTCCACCGACCGGGTTGACAGTGGCCACCCGGTGTTGCGCTCTGGCGCAGCAGGTAACTCCCGCATCAATGCGGGCCAGTCTGTTCAACCCAGGCTGGTTTGCTTCGAATTTAACAACAGGGGGGCCTGCGGATGCCGGCAGTGCAAATTCCAGCATGCCTGCTCCGCCTGCGGGGCCAACCACCCGGTCAGCGCCTGCTCCAGGGGTAGACCGGGGGGGGATACTGGCAGGGAGCCGGGGGGGGAAACGATTACAGCAGGGCAATAATCCGCCCCCAAAAGGGACCTAGTCCCATAAAAGTAGGAACCCTGAGGGCGTGGCTGCGTAGTTACCCCTCCATCACTGACGCGCATTACCTTTTGCATGGGTTTCAATATGGCTTTAGAATCCCAGCGTTAGGCCGGAGACAGCCATTTATTTCAGCGAACCTTAAATCTATCCAAGGTATGGAGGATGTTGTTAGGCAAAAGATCACTGCAGAACTTGTTGCAGGACGAGTTCTTGGTCCCTTTGACCAACCGCCCACCCCTAACTTCCAGGTCTCCCCACTGGGAGTTGTGCCCAAGAAGACGCCGGGTGAGTACCGTTTAATTCATCACCTGTCTTACCCGGCGGGTCACTCAGTTAATGACGGTATTCCCGCAGGAGTTGGCTTCCGTCCACTACACGTCATTTGATGACGCTGTTCGGATGGTCCGGTCCTGCGGGGTTGGGGCCGAGATAGGAAAGTGCGACGTAAAGTCGGCTTTTCGACTGTTGCCTGTCCATCCTGACGACTGCAAACTCCTGGGGTTCTCGTTTGAAGGTTTTTTTTACATGGATAGGTCTATGACGTTTGGCTGTTCCATTTCATGTGCCGCCTTCGAACGTTTTAGTACGTTTGTTGAATGGGTGACCCGTCAACGCGCACGGACTTCCCATGTGGTACACTACCTTGATGATTTTTTGTTCGCAGGTGCGGCGGGCACGGGCCAATGTGCCCGTCTGATGTCAGTTTTTCAGGATATGGCGGCCGAGCTCGGTTTGCCCTTGGCTGATGACAAAACGGAGGGCCCTGCTACAGTTTTGACCTTTTTGGGCATCGAATTGGACATGGTTGCCCAAACATGTCGCCTTCCTCGACAGAAGCTGTCCGACCTCTTGCGTCGGATCACGCTTGTCCGGTCGGCGAAGAAGGCCACACTCCGGGAGCTGCAGCAGCTTATTGGTCACCTGAATTTCGCTTGCAGGGTGATAGCGCCGGGGCGCCCCTTTTTGCGCTGGCTCTGCGATGCGACGGTGGGACTCCGCAGCCCGCACCACAGACGGCGCCTCTCCGCGCCTATCAGGGAAGACCTCGACACCTGGATTGAATTCCTTTCTAGGTTTAATGGCGTCTGTTTTTGGCGGGCTGAGGCTGCCTTAGCAGCTGACCTCCAAGTCCACACGGACGCATCCGGCTCCTTGGGTTTTGGGTTGTTCTTCCGGGGGCGCTGGTGCGCCGGCCTGTGGCCCCAAGAATGGCATCAGTCAGGCCTGACACGCGATTTAACCTTCCTTGAATTTTTTCCCCATTGTGGGTGCACTTTATTTGTGGGCAGATTTGTGGGCGGATTCCGCCATCAAGTTTCATTGTGACAACCTTGCGGTCGTTTATATTATCAATAATCTGACGTCTAAATCTAAGCGGGTTATGGTCTTAGTTCGTGCCTTCACTCTGCGTTGTTTAAGGTTTAACATCTTGTTTCGAGCAGTTCATGTGCCGGGGGTCCGGAACGATTTGGCTGACGCTCTGTCCCGCCAACAGATCGAACGGTTCAGAGCGCTAGCTCCCCAGGCCATGATGGAACCCGAGCGTCTCCCACCCGAGGTATGGCAGCTTGGCAGGTAGAGGCCAATAGGGCTATGGGTTTGGCATTAGCTCCCAGCACCCGCCAGGCGTACTCTGCGGCCTGCGCTGAGTACGCCCGTTTTTGTGCCCGGGAAGGGTGTCCTCAGCTTTGGCCGGCCATGCCCGACCAATTAGTTCACTTCGCTGTTTATTTCCATTTTAAGGGCCTTGCTCCGAGGACTATCCAGGGTAAGATGTCCGCCCTTTTTTATTACGCCAAGGCCCAGGGTCTGGCTCTTCCTGATTGTCAGTTTCAGATAGCGAAAATGATAGAGGGTTGGACCAGGGAGAAGGGCAAGCCATGAGACACTCGCCAACCCATCTCTCCGTCAATCTTATTTCGCCTGGCCCAGGCCTGGCACCAGGTTTGTCTGGATCGTGTTGAAGTTGCCTTACTGCACGCTGCGTCGCTGGTGGCTTTCTTTGCTGCTCTGCGAGTTGGCGAGCTGGTGGCATCCGCCAAAACTGATAATTCGGCTACAGCTTTGCTCTGGTCTGATTTGGTATTGGAGGCCGAGCATGCTTCCCTGCGCATTCGCAGGTCTAAAACGGATCAGCGGGGTAGAGGTTGCACGATACACCTGCGTAGGTGTTCGGAGTCGCGCATCTGCCCCATTCTGGCCCTGCACACTTATGCCTCTTGCTTACCCACACGGCAGGGCTATTTGTTTCAACACTTGGACGGGTCCCCATTGACCCACTACCAATTTTGGAAGCTGACATCGAAGGCCCTCAACCTCGCTGGCGTATCGCATTTGCGATTTGGGACGCATTCCTTTCGGATAGGCGCGGCATCTACCGCTGCCGCCCTGGGCGTGGGTACTGAAGGCATCCAACGTATTGGACGGTGGAAGTCTCACCAGTTTAAGGTTTATGTTCGCCCGTTAACGGACCCGTAAAAGGGGCCAGTGTTCTCTCTTATCTCCTTTGCAGGCACGGCGGATGGCAGGCGTATCCGGGTATTTCTTTGTGGCCACAGCTTCGTTTATTGGGCCGCCAAGTTTGCCGTCAGTTCTGGACACGGCCGCAACCTTGGCCTGGAGCGATGGGCCGACTTGGTCTGGAAGGGTATACGGGGCATGCGTTGGAGTTCCTTTCTGGCGACAGCCCTTGCCGAATCCCCTAACCCCTTCCCCTCCATCCTGGTAATCCACCTTGGAGGGAATGACTTGACCAGGATGTCCGGCAAGTCCTTGGCTCTCCAGATCATCTCTGACCTGAGAGTATTTAAGGCCAGTCGGCCCACAGTGTGGATTATGTGGTTGGCAATCATCCCTAGATTGGAGTGGGGTGCGCATCATCCACCCCAGAAGATGCATAAATCTCACAAAGGAGTTAACCGGGAGGTTGCCCGTTTCGTTAATGCTGAAATTGGTTCTGTTATTTCGCATCCTGCCATCAGAGCTCGAGACCGGAGTCTTTTCCGGCCCGATGGAGTTCACTTGTCTGATGCGGGTCTTGGAGTGTTTCTTGATGATATCCGGGAGGGTCTGTTGGCCTACCTCCTTGGTAGGTTGGGGTAAGAGACTGCGGTGCATCTCTTAGTGGCGGGTAGCGCAATATAATATTGAATATCATACAGAGCCTTATAAATAGGCAAGGTCCTCGGCAGTCCCATTCTAATAAGTAGGGCAGGTAGATGATAGGGTGCAGATAATTTAACCCCAACATTAACAAGGGGACTGCCAAGAAATTGGAAATGGGGGATGCCCAAAACACTCTGGTATCCTCATTGCATCCGTAAGTGGCTGCAATAAATTATTTGAGTTAACGGACCTTTAATAAACCACCTAGTAATTTATTGCGCTACGTCACAGACCCTCCTTTAAAGTTACTGTCCGTTGATAAAGTTATTATCAGTTATTGCAATTAATAAATTGTGGCCCGATTTTTACCAAGCCCAACGTGTGTCGCCTCTTTATTGCTGACTAGCCTGGCAATAGCGCCCCCTTACCGTGGAGCCTGATCAAGTTGACAGCTTGGTTGAAGCTGTTGTATTTCACAGATGAGAGATCTGGAGAAATAGCATCGTTTACCGATGCTCCCTTTGGGTATGATAGGTGGTGGATTAGGCGATATTCCCCCGGTGTCTTTTTGGGGACCACGCCCAGTGGTGATACTCTGAAGTCCGACAGCGGGGGGCCGCTAAACGGTCCTGCCATCCTCCCTGCCTTGATTTCTTTGCTAATTTTTTGTCTGATGATGTCTGGGTGATCTTTTGCTGATTTTAGATTGGGGGAATCCACCGATATGCGTTGCCCTTCGTACGGTATCCTAAACCCTTTATTGAAGCCTTCCCACAGGTATAGCGCCTCCTTCCTCTTAGGGTAGGCTAGAAGCCATGGTGCGAGGGCTGCTGTTCTAATGGGGGTGTAGGCCAGTTCCCTGAGGCACGCGGAAGGGTCTGCCTTATTTACGGCCTGGGGGGGTCTGGGCTGTGGCGGAGGCTGTGGAGTCGGTGGACATATTAGGTTTTGATGGGGGCCTGGCCCCACGAAAGGGCTGCTGGCTGCTCTTTTGTTTATGGCATGCCACCCGGGGGTGCGAACCCGCACAGATATCACACTCGTGGTCGAATTTGCATCGTGCCCTGACACATTTGCCTACTTGGAACTCCCAACATGTGCAGTTTTGAGGGCTCCCTCCTCGGCCACCGGGCGGTTTTACCACCCTCCTGCCTGCCTTTCGTATGGGGCCCGACTTCCCATAGCCAGGTTTTGCTATGAACCAAGTCCCACCTGCTACTGGAGATATTGGATGCTCTTTTCCTAAATTCCTTGTCGTAGGCCAGAGCGGCTGAGTCCCCTGCCTGCCTCCGGGCACACAATACATTTTTGTAATGGTTATTTAGGTGCCATGCCCTCTCCGGGTAGGCAGCTTGTACAATACTAGTGTATTCTGCAAAGCCCATGAGCCAATTGTCGAAAGTCCTTTCCGCCATCTGGGTTTTGGGCTTTCTACGCCTGCAGTGTTCCTTTACCTTCCCCTCCTCCTCCTCGGGTTTTAGGAGTGTAAAGACGTCCACATAGAACCCTTGCAGAATGGCCTTCCTGACCCTTCTGCTGATGTGCAGGCCTGGGGGGTCCTCGTCATCCATGAATGATAATTTTTGTTGGCTCTCTTGTCCCTGGGCCGGCTCCCTGACCCACCCTTTTGAGCTCAGGTATTTTACCCTCTTACGTATGGCCCATCGTGGCAGACTTGGCACTTTTGCGGCCTCCCCCCCCCCCAGTAATCCCTGCCCCTTTCCTCCTCATCAGATGAAGACTCACTTGTTGACGAGTCGGTGGATGAGTCCTCTCTCTGGCTCCTTCTGCTCACGGATCGTTGGGATGCCTGCCAAGCACGCTTGGGTGGAGGGCTGCCACCCCTCTCGGAAGGGGGTTGTCTGTCCTCGCTGGACTCGCTGGATTGAGGGGGGGTTGTACTAGCCTGTGGGGTAGCTTGTGTTGTTGGGTTAGTATTTGCGTTGTTCACCTGCCCCATTTTCACTAACTGACTGGATAACAACACTAAGGCCTGGCCGAGCTGTTGCAGGGTGTTGATTTGCGGCACTTGCGGGTTGTCTTGAGCTGACTGGGGTGCTGGTACAGGCATGCGCTCTGGGAGGGGACCTCCTCCCTCCCCACCGTTGCTACTGCCGGCCTGAGTGTTGTTGGTCTGCTGTTCCCCCGTGCAGCCCGAGCAAGCTGCGTTTGGCCGCTCTCTGCTGCCGTGCCTCGGTGCCGCTGCCCTGGTGGGATTGGGGGCTTTCCGGGCTGTGGCTTTGTGCTGGCGTGGGGGCATGGTCTCCCTTGTCACTTTCTGCTGTAATGCCAGCCACCCACTGCTGCTACCTCCGCTCTCGCTTTAGGGTGCCCCTGCCTTGTCCCTTTGGGGTGTGCGCCTACACTACCCACCCACCCCCACCTTATCTGGGAACTGGTCTGTGATTAATGGGGGGCGGAAACCTGGCGGGTGCTGATGCAGCCCGCTTCCTTATCCTCCGCTGCTGGTCTGGGACCTCACGTGCTGTCCAGGCGTCCATTGCTGGCTGGCGTGGCCGACGTCAGGCCTCAGGCTGGAACATGCCGGCTGGGCCAAGAGAGGCGACCGGGGGCCAGCTGCTAGGCCGCCGTTCGGGGCTAGCATGGCTCGCTGCCGCCGCCGGCGCAGCGGTGAGAAAAAAGGATGCCTGTTCCTCCCCTGCTTAAGGCCCCACGCTCCAGCTGGTGGGCGCTGGCCCGGGGCCAAAACCAGGGACTGCCGGGGGCCGCCCAGCGATCGCTCGCTGCTCGCTCCCCCTGGTTGGCTGCCGCGCTCCGGCCGGTGAAAACGCCGGCTCGGGGCCGAGACGAAGGGAGCCGCCGCTTCAGCCGCCGGGTCGCCACCTTACCTCTCCCCATCCGGCTGCCGCCCACCAGCTGGTTGGTGCTGGCTCTGTGCCACGACGAGGGGGCGCCGCCGCTTCAGCCGCCGGGGGGGACTTCTATCCGCTGCTGTTCGCCGGCGCCGGGTCCAACGTCCTGCCGCTTTCGCTGCCAGTCGAATAATGGCGGCTGCCGGAGATCCCCCCTTTTATACCCCCCCACCCGGGGTCCTGGGCGCGTGCACGGGCGGGCGATACCCGGAAGCCCGCCCGCGCCACGTGGGTGGGAAGTCCGCCCGTGCCACGTGGGTGGGAAGGCCGCCCGCGATTGGCCGGGCAGGCCGGAAAAGGGGGGGACCTGGATCTGGCCGCCCGGGCCACGTGGCAGGCGCCATCTTCCCCGGTGCCCAGCCGGGGCAGCAGAACCCGTGCCGCTGCCGCCCACAATGTCGGTCCCCGGTACGTCGGGTGCCGTTTACTTATTATTAGAGATAGGTGTGAAGTTTGGTTCAAAAGTTTCATGCGGTTTGTAAGCACAGCAGTACAGGTGCTGTGCATACCTAACCTTCAACCTCCCCAGATGGATCCACCACTCACCTGCTGGTGCATCTCCTCTCCTCCTCCTTTTCACCTCTTTGACCAGTCTCTGGCAGGAGCAAGACCTTCCCTGCCCCACCTCCTTGGATGCTCACCCCCTCAGACAAGGAGGAAGGACAAGCAAACCCATGCTCCTGCCAGAGACTGAACAAAGAGCTGAAAAGGAGGAGGTGAGGAATGTCTTATGGCAGGTGAGTGGGTCATTGGCTGGGGAAAAGGGCTATCAGAATACACGGCACCTATGATACTTCATGCATGAAGCGGCACCAAATGGAGGTTCATGCCCATCTCTAGTTATTCTCACTTTCCAATGCAGACTCAGTATTGGGAAAATAAGAGATGGCAGAGAAGGACAGAGGAAAGAGAAGAGGAAGAGAAGAAGAAAAAAAATAAGGTTCCACAAGCTTTGTTGTCATTCGGACCCAGTTTTATTCTCTAGAAATGGTCATGTCTTCCTCCTCTCATTTTTTCCCCACAGCATCTTCACCTAATGCCAGAATATCTCTTCTTTCGGCAAGACTTCATCTACTTTAAAATGAATGTGACTATCCTTTGACATCAGCCGGAAAGCCTGCTCTTAGTGGAATCCCAACTGATTTCCCTTCAGTTTTGATCCTCGACTCTTTTGCTGCCTAATTTTGACAAGCATCGTTCTTGATTTAGCAAACCCCGGTTTTCTCTGACCCTAAATACCATGCAAAGCTTCTAGGTGTTTTTCCTCTCCTTGTCTAAAGTGTGCTGAAGTATTTTCCTCCCTTGCTTTCCTGCCGCTTTCTAAGTAGATAATAAGTCCCCCAAATTTGTCAGCCTGGCTCTGAAAGAAGCTTGTCACGGTGGTTGGTAGCTAATGAAGATCCTTTCAGTTTATCTTAATCAATTGTCAAATATTTGAGTCCATGAAGTGGTGTGATGAGGTACAAAGACAGATATTTGAAGGGATTTTAACTCATTTGAGCAATTACATGCTTAACTGCCCTGTGATAATCTGTCAGTCTGAGCTCCCCCCCCCTCAACTGCAGAAGTGGGAAGTGTTAGAATAGCTGGATTTGGTGCATAAAGACCCAGCCTGAATGGAAGAAAGGCTCCAGAGAAATTAATTGCCAATAACAAACAGCAGGATTGCTTACAAGTTACATATCACATAGTTAGCTACAGCACCAAGGGAAGGCAGCTGCTAAACTATGTATTGAGTTGTGGTGAAACAGGACAGTGATTACTGGGAAGAATTCAACCAGGATTGACTAATTATGAATAGAACCTAAGCCCAACTTCTAACTGGTGTTATAAACTGCCACAGCTTGCTGTGTCAGCTAATACTTGTGGCCAGAAATCCTCCATCTGTACTATAGATAGTGGACCTATCAACCCCATACAGATGTTTGCTGTTGTAAATTGATCATTTGATCTTTAAAAATTGAATTAATCAAATCCATTTGCATATGCCCATCTGATTCCCAAATCCCACTGACCAATTCACTGTAAAGACACTGCCCAAGTGTTCTGTTCAGTGTTTACTGTGCATAGCTTTAAGTGCTGAAGCTACTGCAGCATGTTGATGATAATGTATATGACAGAGTTACACAACCACCACGTCATCAGTGGATGAAAGTTGAGCATACTTGTAATGGTCACTGAATAATATCAAATACAGGTAAATAAAATAAACTGTTCATTGCTTTTTCTGTTAACCAGTGATTAAAACGTGGTGCTCTTTTATTTATGTTATGAAGAATACCATAAGCTTGGCAAAATTTTGAGATTCATATTGATATGCAATAGGTATCTATTATGAATTTTCCTTTTAACATTTAGGGGATTGTTTTGAATTGGCTTTTAACCAATTACCTCCTTATTTTTCCTATTTAGTGTTATTGGAATTTTTAAGTCACATTACTCAAGGCTCATGATAAATTTTCACAAGCAAGCCCTCCAAACGGGTCATACTGCTCGATATACTAAGTTTGTACTTAGACAGAATGATCCCTTAAGTTGTTGAAGACCTCTGTTTGTCATAGCATTCACTTGTCTCTACTACATTTCTTCTGTTTCATATACTTTAACTTAGGACAGCTTCTTATGGGGACTGCACATTTTTGTTAACATACATTAATACAAATCCTTGGCACAAAATATGTGAATCTCAAAAGTAACAAAAAGCAAAGCAAAGCACAGTGTTCTGCTTATATACCACCCCATACCACTTCAAGTAGTCTCTGGGTGGTTTACAGTTTACATCAGAATGAACCACCTTTAGACTTTCAAATGTTGACATTTTAGTGCTAAGGTTTACACAAGATTAGCCTAATTTCAGACTCCCTAGAAATCCTGTTCCAAAAGAGATATAATTTTGCTTTCAGTCTAGCAACCTGGAAGGTGGTGTGTGTTTTTTGGCATGGTCCTTAATTCACAACAGACTCTCTGGCCCTCCACCCGAACCTCAACCTTCACTCTCTGATTCACTTCAGGTGGAGCTGCTTGGGTTTAAACACAAAGGCAGGGCCGATTCTGCTGGGGACCGACTGCCAATTTAACCTGCAGGTCATGGAGGAAATAAGGTAGGTAATCTCAGTTCCATCCTTAGCAACCTGGATTCTCTACTACAGGGCTCCACATGGTGCTGTCAGCTTCCCCTCCAAAGAGGCCCAAGACACCACCAGCATGGAGAACTAATTATCCTTCTCTCCTGGCAGCAACGGCTGAGCAGCCACAGAGCAGCGGCAAGTTACTCTAAGCGGGCTAATAAAGACAAGAAGCATTTCAGGCCTGGTGGCACTACACAGCATGCCTGAATTTTATTAATAAGGGTTTTATTTTAGGTTCACTGTACCACATTAGCATAAAAGAGAAAATGCAAAGCAGAGAGAGAAAGGCAAGTTGCATTTGCCAAGGCTATTGGCCACCACTTTTTTTCTGGGGGGTCCTATCCTTTTAATCCACAACCTTCAAGGGGAAGAAATAGGATCTGGTGCATTTAGAACTGTAGCTTCACAAGGAGTTTCTTCAGCTCTTCAGCTGATCTCCCCAAGCCATCTCAAAGGTCATGGGGAGAGATTTTGTAGAGGGCCCCCAAGGTCTGTCTAGGACAGACTGGTTGAAAGGGCTTGTGAGGCCATGGCTGGGGAAAGTCCCATTTGAAGGCAACAACTCCTAAAAACACCTGAGGGACCTTGGGGTTTAGTACCAGAAAAGAATCTCTTCTCCAAGCTCAGACCTAGGCTGGCCAGAAGCTCATGAACAATAAAGGAATTCAGATAATTAGAGAATCACAGAGTTGGAAGATCTGGCCCACGGTTGTCCTTTTTTTCCCTTGAGTGCCTCCAGCATTAGAGCACTGGCCATCTCCCGAGGCCATTGGCTCCATTGTCATTAAGATGTTTTTCCAGATGTTCAGCCTAAATCTGGCTTCCTGTCACTTGAGTTCATCATGATTGTACATCCAGCAATCTGGGATGATTGAGAACAGATTCTGCTCCTTCACTTTATGGCTACATTTCAAGTATTTGAAAAGGAGTATCCTATCCAATTTCCTCTCAGTCGTCTTTTCTCAAGGCTAATACGCCCAGTTCTTTTAGTCTTTCTTCATAGGGCTAACACAACGCCCTAGAAAGAGAGAGAAAGATAGACTCTCCTTGCACATAAACCAGTTCTGGGGTGAGGAATACTCCACCTGAAAATCTGAGCTCAGTTTAATGAACTGTTCATCAAGGTCGCGGTTACTTGTTGTCAGGAGCAATTGCTTGTCACATACTTAGAAACAAACACAACGAGGAAGTCTACCAACATTATAGGAAATGATTTACTATCCTGGTTTTGTCCTGTATTATCTATGCAGGCATCAGAAGGCTCTGTGGAAAGAGATGTGTATATAATTCACCACAATTAACATATTTTGGTAACCCTTTCCCCCAATTAGATTGTTTCTATCCATACACCTGTTCTGATGTGGGTTTGGCTTGGTGTGTACTTTGATTTTCCAAATGCTCTGTAAGACTTGGGAATATGGAAGTTCTTGTTGACCTATGTCTCAGATAATATGAATATAGAATGGTTACAAAGACTGTGGGATGCAAAGAAACAATCTTCCATCATTTGCAGGATCATACCTCATTGCCAGTGGAAAAGCACATGTCATTTCATCCAATACTCCTTTCAGTGCTGATAGATTTGACTCTGTCCTTTTTTCTCCAGATGTACATTCTGTAGCTGTCCAAGTGATGAGACTCCATTGTCCCCCACTAGATGGTCAAGAATGCTGACCACTGAGGTCAAACATGAGGTCACTCATTGGTCGTTCCTTCAGTGCCTAGACATACTTTTTTTGTCTTGAAATGAATGTAGTCTTCCTTGGAGGATGATTGTAAGGAAGAGGGTAGGTTTGCTTGACCTTCTATTCGAAAATCCATGAGTTTTAACCAGCACAGCCAATAGTGATCATACTTGCATCTATTGACACATGGAAGGCAATACTTCCTTCATTCCTTTTAGAAGGGATGTGTAAAGCAAAGGTTTACATTCAGTAGTAAGTCATCACAACTAGAAGAGGTCCAGAAGAAGCTTAGAGAGGAACTGACTCTCCCCAAGTCCCCACTGATTCAATAGGCCAACTCTAGTTGTAATCTGTTAGTGTGTTCCAGCAACTGTATGGATTTTTCCCCCTAATCAGTTACAAAGAAGTCTGAATACACCAATAAATAATGTAACAATGACTTTTGATACAAATTGACACCGTTTGTTCAGCAAGAGTTAGAAAAAAGTATTGAAGAGTAACAGACAAATGGAGTGACCTCGGGGTCTTTTCATCTTCAACAATTACTTCTAATCAGCATCTGGAAACTGCAAACTGTATAGAAGACTTCTGTAAAAGCTTCCAGAGTGCTAACGAACAAATACCTGACATGGTATCTATCAAAGTCTCACGCTGCCTTCAGTTCTGACAAAAGGCACTCCAAAGATATGGCATGTTTCACCTCATTTGCATGTGTGCATTTCATTATGCACATAATTGCATACCAATAGAGGCGTCCTTTTCCTTGCTATCTCAGAAGCCATTATCAAGGAACTTCAGGATTAAATGCTGAAATGTCAGCAATTGATGAACAAGGTAGCCTGACCTTTGCAGGATCTTTTGAGCATTGCCCCAAGATGACTCACTTCTTCACTTACTGTTGCTGTTTGATAATACCCCGAAGAGTAGATGTACTCCAGGAGTGGGTTAGGAGATTGTTAGAAACAAAAGAGAAACACAAGCCCACCTCCCACCCACCCCCATTCTGCACTTCATATATGTGTTGGCATTCAGATGGAGGCAGCAAAAAAATTTGCAACAGCATTTCTTAATGTCACCAAAATATTAAAATCAGTAGACATTAACGCTAAGCCTCGGTGGGATTTCTGTAGAATTATATATATTACATTCATATTGGAAATCCAATGAGCTTATCCATGATTAATGTTATGACACCGAACAAAACAACCTTTCTTTCATAGATGGGGCAACCATTTCACACGTTGGACCAAGCATATTCTCAGCATTTGACAAGTACAAATAGCTAATCTTCAAAAACGAAAAGGGGGGGGAGATCCAAGGAAAGCCATTTACACCGATCATGTGTATGCTAGAATATTGACTGTTCCTGTGCTGGATTGACATACTGTTTTGCAGCATTCTTGACATAATTTCATATTTTACCTTGCTGTTGTTGGACAAGAGAAGGAAGGAGCAAACCAGAGCACTGGGAAGAGTTACCTAGGAAGATTAGTAGAGGCCAGTAAGGTAGATTTCATAGAGGAACTGGAGTCCCTCTGGGTTTTAAGTTGAAATTTAAAAGTGCTGAACCTATGTAACTGGAGAATAGAATTCAGCAGTTTGGGTAGTTGATGTACCTTTCAAACTAAAACTTGGAGCAGATTCATGGCCACAATGAATTAGAATTATCAGCTTCTATAGATGAAGTATTTTTCCCCTGAGTTCACAGCATGTGTATATTTAGCAAATTTCTCTGTATACTGTAGTAGACATGGGCACGACTTGGCGAAATTCTCGTTTCCGTTTCCGTTCCTCGTTTCCGTTACACAACGGAAATGGTAATGACAATTAAGCTGTCAGAACTCAAACTCGAACCGATAAAAGAAAAATTGGGTCTGATTTGTCATTGTCGTTCATGGCATCGCGGCGATCGCGCGATGCCAAGTGGCACAGAAAAAAAGTTTTTTAAAAAAACCCGATTCCCGGCCAAAAAAGCAGGCGAAAATATGCCTGCCTGAGTGAGGGCACCTACCAGAGCGGTGGTTTCGGGGGGGTCCCTGGCCTCCCCCCCTCTCCTGTCCTGGGCTGCTCTAGTGGGGGCATCCTCGTCGTCTCGCCATGCCATGCGGTGCGGGGGGATCCAAAATGGCGACCGCAATATTTTTTTTGAAATCGTGGTCCAAAAACCCACCAAAGCACTACACAGAAACATGCAAAAATTAGGTATTTTAACTGCCTGAATTTTTACAGTAGCAGCAGTGGGTTTTTCTTGCAATAAACGTCTGTCTCCAATCCCATTGATTTTATTTTATTTTATTTTTATTTTTATTTTTTTACACCTGCGCAATGATGGGCTGGCCATGGGATGGGACCATGCAAATTTTTGGAGCCATTCCACCAATAGCATGGCCACTTGGCCAGGTTTTGACTGCGACTTCTGGGATGTGCCAGTCGGGGATTAAAAGCCCACTATAACCCTAGCCCTAACCCTAACCCTAACCGATACGCCAGTACACTGTCCTTCTTAGTGGGTCAGAGGCACTCAGAGGTGCAGCCCACTAACTCACCCTAGCCTTACCTGTAATAACCCTAAGCCTAGCCCTTGCCCTAACCCCAACCCTAAGCCAGATCTGTACTCGCATTGCACTACATGCAAGTACACTGTCCTTCTTAGTGACTCAGAGGGCGCCCAGCAGAGGCATTCTTCTCTCACCTCGCTCACAGTCCAAAGTTCCAAAAAACTCCAAACCTGTACGCCAGTATGCTGTCCTTCTTAGTGAGCTAGAGGCACCCAAAAGAGAGGTGCCTCTGCCAGTGCCACTTGGTAAGCAATGGCTACACGGTCATGTACCCTTCCTTTTCCCTTTGTAGCGGGCCAGAGGAGGCATCCACCCCAGAGAGGTGCCTCCAGGAGCCTGCTAAATGCCTTCCCTTCGTAGTGGGCCAGAGGAGGCACCCACCCCAGAGAGGTGGATGTCCCCTTGGTTGGTATCTGCTGACCTACAGAGTGAGACCCTTTTTGTCCAGAGTTTCCTCATTGGCACAGTATACCAATGTAGTTGAGCTTCACACATCTTGTAATCAATAAGTGCAGTGCCATATTTTGCTTGAACATCATCAATGTTCACATGATCCTTTAGTGTGAGGCTGGATATCCATTGCAGCAACTTTGTCTCCGTGACATTTAGCTTCTTTAGTTGTTGGCCAGCATTCTGCACCATAGACCACAACAGGTTGTACAATGATGCAATAGATCTTGGATTTTAAATGGTCACTGATCTTTTGGTCACACATGATTATTGATGTTGTAGCCATACATTGCTGATCCTCAAGGTCCCCTCCTAACTCCTGTCAGTTATGACCATGAAACCAAGGTATTTGAATTCCTCGGCTCTCATTACGTCAATACCATTGATTTGTATCGTACCATATTCATTTGGGCTGGTCATCAGATATTCCATCTTCCTCTCATTCAGGTGCAAGCCAAACCTTGTCAGACAGTCACTCCATACTTGAGCTTGGCACTCAAGATTTGACTTACTCTCTGATGCAATAATGATGTCATCAGAGTAAAGGAGTGTCCAGGGCACTGGATTCTACATATCTTGAGTGACTGCATCCATAACCAGAATGATATGATGATGAGTAAGCTTAGAACTACGTATAATTATTTCAGAATCAGTTAGAAAAGTAATATTAATAGTGTTTTTCAAAAAAGGCAAACCCAAGACAGAGTAGCTCTTTTCATGGCAATTATTTAGAATCAGCATGGCCCAATGACCTGTTTTTCTACCAAGAATCTGCTCCTAATGAAAACAAGACATGTGTGCTATGATGAAGATCACAAAGCCTACAGGAAGCCTTCTCTTAAATAAATATGGATATTGTATTTCTGTTACAGCCAAAGACATATTTCATAGACTCTTTCCTTTATCTTCTGTGCACAGAGCAATGGAAAAATAAATCTCTCCCTGCTATTTCTATACTCAAAGTACATTTGTCACTGCTGTTCATCTAAAGATAAAATGTTGGAGATGTACAGTGCTCTTATTGGGTGATTAAACAAGCTGAGGTCAGACGTGATGATTCTCATACAGCTGGTGCAACATGTGCAGATATGGAAACTCCTTAAAATCGATATTACATCCTTCCTGCTCCTATCCTCAGCATTCCCAAGAAACATCAACCATCATACACTCAGGGTTGCAAGCAAATGTCTACATTGGTGCCTTAATCTTGACTCCAGAAGATCTGTGCTACCATGTTAACAATTTGGGCTGCCCATTGCTGCCTTGGCTTGGGATTTAAATAAAAACAAATTACGAGCCTTAACAGTGATCGATGGACTTGGCTTCTCTGTGCGCACAGTACCTTTTTTTGCTTTTAGATTAAAGGCTGACGCATTTATCTGCATAAACTAACCCCTGGAGTCGGGCAGAACTGACATTTTCCCAAGAAAAATGAATATCCTAACTTATTCCAAAGAGAAGACTTGGTGTTTGTGTGCCCAGGCTGACCTTTGCAGGTGGCCTTTCAGATTAGGTGCACTACATGGAAAATTGTGGTCTTACAGTACTCCATAAATCATACCTACCAATTTTCTTTAAAGGGGTATGTAAATATCAGTGTACCAGGTGGGTAAACAACACTAACCTCGTACAAATGGCTTGAAAATTGAAGAAAAGCACCTTATTTTGCTGCCGAAATTGCTTTTGAAGCCCAGGCATTGAGGCTCAGTTTATGGAATGCATGAAATGATTCGTACACAGGGACCAGAAAATGGGTTGATGATAACCGCACTCGACACAGTTCCTGTGTTCCTCACTTTTCGCCGTGATCAAAGATATCATTGCTGTATATTACTTTCTTTTTTCTCCCTTGGCTGGCCTTAAATGTGTGCGAATTTCAAGTGACATGTGCATTATCTCCATGTTTCCAAAGGAGATGGGTGGTTCTTCTTCTTTTTCAACACTTTGCTTCCTCATATGAGCTGGTTAATGTTTCTGATCAGGGTTCAGAGGAGGGCCTAAGTTGCAGCCAGGTCTGGAGCATCTTGGATCCCTGAGATATCAGGTTCCAAACCGTAGATCATGATGAGGCCACAGAGGTGAGGCAGAAGATGGGCATGGGTGGGAGGGAAGCAAGCATAGAAATGACACCTCTTGGTGTTGAGTGACACTCTCCCTCAAGCAACAAGCTTGCAATTGGCAGGAAAAGACACCCATGTGTTTAAAACCGCATCATATACAAAATTAACCCTTATCCTCCTCCTTCAGCTCCTCTCGTTCCAAAATGTGTCTTCTTACCTGGACACCTAGGGAACTTTTCTGAGGGTTCAGCAGGCACCCGGAGACCTGCCAGATGGCTTCTCAACCGGGTGGATTTTGTTGTTCTCATTGCAAGATTTGTGGTGAGGCCTAGGGAAAGTATGTCAATTTATTTATTTATTTATTTATTTATTTATTTATTTATTTAGAATATTTTTACCCCACCTTTCTCCTTGGAAAATGACCCAAGGTGGCTTGCAATAAATAGGGACAATATACAGTCCAGAACATTTAAGACATATTCAAGTTAAGAACAGGGAATTTGAAAAGGCATCTTAGAACATTTTAAAAAAATATAATATTAGATGCTTTAAAACTATGAACAGGGTTGGGGAAACAAGTAATTTGTTGATTCTCAACCCATTGAATTGATCATATGCACTGTAGGATAAAGCAACACAACAGCTAGCTTCAGCTGAGGCCACAGGTGGACAACTGACTAGGGGTGAAAGGTCGGCAGTCTTTTATCGCGAGTGCTCTGAGGTCCAGATCCTGAAGTCTGAGGTTGAGTCCTTGTGATGTCACAGAGGTGGAGCAGGCAAGGATTGAGTAGGGAAGTCGCCACTAATGTTTCTGAAAATAAACAGGTTGGAACCAAAGTGAATGAGTCAGAATGCTGGTGCAATTCATCTGAATAGACAATAAAGGAAATACATTGTAGGAAGCACAATTTGGGGGGTGGCTGCAGTGAAATGCACCCAGTAGGGCCATCATGGTGGCCACCATTCCTTCTAGGCCTTGTCTATTGTCCACGTGGCACGAAGGGAGTTTATCCAGGCTTATATGACAAGAAGGTTTACAAAATGCAACAGTGATGCTCTGTTTGATGTGTTCCTTTCCTGCTATCAAGTAGATCCCAACTTATTATGAACCTTCTAGCATGGCTCGTGGTTTTAAACGCAATGGGAAGGGTCCTGAAGATCTTAGCATTAAACATGGCTGCATTCCTTCTGTTTTTCTTTTGGCAACAGACATTTGGTGGACAATTTCAGCAGATCAAAGATTGGCCTACAGTCCAGTTCAAATTGGACAGGACACATGCAGGAGTTGGGAGGAGAGGAATAAGCCCCTCTGTGGAGGCGGCTTATGAAACACTGCCAAGACAATATTTGCTGAATAATTCATAAATATACTCTGCTTTATGTTTGTTTGTGGAATACCCAACATACACAAACAAACACACACACCACAGGGGCAGGAGGAGAGAGAGAGAGAGAGAGAGAGAGACAGAGAGAGAGAAGGAGGTGGGTATGGAATGAAGCTACACATGGGACATTGTGAGGAAAGAAATGACAGCCACTCAGGAAAAGCAGCTGTTGTTGCAGCCATGTGTAGCACAACAAAGACTAAATCAAGATGATAGTGTGGGAGGGAAAGTGACCAAGGAAAGCTGTAAGCCCTCACAGTTCACTGTTCCCCAGAGAAATTGGGAAAACAGTTCTCCTTCCCATGGATGCATTTGGTGAACCCCCTTCCTTTGTTCCTCTGCCCGCAGGTTGAGAGGAGAATCCCACATTGCCATTAACTGAGGGCTCTTAATGGCACCACAGCCAGAGGCATATCCTTTTTGTTTGGCAATGAAAGAGAAGAATCTGTCTCTCACCCCCACCCACCCCACCCCTTTTGGAAACATTAACATGACACCGTCATGGTGGCAGCAATGCTCTTAGGCCAACAAGGGAGCCCTCCCCCAGCTGGACACGTTAATTGAGAAGCCAAGTTTGAGAGGCAAAGTTCATGACTGTGCAGATGGCGGGAAAAAGCCGGGTGGCAGACCGAGGTCAGTGTCAACCTCTCGCTGTACCTTAATGGCTCACTCCTCGGCTCTTTCATTGTTGGCCAATCCCTGTGGGGTGGATATGTGGGAAAGTCTGTCTCTGAGGTTTCCCCCAACCCCCTCTGCACTTGACTCTGGTGCAGTAATTTCCTGCAAAGCAGAGGCCCTCCATATGGATTTCTCCATGTCTCTGCTGCATCCTTGACTGACTTCACCTCTCACATGCATCGTGTTTACTTGAAAAATCTCTTGCAATGCAACATCCACTTAAAATGTTGAGAACGCCTATCGGGGACACTCATTTATGTTTTGGGGAGAGCTTGTGTAGGCATCTTATGGGCATATAACTCAATGGCCTCTAAACAAAGGTGAGCTTTACTTACATGGTCAGCTCCAGAAGACTCTTCATCAGCCTGAGCAATGCAATGCTTGGGTGCAAGGGGACACAAAAGTGCAAACATCATCCTGGTTGATTTGAATTTTTCTCTGTCCCATCCAGCAAACTCTGCTATGAACACAGAAGAGTCATACCAGAGTTCTGGATTTTCATGTGCTTTAAAAAAAAGACACTTTAGTGATCTAACAAAGGTTTTGTTCACCCTTGTTTATGGTTTTTGCACAAAGACCATAGAACTTTTTTGCCTCCCCCATCTCCCTCTACACATGTTCCCAGGTATGTGCCTACTTATCTGTTTGTTGAATACTTGTCAAATCATGGTCCTTAAAATAGCAGAAAGGGATTTCAAGCCTCCTATGCAGTTGGGGGAATCTGACTAAAATGAAGTTCACCCAGTGCTGGCTCCGACAGCAGTCTATCTGCCGCACGGAGCCCTCCTTGCCCTCTCGCGAGAGGAGCGAGAGGAACAGGCAGGGCTGTTTGCCCTGAGAGGGAGGGGGAGGAGCGCCCTATAAAAGGGGCGGCTCCGACCCCCACTGCAGGGCATTTTGTCTTGGCGTTCGGAGGGAGAGGACCTCCGAACGCTTCCTGGGCGCTGCCATTTTGAGGCAGCAGCCTCGTGGTGGGCGCCATTTTGAATTCGGCCGTGCGCAGTCGGAGAGCCTGGCCGCCGCTTGGGGTGGTGTGGATGCAGCGCAGGGAGGCTTCGTGGCTCCAGGAGGGAGCTGGAACGTGGTGCTGCGGGTAGCGTCGGGAGGCAGAGCCGCCGCGACGACGGATTGGGGGAGCAGCGTTCAGACCTCCCCCCGCATGAGCTTCGGCCCGTGCCAGGCCTGACCGGGACCCGACTCCGCCCCCGCCGGTCCCCATCTCGGGTGGGCAGGGCAGCGAGGCCCACCACCAGGGTGGCCAGGGGGTGCCTTGCCTTCCCCAGGCCCCAATGGGGGGTGGGAGGCCTAGCTGGGAACGCAGGAGCAGGAGCCCTGGGGGTATGCCCACCCGGGCCTTGGCGGCCTGAGCCACTGGACGGCAGGCCGGAGACGGGAGGGATGATTGGGGCCCTGGCCTAGGGCCGGGCCTCTGGTCGGTGGTGAGCGGGTGGCGGGCCGCAACGGGATGGCGGGGCCCAGCCTGGAGCAGCCCTTGATTGTTCTAGGCCTTGCTGCCTGGACTTCCTAGGCGTCAGGCTGGGGACGGGGGGCGCTGGTGGGGCCTAGGTGTATGGCTGGGCATTGGGCCAGAGGGTAGGCCCGGAGGGCCTAGGCAGCAGGGCAGGGCCTACCCCCTTTGCACCTGGCCAGCCACCCGGGCCTGGGGTTACTGGGTGGGAGGCCTAGGGGAGGGGGAGGCATTGTTGAGGACTCAGGACGCTGGGTTCAAATTTCCACTTGGCCATAGAAATTCATTTGGGGAGTGGAATTCTTCAGCACCTCACCCTGAAAGCCCTGCTAGGATTGGTTTAATTCAGTTCCAACTGGAGTGTATATAACACAGCAAAGACTACCTCTATATCAGTGTGCTAAGAGAAACAGAAGGTGGTTCTTTTTCTGTGATAGTATGGCTCTGTTTGCATGTCCTTGAAAGGATACAGGTTAAAAGAGAGGATGTTTTAGGTTGAACTGATAAACTGAAGAGCAACAAGTCACTGGGCCCAGATGGCATCCACCCAAGTGTTACTAAAGAACTGAGAAATGAAATTGTGGATCTCTTAATGGTAATATGCAAATTGTCTCTTAAAATGGCCACATTGATGGAGGACTGGAGGATAGCAGAGTCACACAAATTTTTAAAAAAGGAAGGAGGGCCCCCCGGGAAACTACAGGCCGGTTAGCCTTACGTCTCTCCCAGGTAAGATGGTGGAAAGCCTCATCCAAGAGAAAATCTTAAAACACATAGAAGAACAAGCCTTGCTGAGGGAAAATCAGCATGGCTTCTGTCAGGGTAAGTCTTGTCTCACAAATGTTTTAGAATTCTTTGAAAAGGTCAACAGGCATGTGGATTTGGGTGAACCAGTGGATATTGTCTATCTTGATTCTCAGAAGGCCTTTGACACATTCCCTCGCCAAAGGCTGCTGAGAAAATTGCACAGTTAGGGGATAAGAGGACAGGTCCTCCTATGGATTGAGAACTGGTTGAGATCCAGGAAACAAAGAGTAGGTGTTAATGGGAAATGTTCACAATGGAGAGAGGTGAAAAGCAGTGTACCCCAGGGATGTGTCCTGGGTCCAGTGCTTTTCAATCTGTTAATTAATGACCTGGAGACAGCGATAAGTAGTGAGGTGGCTAAGTTTGCAGATGACACAAAATTTTTCTGGGTGGTAAAAACCAGAGAAGATTGTGAAGAGCTCCAGAAGTATCTCTCCAAACTGGGGGAATGGGCTGCAAAATGGCAAATGTGTTTCAATGTACCAAAATGTAAAATAATGCATATTGGGGCAAAAAATCAAAACTTTATTTATTAACTCATGGGCTCTGAGCTATCCATGAAGGATCAGGAAAGATATATTAGTGGACAGTTCAATTAAGGTCTACCCAGTGTGTGGCAGCAATGAAGAAAGCCAACTCCATGGTAGGGATAATTAAAAAGGGGATTGAAAATAAAACAGTTAACATTATAATGCTGTTGTAGAAAATGATAGTAAGGCCATACCTGGAGTATTGCATACAGTTCTGGTCACCGCATCTCTAAAAAGACATAGTGGAACTGGAAAAGTTGCAAAAGAGAGTGACTAAAATGATTACTGGGCTGGGGGACCTCCCTTATGAGGAAAGGCTACAGCATTTGGGGCTCTTTAATCTGGAAAAAAGGCACCTGAGGGGGAATATGATTGAGATATACAAAATAATGCAGGGCATGAGTCAAGTGGATAGAGGGACAGAAATTTTTTTTTTTACTCAGCATGCTGTTAGTCTGTGGAACTCCCTGCCACAGCATGTGGTGATGGTATCTGGCCTGATTGCCTTCAAAAGAGGATTGGACAGATTCCTGCAGGAAAAGTCTATCACCGGTTACAAACCATGATGGAGATGTGTAATATCCAGGCTTTAAAACAGGGTACTTCAAGGGCCAGAGGCAGGGGAGTGGCATCAGGAGATGGATATCTAGTCTCGTGAACTCCCAGATGCATTTGGCGTGGCCACTGTGAGATACAGGAAGCTGGACTAGATGGGCCTTTGGCCGGATCCAGCATGGCTCTTCTTAAGTTCTTATGTTCTTATGTTTCGTTCATGGATTTCCTACACAGACATATGTACACATACAAACACATGTGCCCCTATGTGTGCTGGAAATAACCATGTCACAGAGATAGGCAGCTTTTTGCCTGCATTTCCTTAGCTAACAGGAATCCTGAGGCAATGCACAAAACTATAAAGCGGTACACAGGATACCTCCCCCCCCCCCAGATAAGGCACATGTGAAAACACACCACAAAGAATGGCATGGGTGTCACTCTGTCCACTCCTATTTGCTGAGTCATTTCTTATCTTCCTAGAGAAATTTCCCAATGAATCTCCTCCAGTTGCTCTGATTCGTTCCCCCCCCCCAAAAAAAATATGTTTGTTTGTGGCATTCCCAACACATTTTGAAGGTCTTTGTCCACAGATTTGCCTACGGTTTTCAGTGAACAATCTTGATTTCTAAGAGGACTTCACATATGACCCTGTAATGTTGATGGTTTCATTGCTGGACCCTAAATGTGTGCTGACATGCCGAAGCACATGAAAAAGATTTACTGGCACTGCTTGTCAACTTCCCAAAGATACCTTAATAGTCTCAGGAAAAAGAAAACCAAAAGTAGTCGACATCTTTTATTGGACCAATATAACATTCAACAAATTGGAATGTTTGATGGATGAAATTCACTTCCCCATGCTCTAAGCACACCATCATCATGGATGGTACAGAAAAATTGTCCAGAAATTGGTGCTACATGTCTGGAAGTGATGATCAGTTAATAGTTTCAGTTTCTTAAGTCATACAACATTCTTACACTTGCTAATTAAAATGCAGAGTTTGGCTTTCTGTGGGTGCCTTGATGAAAAGCCATTTTTAATGAAAAGAGCAAGAGTGAGCTCTAAATTTCCTAATGGCAGAGATAACTTATATAATCACGCATAACCTTTCTTGAGAATATTATCTTGCTGTTTATAAAACAATGCCTCTTTCTCGTTCAAAATTTCCCATTTGCATATGAAAAAAGAGCTTTATTTACTGATGATTTTGACTGATATATATTTATATATGCTTTTTTTTCTCCCCGTGGCATAGAATGCTGTTTTTTTCTTCTCCATATATAGTGGACATGCAGGTTTGTTTGGGCTTTGTTGTTGTTATTTAAAATTACCAGACATGTTTTCCAGGCCCATCCCCAATTTTTGCCATTATTTCTTTGGAAATGAAATCAAGCTGGCACCCTTTATGCTGCTGCTTTTCTGGAAAGATGTCAGTCAAAATTTTAACCCCTAGAGTTGTTTCTATCTTTATTAGCTAAAGTGCCCTTTATTAAGAAGCATGGAGCTAAAACACACTTGTATACTTTCCAGTGATCATCAAAAACAATGAAAGAATTGAATTATTATTACTATAGTCTACAGACAGGGGTCAAGGTTCAGCCATATTATTAGTAGTAGACAGTGAGGGTGCATCTGCATTGACAGATGGTGAGTAGCTGTCTGTTTGTGAGAACGACAGTGGTATCAAGCTGGACTATATGGGCCTTTGGCCTGATCCAGCATGGCTCTTCTTATCATTCATAGCTGCATGCTCTTTTCTTTCCAAGTATCTGCTGATGTCCATGGTCAAGTTTGGTCAAGTTTCTTGCAGGCACACACACACACACACACACACACACACACACACACACACACACACACACACACACACCATTTCAAGTGAGTAAGGTGCTATAGGAAGTGTTGCCTTCACTCTGGATTGACTGTTTTGCCCCCACCCCCAATGACAAACCATGTTGGTTATGTGACATTGTGATGTTCACTCTTTATAAAGATGATCCCTGCTTAGTTGGATTCATGTAGTGAGGAAGAAGAGTCAGTGGGAAACCTCAAGGTGGAAATGAGGAGACAACCATCTTGAAAATGCACATCTCCCTTGGATTCACCAAAGTAAGTAAGTAAGTAAGTAAGTAAGTAAGTACATACGTACATAAGTATGTAAGTAAGTAAGTAATCACAGTTCCTTCCTCAATGTGAGCAGGATTGCAGTATTTATTAGTATTTACATGAACCAGTACTGTGTTTATCTAGCAAGAAGCAAATGAAATCAACTTTTACACTCATATTTAGGATATAATTGTTTCTGAACAACATGGCTTTGAGTTATTATATTTCTGGAACACAAAGAAGAAAATTGCCTATAGGACCTTAGTTCACTGAGACCTCTTGGGAAAAATGAATTTATTTATATAAAAAGATAATGGGTTGTTTTAAAAAAAGATTATTGGAGTGTTCTACTTTTTGTTTGTTTGGCAACATATACGTCACTTTTTGAAACATCAGGACAGTACAGGACAGTTCTAGCAAGACTTTCTTCCAAAGCTTGGGGAAAGAAGCAAGAGAAGACCATAATCATAAGCCGTAGTGGTAGAACTGGGTAGCTAAGGGTACCATCCATGTGTGCTACTGAACTTAACTCTTCTCTTTAATCCTTCTCTCCTCTCCCCATTTTTCTTACCCCCTTGCTATCAAGGGTCAATCCACTCATTACTACATTTAACATTCCAGAAACCCCATTTACCCCATGGTGAAGCTCGAATGACTATATGTGTTAACTTAAGAGATGCATTTATTAGTACATTGGGCAGGAAGACTCAGATTCTTATCTACAACTAGCAGTAATGCTTACTGGATGAGCAGCTCATTACCGTTCTCAACCTACATTATCTCACAGGCCACTTATATAGGTCAACTAGGCAGGGTGAGTTGGGGAGTCCGCTAATACTTTTAGTGTATGGTGGTGAATCTGTTTCAGAGATTTTTTAGCCAGGAAAGGAGCTAGCCAAGGTGCTGAAGCAATTTTGATGGGAGCTCCATCAATGTTGGAATTGAGTCAATGTTCCCACAACGTCAGAGACACCAAAACATGTGTTCTGATTTTATATCGCCCCATAGCCCTTCAAGTACTTTCTGAGCAGTTTACAGTTTAATTATGTAGGCTACACATTGCCCTGCCACCAGCCATCTGGGTACTCATTTTACCGACCTCAGAAGGATGGAAGGCTGAGTCAGAGAATCATAGAATCATAGAATCTAGAATCATTGTGAGCACAGTTTTAGCTGCAAGTACAGGCATTTAATCACTTCACCACCACCCTCCACTAAGCTGGCCTGTGCCCCTAGAAAGAGAAATGGAACATAACTAATGAGTGTGAGTGTGTGTAAAGTGACTGCTTCCAATTTTCGAGAGCAGAAAACATACTGATGTAATGAATAACCGTATAGTCCATAGTACATTCATAAGTGCTCCCTATTAGGTTTAGTGTTGTTTACTTCCTAGCAAAAATGCAGAGGATTGTGTATTAATAACCAGGAGTATGTTGCAGAGTTTTATAACATAGTGATACAACTCAGCAGGTATTTTCACTAGAAAAATAAGTAGCCAGGGTCTTCCCAATCTCATGGTCTGTCAGATCTATACAAACATAGTTAGGCTTGACTTGAAGGCTTTAATAACATTATAGGCAGGAAAAGTGGAGATATGGGATCAAACAGTCATTTTAACATTAAAATTAATAGCTGGCAAAAGGGGAGTGAATTCCTTTTGTACTGCTCTCTTGTTGACCTCATTCTCACTATTGTTGGGTAGCTTTAGGGTCTCTAATGAAAATATGTTTTGTTGACCTCACTTGTGTGGGGCAACATCTGTTATGGTCTGATCTACAATTGCAGCAAAATGAGCTGTTAGGGTTAGGAAGGATAGAATGCTGTGCCATTCTGGAATCCATGCACAACCCCCCTCCTATTTTTTTAGTGTTCCACCTTGCTACCTCTTATTGATCATAGATATACCACTGTACCCCATAAAGGGTTAATCTAGATTGTTCTTAAGCTGTCAGTTCTTGTGCATTAAACATGGATCATTCAAAGAGGATAATCCTTGTAGGGATATCTGCTCCACAACATTATGTATATATTTTAGGTAGAACTAAGAGCAAGGCTCCCCTTTGTGATGTTGGAGGGCAGTTCCTTCTTTGACAATTTCAAAATAGTGATACGAACTGGTGTGTTGGATGGAAGATGTAGAGAGAGGCTATGTGAAACACTTTTAGTAGAAGTAGGGGGATATGATTGAGACGTACAAAATAATGCAGGGCATGAGTAAAGTGGATAGAGCGATTCTCCTCTCCCTCTCACAAAATACCAGAACTAGGGGACATACACTCAAATTGTGGGCTGGGAGAGTAAGAACAGACAAAAGAAAATATTTTTTTCGCCCAGCGTGTTGTTAGTCTTTGGAACTCCCTGCCACAGGATGTGGTGATTGCATCTGGCCTGGATGCCTTCAAAAGGGGATTGGACAGATTCCTGGAGGAAAAGTCCATCACAGGTTACAAACCATGAGGGAGATGTGTAATCTCCAGGCTTAAAACCAGGGTACTTCAAGGGCCAGATGCAGGGGAGTGCTATCAGGAGACAGATATCTAGTCTCATGCGCTCCCAAAAGCATCTGATGGGGCCAATGTGAGACACAGGAAGCTGGACTATATGGGCCATTGGCCTGATCCATCATGGCTCTTCTTATGTTCTTATGTTCTTAAGCATGCTTGCTCTAGAGCACTGGCTCCTAGTTTTGGGTAACCCAGAACTGTGAGTCCAAGAAATCCTGGTCAGCAGAGATAGTGGCAAATCTTTTGGGAGTTGCAGTACAAGAACACCTGGGTTCCTGGAGTACACAATGTATTGGAAAAGGCAAAGATGTATTCTAGCTTATCTAAATGGCCTTTCCTGAAGCCATGAGAATCAACTCAAATACCTCAAAAAGAGAGAATTCCAGTCCTTGACATTTAGGTCTAACATTTGAGCCCTGGAGAATTGACTCTAAAAACTGAGATCATCCAACCCAAGGCAGTTCAGTCCCTTTCATCTAGAGCTTCAAAATATAGTCACTTGAACAACATGCTGATGGCAAGAGGCAACCAAATGTGTGTGTGGAGGGATGGGTTTTCCAAATGTTTGCCAAGAGTGAATTCTTCCAGCATCTTGGATAGGAGGGTATTCAAACAATGGCAAAGCTCTATTCCTCTCCCCTCCAGCCATGCCACCAGATTTCCTTTCTTCCCTAATTTGAGTTCCTGCCTTCCAGAAATGGCCACCATTTTGGATTAGAATCTCAGAATCGTTCAACTGCAGAGCTGGAAGGGACTTTCTGGATCACTGAGACCAACCTCAGGGTCTCAATCACTGAGACCAACCCCACTCAAGGCCCAGTGGGGAATTGAACTCCCAACCACTGGCTCCATAGCCCAATGCCTAAACCACTGAGCTACCCAGCCAGCAGTTCTTTTCTTTGAGGGGGGGCAGTATTTTTTTAGGTCAGTGTTGCATTTTGAGAAAAAATGGCCAGGATGATGCTATTTTTCAAAGGGAAGGTACAGGCTGGTGAGGGGCTGGGACGATGTACGTAGAAATGCTTCTGAAAACAAAACAAAACACTGAGTTCAGGAATATGAGCTCAGGGCTCTGTGAGTCCATTTTGCTGGCCTGTATACATTTTAGTCATTCCTGTCACTGCATAAAGTGGGAAAGCCCAAGCAGTCTTTCACGTGTGCATTCAAGGAAGTTGCATTTATGAAGAAAACCAGCAAGCTGGGGGAGGGGAGGAGGGTGACTGAAAGGCCTTTTCACCTGTCAAACCAGTGTTCCATATCTGAGAATTCTTTTTCCTTTGAAAACTACTGTACGCTGATAAAACATCCCTGCAATCACAATAACAAATCCTTAATACTGAAGGATTAATTAGAATATTTTTCTTTTCTGTGATGATAAGAAGCAAGTATTTCATAGCCAGTGGCCCTAGCAAATGGAGAAAGGGAAGGGGTTAACCCTTTTATGTGCTGGGGAGCCCATATGATCCCCATCGGTGAGGTTAACAATTTTTTTCCTGCAGGTAACAAAGGGGCAGCTGAAATGCTGGTTGTCTGTAGGCCTCGTGGCAGGCGTGCCTATTTACTGTAAACGTACCCTCTGATATTCTCCGTTGGAGGCAGTATTGCTATGATTACAGCTAATTCACATGAAATTATGGTAGCTCTCCAGGTCTAGAGCCCTTGGTCAAAGCCCTAAGCAGGTGTTTGCTTAATAATTTGGTCAAAGATCAGTGAGTTAAAGGTTAGGCCATGGAGGAGGAGAATGGAAGGGTCACAGACTCACAGCACTTTCAGGAGGGGGTTGAGACTTGATCTTTCTGAGTCTGGAATGGTCGAACCTCAAGGTCACCCATTAGTGATCCTGCTGTAACAGACTATGTCGGCCATAAATTCACCGTGGCGGCACCTTTAACCCTATTAATACTTGGAATGCTGGAGGTAAAAGCAAGGGCCCAGAAGGATCCTGTCGGCCCAGGGAGAATTCTTCACACATTGGCTGCGGTATTAAATTTATATGATAACTCTTGCAGCTGTTATTGCAGCCTCACCAGGCAAGGTCCTCCTAATTTGTTCCTCTCTATATAAGAGAGACAAACTACACAGATGTATGGGGTGAGACCTTAACCTTCCATTTCCCTCCATGAGAAGAAAATACACTTTGGTGCACATTTGGGGTGGGGCAATGTTTCCTTGTACTGGCAGGGTCTTGCTGACTCATTTCTGTCTTGCATGGATGTCTCCCTTGAATTTCCTCCCTTGAATTTCTCACGAGTCATGCATGAATCAAATAGGTTCCCCTTTATATTTGGTGGGGAAACAAATCAGGCAATACTTTTGCAAGCAGCACTCCCAAGGAGAGAGCTGAACACTTTAGGATGCTGCTAAAAGATTAGCAGGATTTTATCTGACCTACTATAAGCTTCTAATGCTCCTCAATGATGGTACATGTGATGGTAAGAAGTAATGGTGAGAAGCAATGGCTGGTGTGTTCTGGCTGAGCATGGGAAGTTGCACCAGAGTAGGCTTGCTGGATCAGTGAGCATTTGGTGAGTCACCTCCTCTGTGAGGTCACTTGGTTGGGCCCAACCGAGCTGTGACTTACTTGAGATGGCCTGAAAGAAATCAATGGAATCTACGGAAGAGTTGATGCACCACATCTGCACTTATTCAGTGGAATGACTCCAGCACAATGTACTGCACAAAGCAATTTGGATTTCAGAAAACAATTTAAAAAGTGAAGCTTAGAACTTTGATCAAACAACTTGAGTTCAACAAACCTGAATTCTGTTACCATTGGGCTCCTGCTTTTGGTAACTCAGACCTGCACAGTCTGGGGAGGGGGAAAAAAACCCACCACGAGATACTTAAACAAAAGCACTCTGCCTCTTTTCCGGAGTGTATCATATGAGAAGCTGAGTGCACCTGTTTGTTTTGCTCTCTTTCACAATGGGGTATTTTCTTTTTGGGAAAGGGATAAAGATAAAGATAAAACTATTTATTGCATAATCGTCAGATCATTGCAAACAAGCCATATTATCATGCCATATTAATCAGTATTTATACAATAAAATAAACATTTTAATATTAATGTTTTAAAATATAATATAAAATATTGTTTACTAGTAAGCCAATTTACTAAAATCCCCTAAAAAGTATTTACTTTACAATTTTAAAACCTTTACATAAAACATTTAATTTGCATTCTAAGAGGCTGTCTTCAAACTTCTGAATCTTTATAGCACTTTACACCTATACCATCCAAATATTTAGCTCTGCATATAGCGGCTTTAAAAGCAAATATTGCAACTCTGTTTATTATATCTAGATTGGATGTTTGTAATAAAAAAACTCAGTTTCTCTGAGATGCTTCTGTTTTCCACTTTCTTTAAAATGTGCTGTAAATATTTGTCTCTTATATTGCTATATAGGGGACAGTCTAATACATAATGAGCTAAGTCCTCGAGGGCAGGGTTTCCACAAACACATAAACGATTATCTATAGGGATACCCTGAAACCTACCCCATTTCATCATAGTATCCATTTGTTCAAATCGCAAGCGAGTATATGCTTTCCTATATTGCATTTTCATTGGGACAGTTAAATATTATTCATAATGATGCAGCTGTTTTGTATTAGCCAACCATTTTGTTGTTGTTGTAGATGCAACAGCAGATATATCCATCTGTGCCTCAACATCAAAAACTCTTTGCTTAAAAATATGAATTGTATCTTCATGTGAAGGATTTAAAGCCTGAGCTGAAAAAACAAATTTTGGAAAGATCTTAAACAGGTTCTTTAACCATGAATTTTCATACCTAGAAACACACTGCTCCTCCAAACAAATCTTGGGCAATCTTTCTTCACTTAAGCTACTTATTCTGCACCAATACTTTACCATTCTTACAAGAATCAGACCTGAAATTGTTTTTGCACCAAGTTCTGCTCTTATTACATGTGCAGGGGTAGAACGTGAAACTCCCATGATAGTCCTGTAATATTGTGTTTGAATCTGTTCAATTTTCTTAAGGTTTGCAAAACCCCATATTTCAGCACCATAAATTAACATAGGAATTATATTAGCTTTAAAAAATTTTAAAATTGGGATTAAAGTGCCTGGGTAACTGTAGTTTAAGAGTTTGTTAACCGATTGTAAACTGGCCCGTACTTTTAATGTATTTTTCTTTATTTGCGATGCCCGGGATCCTGATGCCTCAAAGTTAATGCCCAGATAGCAGTAACATTTAACCTGCTGTAAGTCCTTAGAATTTATTGACCACTTATGAGTTTTTCTTTTTTTGCCGAATACCACCACTTTGGATTTATCATTATTAATGCATAAATCATTTTCTTGGCAATAGGTATTAAACCTTTTCAAAAGTCTTCTCATACCCACTTGGGTTGTTGATAGCAATATCATATCATCAGCATATAATAATATATTTACTTCTCTGTTTAGAATCTTAGGCATATGATAACTCTGATTGTGTATAAATGGCACCACATCATTTATATAAAAATTAAATAAAAATGGAGATAGGATGCATCCTTGGTGGACACCCTTATATGTTGGAACAGAGTCTGTCAATGCAAAATTTAAACCTGTTCTCACCTTCAGTGTGGTTTCTGTATACAGTGCTTTGAGCAATAGCAATAATCTTGGATCTATATTTCTCATTGCCAATTTTTCCCAGAGGCGTCCTCTATTTATCGAATCAAATGCTCCACTTAGATCAATAAAGGCTGCAAAAAGCTGCCCCCCTTAAAGGTATATTTATTTATTAGGTGTTGTAATATAAAGCAATTGTCTAGGGTTGAGCGTCCCTTCCTAAAACCTGACTGTTCCTCAACAAAGATGGAATTTTTCTTCTTCCCAGTCCTCTAATTTGTTCAAGAGATGTCTTGCATAAATTTTTGCTGGAATATCAATTAGGCTAATAGGCCTGTAATTACTGGGATCATATTGATTGCCTTTCTTAAATAGTGGGATGATGATACTCATTTTCCAGCCTATAGGTATACAGCCTGTCTTATTTATATGAGTAAACAATCCAGACAATATAGGGGCCCACCAGTCTAAATAGTTCTTAAATAATTCAGGGGGTAGGAAATCCTCTCCTGGGGCTTTATTGGTTCTCAGTGTCTGGATAAGCGTTTTAATCTCAAGCATTGTTACAGGTGACCACTGAGGAATTAGACTTGGCTCTTCATTTTCTAAAAGTTTGTCAGTCTGCTTTACATCTTTCACTTCCTTAAATAGTTCTCTATAATATAATTCCCATGTGGCAGCTGGGATAGGAATATCCATGACAGACTTTGCCTCATTGATTCTATCAGCCACTAAGTGCCAAAAATGTGTTACATTTATCCCTGTTGCGGCTACTTCTAGCTCTGCCCACATATTTTCCTGATACTGCCTTTTCTTTGATTTAATCAATTGTTTATATTCACGTCTGAGTTTTAACATATTATTATGTGTCTCCTGATCATACATTGTTTGAGTTTTCCTCATCTGTCTCCTCAATACCTTTCTCCGCAATTCCACATTTCTCTGCAATTTTTGACAGGTCATTTCCAATTCTTGCGTTGAAATCACCCAATATTATAGGCAACGCATTAGGGAATCTTATTCTAAGATCTTCTAACAAAAGTTCCAAATGTAACCATATATCAGGAGCATAATACTGGGATGAGACAGGTGGTATATACACATTTACCAGAATAATCATCAGATCTTGAGTCTGCATCTTAACTGTCAACACATTTTTGTCAGAGGTAAGTGACTCAACCATACTACTCTCCCAACCTAAATCTTGCTTCACAAGAACAGCTAACCCCCCTATGGCTCTTCCTTTCCCATTTATTTTCTGTGCTGGATTTACCCATGCTTTGAAACCTGGCACTACTAGGTTTTCAGTTTCAAGGAGCCATGTTTCTTGAAGTGCTAATATTGAGTAGTTGGATAGAAAAGACTTTACCCTCATATTATTTCCACTTGCCTTCCACCCAGCTATGTTCCATGAAACAATACCAACTGGTATGTTTAATTGTTCTGCTTTGGAATTGTTCCAGGACAAACATTTAATTACAGGTCTCTTAAGATGAAAAGTAGGGTGTGGCAGAGCTGTTAATTGAGTAAGAGGAGAAACATTACCAAAGCCATGGGATGAAGTGGGATCTAACTGAGTGGGAGATAACAATCTATCTATTTTAAAATAACTCTGCATGTTAACATCATTTCCTGTGTCACTAGTTGCAATGAGCTCAGCATCACAAAGCTCAGCATCACAGAGTCTCTCTCCAGCACCTTCGCACACAGGGACCACTGGAACATCCACCCCCTGAGAACATCTCCCATCTCCATGTCAAACTGAACTGTAATCATATCCCATGCCAGGGATGTGGGTCTGACGTCCACAGGAGTTAACTCGACCTGGAAATTCATTGTTCCACCTACTTCTCCTCTTGTTAAATCTTACATTCGTACTCCTTTTCCTTATGATGACTGGAATTGGGTTCCCTACTGTCGAGCTGGAGAGCGAACTGGATTGAATGGTGGATAATTTCCTTGTGGATTGTGGCTGTAATGAACCCCAGTCAGAGGGTTGGGACCCCTGAGTAGAGGAGGATTGGATGGGAGTTGAAATGGTGGGGTCCGTGAGCTGTTTGATACCACTATCCATAGGGAACCTTGCCTTCTTGGTTCTAGAATTGTCCTTTGATGATGCTGGGATTTGACTATCAGCTTGCTGAACATTAGCCCCAGAGGACTTCCCTTTCACTGTATACTCAGAAGATTCTAATAATTTAAATAAGGGTTTGAAGTTCATGCTTCTTCTTTTCTTGGATGTTTGTTTCCGGATCCCCTTTGTCTTCTTTGTCTTCCCATGTTTCAACTTGTCTTCCACTGGGGGATGGGCAGGAGCCTTCTCACAGATCTTTGAGGGGGCCTTCCCCGAAGGTTTGTGCTTTATGCTTGGAGAGACAGTTACAAGTGGAGGCTTGAAAAAGTCAACTGTGTTTGGTACAGAGACATTAGGGTTCCCCTGCGCCCCTGTCTGAGGACCTACACATAGAAGTAGTTCTTCCAGTGAAAGTTTGTCAATTTTGTCAATGGTTTTGGGTGACAGACTATAATAATTCATCTTATCGGATGGACAGTGTGGATGTACGGTCTGTCTCTGGTTCAACAGGTCTTCTGGATTTCCTACTGGGCACATCTTATTTTCTTTCAGGTAACCTTCTATGGTAGACACGGATTGCTTTACTTCCTTTAATATATCTCTAATTTCTGTTAAAAAGCACTGTATTCTGCAACTGTCTGATACCTTTGGTGTGGTTAATTTAGCAGAGGCCAAGGAGACTAGTGTGCAGGAATGAAAAGAATCATGGTTCCCTGTTATAAATGTGGTATCTGTAATTTCCGGCTTCTTAACATTTGTACAGTTTACCTCCCTTGGACCAAAGATTGGCTCATTCGATTGCATTGGACCCTCTAGGCCCAAAACTGGATCAGACACAAAATCTGACATTTTTAACTTGCCAAAGTCTGCATTCACTGTGCTGCTTAGCAGGCTACCAATTGACTGATGTCCTTCCAGTAGCTGATCATTCATCAGAAGGCTATCAGATAATGTGAGGAGAAATAGGATTCTCTTTGCCAATTGTTAAGACTTTCTGGGAGGTAATATAGTCAGTCATCTTAACTTGCTTCAGTTTCCTTGGATGCACAGGGTAGAGTCCAGCTTTACTGCCATGTTTAGCAGAATGCATGTTAAAATTAAATGGGAAAGACAAATCACTATGGTCACACTCTGAAGACTGCATAGGCTTGGAAAACTGATTACAGCTGTGTATTCTGCTGGTTCCCAGATCAGAGATGGGCGTAATTGAAATCGGAGTATTGCACTGTAGCTGCCTTAACACTGGAGGCGATAGGGTGAGATCGAAGATTTCCATATCATACAGTGTAAATAAATATGAAGTATTCACTCAGGTTTGTTTAAAACAATACTTCAGCAGATGTTAGAGTTGTATTTGAGTTCCTCATAAGAAAGCTCTCAGTGAGCTGCAGGATTCACAGAGAGGGCAGTTCAAAATCACCGGAGCTTTATCACAATTAAGTAAGTAAACAAAGCAGCCGGCACCTTAGTTGCAAGCAGCCTCCAAGCACAGCTCCCAAGGTCAGTTTTCTGCTGCTAATAACGTTATCAACAAGGTCAGCCGAAAAATGTTGTTAAAGCAGTAAATTGTTAAAGCAGTAAAAAGCCCAATAAATAATGAGAAAAAAATGCTTCAGACTCACAAACGCTTGCTGACCGCAACCAAGCCGGAACCGGAAGCCAGATTCTCTTTTGGGAAAGGAAGAATTGATCGAAAACAAGCTGAGTCCATTTCCTTCCTAATTAAAAATAATTATGTGGAACAAGAAGCACAAAGAGAAGATGAGCAACATCTCCTTCTTTGAACGGATCCAAAACTATATGAACACAACAAAATATTTTTAGAACCCCCAAGGTGTATTTTGGTGACAAAATGAAACATCTCCCCCACATCAATAGGCATAAATAATGTATTTACGGGGGGGGGGGAGTTGTGTTTTCCCATTTCTTGCATTCAGGTTGTTAGAAATATTCTTTCTTATATCACAGCTACAGCACATGGGAAATAGGAAACATTTGTTGTACCTCTTGTCTAGAGACAGGAAGGTGGTGGATGATGTTGATGTTGACAATTAAATAAATAGGAATTACAGCTCCATGTTAATTGGGTAATGCCAGTTTGAACAGACCTTGGAAAACAATTGCTGAATTGCTTAAATCCCTTTGATTCTATACTCCTACTTTAGTTGGAATTAAAAAAAAAAAAAATGAAGTCAAGTTGCCAGTCTGACTTCTATACTGGAGTTTATATTTGGGCTATCAACTCCAGGGATGGTGACTCAAATAATGGGTCTGGTTCTCAAGTCAGACTTCAGTCACACTGGTGACTCCACTTGGGTCTTGTTATGGATTTGGACTTGGATCTCAGACCCAAAGAATTACCAACACCCTTGGTAAACTCTAAGAATTGCACCTTTTAGAACCCACACCTTTTCCTCAATTGAACTAGCAACTCAGTACTTCCAGCTGCATTTCTCCGTTAGAGGAAGGTGATCCAGCAGTTATGGCTGCACTCTAACACCCATAACCCCCAGACTCCATGGACAATGTTGGGGAGCAAAGAAATGCAGGTGGGTGATCTATTAGCTTGTATAGAGTTACCAGCAGAAGACTGCCTTGAAGAGTTTAGATTAAAAACACAGACCTAGAATATGCCCAGTCTGGTCTGGTGAATAGAGTGATGAACTAGGAGTTGGGAAGACTTGTTGTGCCAGGTTTTACTCCCCATCACTGTTTTCATGTTTCCATTGGGCCTGTTGGCCTTTAAAACGTGCACAAGCCATTTACAATAGACAACGCCATGTTCTGCTACTACTACCAAGAAGAAATGCTTACATGGGAGCTGCTGTGTTTGTTACATAATACTGCTTGTGTGCCTGTACAAGCCCCTCCCATAGGGACAGAAGTCAAGGAAGCTTGACAATGTCATAGAACATCCTAATTCCTTTCCGGTGTGTATTTTGCACAAATAAGCCAGATGGGAAAAAGAAAAATGGATGTCCCGGTAATCTGCCAGAATGAAGAATTCCTCCTAGAGCCAGTTCTGTAGTATGTGGCTTGAGACTTCCCGTTCCCCCACCATGCATACGTTGAACAACCTACAGCATTGGAGGGTACATGGGTGTATGAATTGTAATGTCCTAGCATTACAGAGCCGGAAGGAACACTGATGGTAACCAAGGCCAACCTCCCAATGAGGCACGAAATCTGCAGCTAAAAAAATAACAAATGATAACCAAATGGGTTGCAGTTATCCTTTAAGGATTAAGCATATATATTACCAAAATTTTATTTTTATTTCAAAATATACCATACAACCTGAAATCAAAAAAATTAAACTATGGCAAAAAATATGGAGGAAAGGGGAAGAAAATAAGGTTCATATGCAGTGTTAAATATGGTCAAAGCAAAAAAAGGGGAGCTAGGAATACCACAATTAATAAAATACTATGAAGCCTTTCATATCACTCAAGCTATAAAGTTTATTCAGACAGAAGAAATCCCAGACTGGGTTGAAATGGAAAAAGGCGAGGAAACTGGAATAGTTAATAACTATATTTTTACAATGGAACAAATTAGAAAAAAGGAGCAAATACAAAATCCTTATACTTGTGAGACACTGAAAATTTGGTGTAAGAAGAACATTTTTGCACCACCTATATCTCCTTTGTGCCCTATGTTGGATTATCCTAAATTTAAATCAAGAGAGAAATATGCACAATTTAAAAAATGGAAACAAATTGGAATTTATAGAATAAGAGACTTATTTGAGGCAGGGAAACCAATGACAGTTAGACAGTTAGAAGATAAAACAAAGGAAATAAAAACTAATTGGCTACAATTAATACAAGTAAGAAATTTGGCAAACCAATTATATCAAAGACACAGACCCATGAGAACACTTACAGTACTCGAACAATACAGGATAGAAAAGGATCGAAATAAAAGGAAGGGAATAACTTCAATTATATATAAACATTTGGTTGAAAAAGCATTTGTTAGGGATATGGGATCTAAAGTAGCCTGGGATACAAATTTAAATATTAGTATATCTGAGAAAGAATGGGTGGGAATATGGAATACATATCCTTACAAATCAATATCAGCTAAAGCGAAAGAAATGGTGTTAAAAGAAGCTCAGAGATGGTATTGGTATCCCACAAAATTACATAAAATTATGTGGGATACCAATACCTTCTGCGAGCTACTTTTAACACCATTTCTTTCGCTTTAGCTGATATTGATTTGTAAGGACAACAACGAAGAATGTGTTATGGGGAATAATTTTGACTGCTGGAATGTAAAATTTTAAAAGAATTAATTCATTTGTGAGTGTGTCACAATTAACTGTGTTGGAAGATGAATTAGTGGGTAGATTTTGAAATAGATATTGGTCTTATAGAATGTATAAATGAGATGCTATTGTACTATAATCTTAAGTTGCTTTGTAAATAAATAAATAATAATTTTAAAAAATGGGATGCAGTTTTCCCAGATTACAAACTGCACAGGAAGGACAGGAAGGGGCAAACGGGAGGTGGTGTAGCCTTGTATGACAAAGAAGAGATAAAATCATATGAATTGGAATATCTAGATGATTAGGGATCACCATTAGAAACTCTGTGGGTAAGAGTATCAGAGCACAAGGATGGTCTAACAGTAGGCATATGCTATTGGCCTCCAAACCATGCCCCTGAGGGAAACTGGCAGTTGGAGAATGTTATAAAGGAGGCATCCAAGAAGGGAAGCCTGGTTATAATGGGGGACTTCAGTTACCCTCACCTAGACTGGGTGAACTGTTGTTCAGCACATGATAAAGAGATAAAGTTCCTAGATATGCTAAATGATCATTCCCTGCAACAGGTGGTTGAAGAACGAACAAGAGGTACAAGCATCCTTGGCCTGATCCTGAGTAATACACAGGATCTGGTGCAAAATGTTGATGTGACTGATCCAATAGGGAATAATGACCACAACACATTTACTTTTAACGTAATCATCGACTGCAAATCACTGGTAAAATCTAACACAGAGATCTTAAATTTTCAAAAAGGGAATTTCCCCAAAATGAGGAAACTGGTAAAAAAAGAAGTTGAAAGGGAAAACTGAGAGAGTCCAAGCACTCCAAGAGGTATGGAGGCTGCTCACTAAAACAATAACAGAGTCCCAATTGAAACGCATGCCCAAAAGGAAAAAGGGCATTGCCAGGTCCAAGAGGACTCTGATGTGGCTTACAGAAGCTGTTCAGGAAGTGATCAAAAACAAGAAAAGCTCATTTAGAAGATGGAAGGCTTGTCCAAATGAGGACAACAGGCAGAAACATAAATTCTGGCAAAACAAATGCAAAGCAACAATCAGGAAAGCAAATCAAGACTTTGAGGAGTGTATAGCTAAAAACACTCAAATAAATAATAATGACTTATTTAAGTACATTAGAAGTAAGAACACAACTAGGAAGGCTATTGTACCATTAGATGACTCATTTTTTTTTCATTGACCAGAGAGGCTCAATGAATTTTTTGCTTCAGCATTCACTGAAGAAGACAGAGACCAAATGCCCCAAACAGAGCCTATCTTTGTAGGGAGGGAAACTGAAGAATTAAGCCAGATAGAAATAAACAGGGAGGAGGTCCTTGCATGTCTTGGTAAACGAAATGCTAACAATTCACCATGACCAGACGGCATCCATCCACGGATTCTCAAGGAAGTTAAAGATTAAATTGCTGAGGTCCTAGCCAAACTATATAATCTCAAAGGTAGCTAGCAAATGTAACAACAATCTTCAAAAAAGGATCCAGAGGTGATCCAGGAAATTACCAAACAGTCAGTTTGACTTGTGTCCCAGGTAAAGTGATGGAAACCATCCTAAATGATAAAATTAATAAACATATAAAAGAGAAGGTGCTGCTGAAGGAGAGCCAACATGGCTTTTGCAAAGGCAAATCATGCCTCACTGATCTGTTGGAATTTTTTTGAGAGTGTCAGCAAGCATGTGGATAAGGGATATCCAGTTGATATTGTTTATCTGGACTTTCAGAAGGCTTTTGACAAGGTCCCACACCAAAGGCTGTTAAATAAACATGCCAGTAATGGAATCAAGGGACAGGTCTTGTCCTGGATCAGCAACTGGCTAAGGATCAGGAAACAGCGGGTAGCACTAAATAGACACTTCTCCCAGTGGAGGGAGGTAAAGAGTGGGGTCCCCCAAGGTTCAGTACTGGGACCTCTGCTTTTCAACCTCTTCAGAAATGATCTAGAAGTAGGATAAATAGCAAGGTAGCCAACTTTGCTGATGACAGTAAACTATACAGGGTAGTAAAAACTGAAAGAGATGGTAAGGAGCTCCAGAGGGATCTCTTGACACTGGGGGAGTGGCAAATGAGTTTCAACATTAGTAATTGCAGAGTGAGGCACGTTGGGGCATAAAGAAACCAATTACGTTTACAAACCGATGGGGTCTGAACTCTCTGCAACAAACCAGGACAGGGACCGTCGTGTCCTTGTGGACAGCTCAATGAAGGTGTCAACCCAGTTTAGCGCAGCAATGAAAAAAACAAACTCAATGCTAGGGGTCATTAGGAATGTTATAGACAATAAGTCAGCAAGTGTGATTTAGCCTCTATAAATCTACGGTGAGGCCCCATCTGGAGTACTGTGTACAGTTCTGTTCATCATATCTGCAGAAGGATATTATGGAAATGGAAAAATGCAGAGGAGGACAACCAGAATGATTAGGGGATTGGAACACCTTCCTTACCATCTGAGGCTGTGATGGCTGGGCCTCTTCACTCTTGAACGACGGCGCCGAAGAGGTGACCTGACTGAAGTTTATAAAATCATACATGGTGTGGACAAAGTAGATAAGGAAAAACTGTTTTCCCTATCGCACAACACTAGAACTAGGGGGCACTCCATGAATCTTTTGGGTGCTAGGTTTCAAAAAAATAAGAGAAAGTACTTTTTCACCCAGAGGATCACTGGTCTGTGGAACTCCCTGCCAGAAGAAGTGGTGACAGCTGTCAGTCTTGACAGCTTTAAGAAAGGATTAGACAAGTTCATGGAGGTCAATGGCTATTCTTATGGATGCCCAAGGACAACCTCTGGGTTGGAGAGATAGGCAGGATATCTCTCAATGCCATTTGCAGGGGATCGTAAGCAGTTGAAGACATCTGCTTGGGAATACCCTGAAGCAAATGGTGAACCACTGTGTGAGACAGAATGCTGGACTGGATGGGCTGTGGCCTGTTCCAGCAAGGCTGTTGTTATTTTCTTAACCTTAAAAAAATTCAATGAAAAGGGACTTCATCTTCCACTGTCAAGGAATTCTTTCTTTCAAGAAGTTCTTCCTAATGTTTAGTCAAAACTTCTGTTCTCTTTTAATGTGTTTGGGTTCTCTCTCCTAGAGCCACAGAACCCCATTGCTCTACCATCTGCAAGAGAGAAAAGGAGCTCAGTCTACCATATGCAAGACAATCCCTCAAAAACTCAGTGGTAACAATCCCATCACCTCTCGCTGTCATCTTCTCCAGGCTAAACAAACTCAAATGTACCCACCATAAATACATCAACAAACTCTTCTCCCCCCCCCAAGGCCCATGATCAGTCCCTCAAAGACTCCCTTTGATCACTGAGAGTGCCATTATAATAAAGTCTGTATTCTCTTCAGGTTGGAAATGAAAGCCAGTGTTGGTTGCTTAAGGAAATGGCTATGTTACTGGTGTCTTCTTGACTTCACACTAGCCTCATATGCCAGCAATCAGCGTAAGATGAAATATATATATGCATGCCTGCTTCTCCCTCATAGCTAAACCAACTAAAAGATTTTCCCTTGGTTGATGGATGAATCAACTGAAGCTTGGGTTGATTCATCTACTGGTAAAAGCTCACTGCCCTTTCCCATTGATCACTGTTTCAAAAAGAAAAGAGAAAAAAAGAAAAAGTGGCTCCCAAGGCATTTCACCCACAACCTTCTGCTGCCCTCCTCCCTCCCGCAGACAGAAAAGGAGGCACGGTGTCAAAGGAATTAAGATGAAAGCATGCTGACAGTTGCAAGATTACTCCACTTTGCGCCCTGTAGACAACAGAAGTGACATCACATATCCTTGAGTTGACACATTAATGAATTTAGCAACACCTGAACTTTTCTGGAAGAGGGGACCTTTGACATTAGCAAGTTAGTTGGTGTCAGTAATAATAGGATTATGTATCATACTCCTTTACTCCATATCAGATGGCAGAATTACCTTTTTGGGGGAGCCTTAATGAGTTGACAGGGATTCATTTAGCTTCTTTTAATGACAGCTTCTTTGCAGGTGAACAGTAGATTTAATGATTACCAACTCTTCCCCCCCCCTCTCCTCTCCTCTCCTCTCCTCTCCTTTTCATTTTTTTCATTTTTTTTCCTTTTTGGCCTGGGAGTATTCCTGAAATGTCATTATGTTCCAAGATGTCTCTATTGAGCTAAATGTAAAGGAGAAGAGCGGTGGGAGGAGGGAGGCAATAGAAAGAGACGAGAGTGAGCCCAGGAGCAGTTTAAAGGTGAAACATATCTTGTTAATGAAGAAATACCATCCTTCATGTGGACAATGCTTGTTAGATGGAGATAGGTGAATGTCAGAGGTGGAAGGTCAAGCATAACATAGCAATGTACTGAAAGGGTTTTTTAAATCATTATTGATATAAATGCTCCAGTACAAATAATAAAATCTGGAATTACCTCAATGGATGTGTTTTGGAAAAATGCAGTCAGGGAGATGAACATGATTTTTTTAAAAAAATATTCACAATAATTTAGAAGTAGTGTATCAAACTGGAGCAGAGTTACATTTGAGTTAAATAGTTTTTCCTTTTTCCAAATGCACTGCAAATTCCAAGTGGAAATGAAAAATTGCATTTCCTCACTTTTTCCTGAACAATTCACAGTTCACACCTTCAAATATGGACTTTTGTTTTCAAAACAAATCTAATCCCAGCCTGTTCTTGGAGAAAACACTTGGGAATTGGTCAGTCCCACACGTTTACCTATTGAGCAGCATCTTGATTTACTAGAGGACATTTGTGCTATGGAAACTAGTTCAAAGTCTTTGGTGAACAAGGACCACACCCTGAGCTGTGCTCAGTAAATGGTTGATTAAACAATCAGTGATTTAAGTTCTTAAACTGATAGGCACCATGTATTCCTCTTTGCTCATGTGTGCATATCTCTGCATGTGCAGAGGCCCAGGAGCTCACAGCTGATCTTAAATGCATCATAAAATTACTTAGACTCAAAATACATCAAGCAGGAAGCTGTTCAGCCTTTATGTTTTTCCACCACTTCCAGAATGGTGGAATGACCATGAGGAGAGCAGAGATCATTTTCTTCCAGGCCCATAAGGAGTTCTGTGAAGCAATTAGCAATCTAAGAATATAACCATAAATAAAAATATCTAGGCCTTGTGGTTTGCCATTTGCAGCTGGAAAGTTCACTGTGACCTGTATTTATTAGCTGTCCTCAATCCTTCAGGAGAGGGAAGGTGTCATCATTTCCCAATGCCTGCTCCGATTGGATCCATACTTTGCCATAAAGTGTTATCAGAAAGGAAGAATGAAAGGAGCCAATGTGTACTGTTCCAGTGTGTAGATGTTTCCTATGTGTTTAATCACACAACATTTCAACACATTTTATTGTTGATGTTTGCTACTTGATTCTTGGGAAGAAATTTCAGTTTCGCAGTGGGTAGGTATTCAACATAAAGTCTACACTGTAAAGAAAAGCAATTTGGGTCTAGGTTGAAGCAAATTTGAATTACACACACATCCCATATGTGTATGCACAGTGCAGTGTTTTCAATGATTCGCCACAGAGGAAGCAAGAAATCGTTTTAGGTTTAGGTGCTTATACTGAAGCAAGAAATGCACTGAATAGATGTCAAGGGACAGCAAGCTGTCTAAAATTGAACATCTTCCCGAGGAAAAGATTGAAAGGAATGAATCTGGGATGGTATGAGTTCTCCTGCTTTGGGCAGGGGGTTGGACTAGAAGCCCCCCCCCAGGTCCCTTCCAACCCTATGATGATTCTGTGAACTCTCCGAAATGTGGAATTGAGTATCAGGACTTGCTATCAAGTCAGACTTAATTTGCACCTGTGATTCAACTTGGACTCAACTTGGTTATTTTATGACTCAGACTCACCTTGTGTCTCAGAACACATGCACCCTTCCATTTTTCCCAGGGAGGGAAAGCTTGTTTTTAATAGGAACTTGGCTTTGGGAGTTGGGACTTGGTATCAAAAATTGAGACTCAAGGCTCAAATCCAAAGACTTGCCAACATCCCTGGAAAACTTGGTTTTGCAGGTTTCGACATTTCAGATGAATTTGAACCCTGGGAATAAATTGTCCCAATAAAAGTTGGGATAAACCCTAACTATGATATACAGAGAGTGATATACTGATATACATTTCACTCTCTTTTGTGAAATATTTTGGCACTGAAATCCCATTTCACATGATTTGAGTTCCCATTACTCTAGATCAGTGATTCCTAACCTTGGTTTGGCAGATGTTTTTAGACTGCAAATCCAAAATCTTGACCAACACCACTGATGGTGAGGACTTCTGGATGTTTTACGCCAAGAATATCTGGAGACCCTAAAACAGTGGTAGTGAACCTTTTAGAGACCAAGTGCCCAAACTGCAATTCAAAACCCACTATTTTTTTTTTGCAAAGTGCCAATACAGTAATTTAACCTGTATACAGGTGGCTATGAAGGGGCAATGTCGGGTGCCCACAGAAAGGGCTCCAAGTGCCACCTTTGGCACCCGTGCCATAGGTTCGCCATCACTGCCCTAGAACCTGTTCATACCGTGCTTACATGAGTTCTAGTGCAAATCATTTGAAAGGTGCCAGTAAGGGAAAGGCTGAATCATAGACTATCCTTGGTAGGAAAGGGCTTTTGGAGGTTGCATGGAGCTTCTTCAAGAAAGGCTGATACAACATTAGAAGACAGTCTGTCAATGATTCTGCAACTGTTGAGAAAATTCTAGCACTTTCACTTTTTTTTTGTATCGGTTGCAGTGTACACAATTTATGCAAAGGTCCCAAACTTTCTTTCTAAAATTAAGGACATATACATATGCTCACACAACAACCACCTGAGAAGGCTCTTCCTTCCTTATATAAGACACAAGGCACCCACTCAGTGCTTCTGCTTTAGACAATATGGAATGGGAAAAGCTAATGAATGAAATTAGCTTTAGACCCTTGAGAGCAAAACTTTGGTGCTACATTCAGTTGTTAGTCCAGGCTAGAGTAGATGTGTTCAATGAATGGAACTTACAAAGCTCTTGACTTGCCACCTGTGATTGATTCATTGGAATTACTCTTGGTGGGATTAATTGCTGGATTTAGATTGAGCATCTTCACTTCACTATATCTGGATCTCATCCAATGTGTTCTGGGCAGGGGGCAAGGAGGTGATGTATGGAAAAAGAGCAATTCTAGGAAAAACAATATCCAGAGCAATGTTTTAATCAAGCCTACTTCTATTCAATCAAATTCCTCAGTATGGACATTTATTTACCAGCCATGGTCATCACTAGTCTACCATCCATGGGCTAAAGAAGATCTGCTAAAGTACAAGTAGCAAGGGAGAGGGGGAAATCTTCTTCAAATCTCCTGAATTAGTTTATTTTTTCTGGTACAATTTAATTCCAAGAGGGAATTTTGCATGAGACGGGTAGTTCAATTAAGTACCAAGGCTGCTCAGGAAAACCAGCCTCTTTTACTTGGTGGCATCAGCTGGACTGCTTGCAAGGCATTCTCAAGACTTCCAGCTGCTGCTTGATTAAGATGTCCAAGCAGAATCTCTGTTGAGTAGAAAATTTCATCTTTACTCGCTTGTTTTCTTAAAGCTACGGCCCCTCCGATAAGCCTAGTGTGATATGCGTGCATGTTTGTGTTATCTCAAAAGTAAGGTAGGCTGTTTGTCCTAAATCATATTTGAGACACACGGTCAATTGAAATCCTCTTTCAGCCACCATCCCCATGTCATTTTAGTCAAAACAAACAATTAGATTTGGGTCTAGCAGGTAAAATAATGACTCCCCACCCCCCCACCATCAGCTGCAAGCTTAAAAATTCCCACACTCACTCGCAGGCCCCATCTTCGCTCCCCTTTGAATTTCAGCCGCATTAGCTTTTCAATGTGGACGCTGAGCTGGTGTCGCCATTGTGTCTGAAACCCTCACACTGAGTTCCGCCGCTTTGGTGCTGGACTTCTCCATTCAGCCTGACATTTCAACATAAACAGTCAATATTCATGGCCTCAAAGGAAGCTTTCCTCTTATTTCTGACCAATTAAATGCCAGCTGAGTTGTGGAGACAATGGTAAAGAGGCTGTTATACACAGCTGCCTTGGGACTGTGTGTGTGCGGTGTGTGTGTGCGGTGTGTGTGTGGTGTGTGGGGCAGAGCAAATGAGAAAAAATGTTTTAATTGAAGCCACCAATAAAAAAATAAAATCAGAGTTATTGGTCAGAAATACTGTTTCCCTTCAGAAATAAACTCCACCCCCCCCCACACACATACATTCTTTCCTTGGTTTTATTTTTTTCTGACACAAATGGGGCCAATTTCTCTATTTGGGGCAAGTGACGATCTGTAGGTACAGTTTCCAAACATAGGATGGAGATGGGGTTTAATTACCATTCCTCAGACTCAAAAATGTCGAAGAATCATACCATGTTTTATGATATAGGATTGGTATTTGTTTAAAATCTCTCAGTAAGTCTCTTCCAAGTATTCTGCTCAGGGACTCCCTTCACCTATTCTGCTTTGTAGGACAGAATGAAGCATTCCAAATGTTATCTCCCATACAGGGCAAGACTGAAAAGGTTTTTCTACCTTGTTCAGAATTGGGCATACATTTTGTGAAAAACTCATGAAAGTAGCCCCAGTCTGACCCTTAACCCCAACAAAACCAAGGGATTAACCTGCTCCTTGTCAGAAGGCGGGACTAAGCATGGGCACTTCTGGCTTCATATGAAGATTGAAGTGCTGCTGGCTAGTTGTGCCTCGTTGCCCTTCCCCCTCCCTGCAGCTGCCTGGACCACTTACCAGGCTCTGTGTGCTGCCCGGGTCCTTTCACTGTGGCAGAGTATCAGTTCACACTGGAACTTGGCTAAAGCAAAATTCAAAGTGTGCTGCTTATATACCTCTCCATAGTGCCTACATCACTTTCTGGGTGGTTTGCAATTCAATTATGCAGGCTACACTGTGTGTGTGTGTGTGTGTGTGTGTGTGTGTGTGTGTGTGTGTGTGTGTGTGTGTGTGTGTGTGTGTGTGTGTGTGTGTGTGTGTGTGTGTTGTTACAGTCATGACCGACTTTGTGACCCCATGTCCATGGAGTTTTCTTCACGGAAATACTGGAGTGGTTTGCCAGTTCCTACTCCAGGCGCCTACAGCACCTGGTATTACCTGGTAGTCTCCCATCCAAGTACTAAACACGGCTGACCTTACTTAGCTTCTGAAATCAGGTGAGATTTGATGTGCTTAGGGCATTATGGTTGTCCAAAGCTGAAACCTACAATCTAGTATTCTACCTATTTGTAAATGTGTCTTCTCTTCTGCTCCACCCTGTTTCTATTCCTTGGCACACATTCTTGAGTGTTTTGCTGTGTTGTGACCTTTAGCATACTCAGATTGATGCCTTTGACCACAATCCATTGGCACACCTATTCCAGGGTAAGTGTCCCAGCCAAAATCATAGCAGTGCATTGCCATCGCTTAAGGACTCATAGCTTGTATTCATCCCCTTGCACCAGTTGTGTGAGTTGGTGGGCAACAAGGAATACAATGAGTGGCACCTTAAACCTGCAGTATTTTGCAGCAGGGAGTTGTGTTCCACTGCACTTCTGCCAATGCACGTAAGCAAAATGGGCTGCAGCTACACTGTTGACATTGTTGCTGTGCTCCAGTAATGCTCATTCCCATTCCTAAAGAAGGCATTATGACCTTTTGGTGGCTATACCTTTCTGAAAACATGGCCCAGGGCTGTGATATTACACCAGACCACTTGATATGCTTCAAAACACATATTAGTTCCATGTACTTGGGTTATTTCACCCCTCTTTCATTATTTGCTCTGCTTGTTAATTTTTTTATTTTTTTTTAAGGTTGTGGACTTCTTTGGGGAAATTTAGAAAGGGGGAAAGAAGACTGGAAAAGTGTCACATTGTCTGGGTCACTGTGTGTTTTGTCTGGCTTGAAAAAGAGCTGTCTTCCAGTGATCTGTCTGCTGGTGCCCTCCCAGCTTTCTCTCTGGTTACCTTGCTAAACATTAGCTAAGGACTGCAAGAGATTGGAGTGGGAGGGGGGAAGGGAAGGGACATTCAAGCGCTGCATCATTCTGTGGGACACCTCCATGTTCATATTTTACAGCCCTGTCAAAAATGGCAAGTCTGTTATCAGTCAGAGCTGGGAAGACAACAGAAGCTTGAGTTAGACTTTGGGCTTTGATGGAAGTGAGCTGGAACCTTTCAATTTAAATTGTGGAGAAAAAACACCTATAAAAATTAATTAGCTCCAGTTGACACCATGTGCCGTTAACATAAAAAGTGTGCCAGTTTAGAATCACTAAAGAGCTGCCTCCCTCTTGCTGTCTCATATTATTATTATTATTACTAGCTAAATTTTATCAAGACTGTTAAATATCAGCTATAAAACCAGAACCCTAGTCATGTTCGTGGTGTTTTCTTCCTAGGCATCAGGTGGACAACTGCGTTTTACTCTCTTTGGTACATACTTTTAAAACATGCCTAGTTTATTTGATTACTCAGGAGTGAGGCACCACAGGCCATGGATATTATGGGTGCATCCTGAGGTTTTGTGGAGTCCCACATAATGTACTATAACACTATGGAAATGGCATATTTTATACAGCTGCAGATATAATTGTCTAATTTTCCTATACTGCTTTTTTTTTAAAATGGGATTTGCAGTGAGAGATTACAGAGTCAAATGCTCTAGAAGTTGTTATCCAATTTGCAGGTTATGATTTACAGCAAATTTCCATATCATGGTGGTTGGTGTTGTCAAGGATTAAATAAAATGCAATAATACTGCTGTTGGTGGTGGTTACAATGACAATGTCAACAAAAATAAATAAATAAAGGTGCATTTCTGTGTACCCACGAGAGTGAAGACACCTAGATGTGAAGCTTGTCATGCATCCTAAGCCAGAAGAGAGAAAATGAAAAGAGAGTAGCTGGTGTGGCATGGCAGCCTTCTGTCATTTATCTATATGAATCCTTCAGCCCTTTAATGCCTTGGTGCATAAACACCATGGGAAGTACAGATGGGCACGAACCAAACTGAAAAAATGGTGATTCATTTTGTTTTACTTCATTTAAGGCTTCAGTTTGTTTCATTTCATTTTTAATGATTTTTTTTGAAAAAAAATTGTTGGTTCGTTAATTCATTATTCATTTTTACCCACTTTGCACGATTTAAAGCATTTGAGACCGCACACGGGCATCCCAACACCCCAGACCAGATGGGAAACATTTAAAAATATAAAAAATAAAAAGTTGATAACTGCACAAACTTTAAGCCTCCAAAAAAAGTGATCTGAAAAAACACATAAATAGACATTTTAAACACTCCTCACCCCTCTGTTGGGTATTATCAGGGAGAAAAAATAATTATTGCTGGGTTTTTAAGTATATTCAGGATGTTTTAATACCTTAAAAATGCCATTATGCACAGATTCGCCACCATTAACAAAAGTATGCAAAAGTATCCCCTTTTTAAAAAACCAATCTCTTTAAAAACACAATTTTAGATGTTTTAAATCACTGGCATCAACCTAATAGCTATAATCAGGCATAAAAATTATGATATTTTTCAAGTGTTTCTCATCCATTTAAAGCATTTAAAAACAGCTCATTTCTTCGCATGCCGCCATTAACGAAACAAAATGAAATGAACCAATTTTTCCCAGTTTGTTTCGTTTTGTTTGTATTTTACTCCTAGGTTCTTTATTCATTTTGTTATGTAATGAAATGAATAACAAATAAAAATGAATAAAAATTCATTTCCTGCCCACCTCTAGTGGGAAGGTAATTTAGGAAAGTAACTGGACAGAGGATATTTTTCAGGTTATGTCTGATGTCTTTGCCTTGTTTCTCTCTAGGGTGCAGAAGCATTGGAGGCAAGGAAGGCCATCTCTGCTCCTATTGTATGCATCACTCCCTTGATTTTCTTACTTTTTCTTAATATGAAGTAGTAGATTTATGATATTATAACCTTCACATTAAGTTTATTAAGGCTTTCATCTATCTCTCCATCACTGCTGGGATATGGCATCTAAAGGGTATAGTAATGAAGTGTCAGTTAATACTTTTAACTGCAGGAAAAGTTGTCAGAAAAGGTGCCCTGGAGCAGTGGTGGTGAACCTTTGGCACTCCAGATGTTTTGAACCACAACTCCCAGAATTCCAAGCCTATATTGCCAATGAAAAAGAACAGTGGGAGTTGTGGTCCAAAACATCTGGAGTGCTGAAAGTTCACCACCACTGTCCTAGATCATATAATTTGCATGTAGGCAGCCCTGGGATGAATGCTTCATATATCAGGTTTGAAGTGTTGAAGAGCTACAGCGAGGCAGTGGAGATAGCATTAATTCAGATAGACCAACTACTGGTCTCAATAGAAGACAACGTTGTGTACTTAAATCATCTCAGCCTCATTCTTTATATACACAAATGGAAGTCAAAATCACTTCATTTTGCAGCAAGTATACTGTTGATAATGAGCACTGCAACAGTTTGCCAGTGCCTTTATATTCTTCCAAACTGATCTTCTGATCTTTGGGACTCCATTTTGCTCTCTTAGCTGAGTTAACAAACCAAATATTGATGATGCAATATTGTTGACCCAAATAGACCTAGCCAGTGGGATGGGCTTATTTGGCAGTGATTGTGAACTTTACCTTAAGTATTAGCCATCATATTTCAATTAGCATGCGACTTTACTTTCTCATTGGTACATGATCTTGTTTAGAGATCCAGCGTGTGCATAATTTTCTAGCTGTTTGTGGAATAAATTAGTGAGTCCATGACAAAGGAACTAAACTGCTGTACTGCAAGTCAAGACTGCTCACAACTTGAGTTTGATCCTGGGCTCATATGGCCAGCTCAAGGTTGACTTACCCTTACATCTTTCTATGCTCAATAACATGAGTATCCAGCTCTTTGAAGTCCAAAGTATTCCTTGCATAATTATGTTCTAAACTATCCAGACAGTAGTCTAGCACTATGGGGCAGTATATAAATCAAAACAAATAATAAGAAAAAATCATAATAAATTTAGATCATTTCTTTCAATAGAATTGATTGCAAAACTGTCATGGGTTGCTCTACTGCAAATTTGCTTCTGTGCTTTTAAACTTATAATAGTCAGAACTAAAGTTAAAGCAATTGGATCTGCATGCATCAGCCAGTTCTGAGGACCACCTGGCCTTGCGTGGTTTGTTTTGTAACCTACTGGTTCTGAAACGAAATGCCCATCCCTAATTGGAAGGCATTTTGGATCTAATTTCATGTCCTTTTCTAATCCCTTTTGCCTTCTTTTAAAGCACTGGTTCTCAGCCTTGGGCCCCCAGATGTTCCTGGACTACAAGTCCCAGCCTACTAGCTGTTTTGTACAAGATTTATGGGAGTTGGTGTCCAAGAGCATCTAGGGAGCCACTGCTTTAAAGGAAAACAATATCACCCTTGTGGACTTCACAATCTATGAACCTGACATCCCCATGTGGTGCATCTTGTCCCCCCCCCCTCGCTGCCATTCCCCAAGATGATGTCCTTTGGTTTTGGATTATAGGAGATATTTCTGCATTTAAGAAAAAAGATCTGTAAGAAGAAACACTTGCATTTATTCTACTTTATTTTACAGGGAGGGAAAAAAATCTTATATTATCACATGTGAACTCTTTTAACAAAGGTATGATGCTAGGTAGAAAAGCTGTCCCAGTTCCCTCCCCCCCCCCAACCTCTTGCTTTGCTCTAAACCACAGTCATTTTGTTAGACGGTGGAAATGCCTTGATTTAGTTGTCTCACTATTTTGGGCTTGTCCCGCCCCCCGCCGTGGTAATAAGGATGGGGTTTCCTGCTGGGCCCCGAAGAATACTATTTCACGGCCGCCACATAGCTGGCGGCTTTTATTTATGGAGCCAAGAAAATGAATGGGTATTAGTGTCCAAACATTTCAACATGCTCCTGCAGCCATGCACAAAAGCGGCTGATTTGCAGCAAATTTCCACTTATTTTCCGAGAGTTATTTACCTTGCAAGAAGCTCGGCTGAACGCTATGATGGCAGAGCGGAGGGGAAGCAGTGGCTATTTCAGAATCCAATTTTTATACAGGTTTCTGAACCCTTAAAAAACATGGCGCTTTGCCAGAATCAACATAATCCTTACCCCCTGTATATAAAACTTGATACCATATATCCCACCCCCACTACCTATATCAGAGAAGGAACCAGACATATCTTGCCAATATGGAGTCCGTCTCTTCTATAGAAGGGTGTTCCTGAAAGAGATGCTTCAGGATTCCTGGCAGAGGCTGATCACCCAAAGAGGACAACAATTACATATAGACCCAAACAGCGGCAACTAGAGATGGGCACGACCAGGAAAAATTACGTTTCGAGTTGTCGTGTGTCGGAGCCGGCCCGTTTCGGCTCGTTTCCATTTGTCGCGAATTTTTTCAAAAATTTGTCATTTCGTTTGTCGTTTTTTCGTCTGTCGTTAGTACTGGTTTTTTGGGGGGTAGCGGGCTCCTGGAGGCACCTCTCTGGGGTGGGTGCCTCCTCTGGCCCGCTATGAAGGGAAAGCGGGCTCCTGGAGGCACCTCTCTGGGGTGGGTGCCTCCTCTGGCCCGCTACAAAATGGCATGCATAGCCAATTGGATATGCATACCAAGTTGCAGTGGCAGGCAGAGGCACCTCTCTTTCGGGTGCCTCTGTGACTCACTGCCTGGCATACGGTGCACTTGGGCCGGGGATGGGAAGGAGGAACAAAGTGAGAGAGGACCCCTATGGGCGCCCTCTGGCTCACTAAGAAGGGAAGTGTATTTGCTGTAGTGCAATGCGAGTACACAGATCTGGCTTACTGGTTAGGGGTTAGCGCAAGGGCTAGGCTTAGGGTTACGTAAGGTTAGGGTGAGTTACTGGGGTGCACCTCTGGGTGCCTCTCTGACCCACTAAGAAGGACAGTGTACTGGCGTATGGGTTAGGGTTAGGGTTAGGGTTAGGGCTCGGGCTAGGGTTAGTGGGCTTTTTATGCCCGACTGGCACATCCCAGAAGTCTCGGTCAAAACCTGGTCAAGTGGCCATGCAATTGGTGGAATGGCTCCAAAACTTGGCATGGTCCACTCCCATGGCCAGCCCATCATTGCGCAGCTGTAAAAAAATAAAAATAAAAATAAAAATAAAATCAAATCAATGGAGACGTTTTGTTGCAAGAAAAACCCACTGCTGCTACTGTAAAAATTCAGGCAGTTTTAAAATAGCTATTTTCGCATGTTTCTGTGGTGCTTTGGTGTGTTTTTGGACCACGATTTCAAAATAAATATTGCGGTCGCCCCATTTTGGATCCCCCGCCCGCACCGCATGGCATGGCGAGCGAGTTGGCGAGACGACGAGGATGCCCCCCACCAGAGCAGCCCAAGACAGGAGAGGGGGGGAGGCCGGGGACCCCCCCCCAGAAACCACCCCTCTGGTAGGTGCCCTCACTCAGGCAGGCATATTTTTGCCTGCTTTTTTGGCCGGGAATCGGGTTTTTTTTAAAAAAAAACTTTTTTTCTGTGCCGCGCCGCTTGGCGAGTTGGTGAGACGACGAGGATGCGCAGCCCAGGAGAGGAGTGGGAGAGGCCGGGGACCCCCCCCCCCCAGAAACCACCCCTCTGGTAGGTGCCCTCAGGCAGGCATATTTTCGCCTGCTTTTTTGGCTGGGAATCGGGTTTTTCAATTTATTTTTAAAACTTTTTTTCTGTGCTGCTTGCACTTGGCGAGTTGGCGAGATGACGAGGATGCGCAGCCCAGGAGAGGGGGGGAGGTCGGGGACCCCCCCCCCAGAAACCACCCCTCTGGTAGGTGCCCTCAGGCAGGCATATTTTCGCCTGCTTTTTTGGCCGGGAATTTTTACAACTTTTTTCCTGAGCTGCTTGGCATCGCGTGATCGCTGCGATGCCGCCAGGAATGACCACGACAAATCAGACCCAATTTTTCTTTAGTCGGTTCGAGTTCGAGTTCTGGTGGAGTAATTGTTCTTCATTTCGTTACGTAACAGAAACGAGGAACGGAAACGGAAACGAGGATTTCGCCGAGTCGTGCCCATGTCTAGCGGCAACAGTGTTACTATTGCCTATACCATTATCCACCTGTTGGAGGCAGCAAAAGCTCCTGGAGAGTCAGCTACTTTTAGATTTTCTAGACTACGATTGCCATAATTCTCCACTCCAGGTGCTCTGCCAAATTTGAAGGGAAAGCAGGCTCCTGGAGGCACCTAGACTGGGACAGGTACTCAGTGTTGCAACCTATTTAAATCTTCTGGAAACTGCACCAGATTTAGTTCAGGAAACAGCATCCTTGTATAAGCCCTTACAATGTGAATTCTACAGTGAATTGCCTTTAGGAATGAAGCAGGGTAGACATTTCCCCTCATCGACTCCGAAAGTGATTTGGTGCACAAGAGTAAGTGACAGGACTGCTCCTGGTTGTCAGTATGGCAGGTTTTTGCTTTTTCCCACTGTTTTATTTTATTATCCCACTCCCCTTCTCACCAGCATTATTTGATGGCTAACATACAAAGCCCTAAACATTTTGGGACCTCAGTGTCTGCCAGAGTGACTCTTCTCACAAAGAACACCTGGCCCGATCGATCACCTGTTCATGCCAGGCAGGACATTTGAGGGTGCTGGCTCTGAGGGAGGGTCCGAGGGTGATGACAAGGAGCTGGTCTTCTCAATAGTTGACCCTCATTTGAGGAATCACCTGCCGCAAGAAATTGCCCTCATTCCCTTATTGTAAACATTCAAATGCCAGTTAAAAACATGGCTACTTAAGCTGGCTTTTCCTGATTTACATAGTAATTGAGATGCCTGATAACTTTTCTTTCCATCCTATGTTGACTCTGCCTCATTTCTGTATTAAGTCTGTTGTTGTTACCCATTGGTCACTTTTCTCTTGTTTTGGTTTTATTGTCTAGTGAATGTTTATGCTTTAATGTTGTTGTTTTTTCATTTTGTAAGTTTATTTGCATACATTGCAGATCCTATATTTTTCTAAGTGTCTGGGTTAAATAATGTGTTTAATATGGTTTATGTGTTTATATATTGTTTTGCTTGTCTCTTATTATTTCTTGTTGTACACCACTCAAAGTGGCCTTCAGGCTAGGTGATGTGGTACAGTAAGTAAGTAAGTAAGTAAGTAAGTAAGTAAGTAAGTAAGTAAGTAGTAAGTATATATTGCACTACGTGGGATACCTGGTGGCCCCAAAGTTACTGGGCTGTGAAACCACTATTTTAGTATGAAATTTATGGAAATTATCAAAGTTGCTGAGTGATAACATAGTTTCAGGACCTTGGACAGTTCCACTGCCCCATCAGCAACCACATCTCTGCCTTCTCCTGTGAATTAGGTGGCAACTGCTGGGCCACTGGGAAACCTCTTCACTCCAGTGTCACTTCTTCACTGACATGCAAGCCCAACAATATCTGGCAAATTATTTGTCTGCTATGTCATCTGGTACATTATTTTATATGGAAATCTTTATACCCTTTTAATAACAAGGTTAATGGTTGGCATTCAATAAATTATTGTTGTTGCTGCTGTTGCTTATTCCTTACTTGGAATACTCTCAGGGTGGTTTACAAAACTGGGCAAGGAACACTTTGCACCCCAGTGAGCCGGGCACTCATGTTATCAACTTCAGAAGAGTGGGAGGCTGAGTCAACGTTGTGCCTATTCATTGGGTTTGAACTCAGGTCATGAGCAGAGTCTTGACTGCAATAGTGCAGTTTAATCAGATAGATGTGATCCCTTAGCTATCATTTTTTTTTGCCCAGAAATTACTTGTTTTCAAAGGCTCTCCATTGTGACTCTGCATTGACTGATTATTATTTTTTGCTCATTACAATGATGATTCCTTAGATGTATTGCAAGACGTTAACAAAAAACAATCTAGTCTTGAAGGAGAAGGCCGGACTACAGTGCCACTGACATTACTTCCAACTCTGTGGCTTGGTGGCTTGGTAAGTGCATGTTCTTGTTTTCATGATTTTGGTAGATCATGACCATTGAGCTTTATCTCATAAAGTTCCCTGTCTTTTCAGCCCTACAGGCAGATGGATATAATGTAATCAGAGGTCTCCTCCTCCTCCTCCTCTAGGAATTTACACAATCCATCAAAGTGGACATTGTTCTAAACTGGGATCGGAGTGCCTTCAATGGTTTTTCTCCCATCATCACCACTTTACCCACGTCAGGAATTGCTGAGACAAACCCATATGCCTTTTCATGAGGAAAAAAACAAAACAAGACACAAGAAAGCTAGATTCGTGCCCTGCCTTGTGAGAACAACTGAAGATGCCTGACTCGTTAATAACGTTAGGTCTTGACCAAAAAAAAAATGAAGATGCTAATGCCCATGAAGTTGAAAGGCACCCAAGTTTCTCCCAATGTAGATGAGCCCAGATTAAGAAAGCAGTAATTAATTTCCTTTGACCTCGAGCTGAAATTCTTTTCTAAAGCTGTCATAAAGAGAAAGAGGCCAGAAAGAAGAAGTGAAACAGTGTAACAATGCAATTAAACTCTTGTAATGAGGTCGGCCATTGGACTTGTGGCGACTGATCTCATTATAGGAATGAAGAGACATTACGGATGGCCTGGTCCCTCCCCCTGGCCCCTGCCTTGATTCATTCCTCCCCCTTTAACTCTTTAACAGTCAGATGTGTTCTTTTTATGTAGTGGCTTGACATTGGAGCTAAGAGGTGCAAGTCTTCCTCTGTTCTGGTAATGTGCAAGCATATTAAATGAGCAAATGGGGAAGAAAGAGAGAGAGAGAGAGAATCAGAGAGGGAGAGGGAGAGGGAGAGAGGGAGGGGATACCATTAATCCATAAAATTGGTCCATCAGGCCACCATGTCACCTTATCAGTTTCCGTATGTACCAAGCAGCCCAAGGACCCAACTGGGTTCATGCCAAATCATGTAGGAAAGGGGAAAGTGAAATGAAACATGATGTGGAGTGGTGGCAGGGTTTCCACATCATCAGCATTATCTGGTAGGGATTAGACTCACTGGAACGCAAAGTCTTGGCGGGAGTTGAGGACAGGAGGAGATGGCCTGTTCCAGAAGGCCATCAAGCATCACTGGGGCAGCTTCATTCTTCTTCAAAGGCACAAACAAGTTGGTGACAGACTTCCATGTGTAAATAATGAAAACTACTCTGCGAACATTTATTTTTCCTGGAGTTGTAGTCCACAAAAATGTGAAAACTTTCTCCCTACAAATGATACCCATCTCTGTCAAATGATTCTTGCAGGAGTTAGGTTTCACATAATTTGCTAGCTTGGTGGTCCTTCTCTTGATGCATTCCATGCTGAAAGATATCCCACTGAAACAGTGATGCCCAGAAACTCATCTAAATGTGAGATCTGACCAAAATGGGGATAAGCAAAGCAACGCGTTCTGCTCATATACTGCCCCACAGAGCATTTTACACCCTCTGGGCATTTTACATTTTCTTAATGCATGCTATACATTGGCCTCCCCCAAAGTGAGCTGGGTACTCATTTTACCAACCTCAGAAGGACAGAAGGCTGAGTCAACCATGAGCCGCCTACCTGGGATTGAACCCATGATTGTGACCACAGTTATAGCTGCAGTACAGGCATTTAACCACTTTGCCATGTATACACTGAGGCCATTCTTTCCCTTGATCAGGACATCATTTATCTGCTGAAGCGTATTATCTTGGCACTCATTTTCCATTGAAGCCTTTGTGCTGAGCTGTAATCCTCTCCCTGGCCTTCTAAGAATGCTGGTTCTGTGTCCTAACAACCACCACCAGACTTGCCCAGTGTCCTCCATCTGCTATTCCTACTGATATACCAAATTGTTGGGTTTCACATCCATTTTTCCTGAGATTCCTCTTCTCACCAGTCTTGGATGCCAAATTCACAGTCCTGATGAGAATCATGCCATGATGTATAAATGTGAAATGGTCAGATGAATCAATATGGGTTATTCAGGGGTTTATGTCTTAGATGAGTGAGAATGCCTGAAGCCCTCTAGCATGTGTTATTCCTGGGGAAAAGGCAATGGCACCATTAGCAGGGGCAGAGCTTTTTGGTAATTAAATTCTTCCTTCTGTGGGTTATCTCACTCATGACCCTTTTTATCATGGGGAGGCAATGGGTGTCAAAGGATGGAAAGAGGAAGTCTTCATTTACTAACAATTAGGCATGGGCTTTTTGTTTCAGAATGGGTATGGTTCCAAAACAAATCACAGCAGCACAGGTGCTGTTCAGAACTTGGACTCACCCTCAGAAATGAAATCACCCATTGACTTACTTTGCCTTACCTTACGCAGGGCGCAACTCCAGCCAGAAAGAAGTCTTCGATGCATCATCATTCCTTCTCCCTGGTGTTCCCCACTCAGGAGCTGTGCATCATCCCACCTCCCTGTCTGATTGGGCAGCACCAGGGAGAAGGAATGATGATGCATCAGAGGCTTCTTCATGTTTGGAGTTGCAAAGTAAGTCAATGGGTGATTTCATTTCTGAGGCTGGATCCAGGTTTTGAACAACACCTATGCTGCTGTGACTCATTTTGGAACCAGACCTCTTCTGAAATGAAAGGTCCATGCCTACTGACTGACAATCTGTTCATGCTGGTGCCATTGAGTGGAACTTCTGCAAGAGGGTTTGAACCATAAATTAATTTTCTTCAGAAAAGTATTTCTTACATGAACGTTTCCCATAGAAACTTTCACTCTCTTTTAAGAAGAGGCAACCTTGCTAGTATGTGCTAGCACATCAGGCAAAGAGAAAAATAAATATATTAAATAAAAAATAAAGAAGGCAAAATACTGTGGCATTTGAAAGGCTGCTACATCTTAACGAGAGCTTTCATGGACAAGTCCACCTCATCAGACATAATATTTTCTCTTTCAAATGTTGCAAAGGCTGGGTGCTTCTTCATCAGATGATCCTTACCATCAAAACTAATGCAAGGTACTGAAGCCCATTCCTCTTCCATTATTAATATATGTAGATCACTTCCATGGAGTGGAATTACAGTTTCAGGTGGAATGAGGCCATGGCACTTGTGCAGGCCATAACACTGTGTGCTCAGACTCAACCACCACAAACATGCACTGACTGATCAAAATTCTGTTTTATTGCTACACAAAAGACATAAATTTCAAAGGCAGTTTGCTTCAAATTAAAATATCTCCATTAGTGTTATCTGTCACAATCTGAGTCGCCTGATTCAACGTGTAGCAAGTGAAATCAGGCAATATCAGCTGGAGAGGTAGGGTTCAGGGACAACTGTAGTGGTTCCACAGAGACATTCATGTGATTCTTCCTTCAGGTATCACTGATTAGCAGCCATTGTCTCAGGATGAAGCCAAAGGAGATGACGTGAGGGCATCTCAAAGAATAATAGAATGGAGTCATAGAATCTCCCAAAGATCAACGGAGGCCCGACCAACTAGAATGTCACGGGCGTACTCACTTTGGGTGGCCATGGCCAGGGAGGCTCGGAAAATGGTGACCCATAACCGAGCCTTCTCTGTGGCTGGTCTCCCGAATGAGTTACGCCTAGCACAATCCCTGCCAGCCTTCAAAAAGGCTTTAAAGACCTGGCTTTTCTGTGAGGTGTTTGGTGATTGTTAAATTCTTTTTTCCCCCTTTGTCCTGCCATCTTGCCATTGGTCCTTTTTTTACCTTTACTGTAAAGATATTGTGATTAGAGATGGGCACGATTAGGGAAAATGACGTTTTCGAGTTGTCGTGTGTCGGAGGCAGTCCATTTTGGCTCGTTTCCGTTTTTCGCGAAATTTCGCAAAAATTAGTCGGTTCATTTTTTTGTTTTTTCGTTGTCGTTAGTACTGGTTTGGGGGGGTAGCGGGCTCCTGGAGGGAGCTGCAGGAGTCAGCCAGAGCCACAAGTGACGGACTGGCAGACTCTTTGCACCCGCTGTGTCTCACGTACTTGCATGTAGTGCAATGCAAGTAGATCTGGCTTAGGGTTAAGATGGGTTAGCGCAAGGGCTAGGGTTAGGCTAGTTACGGGCGAGGTTAGGGTGAGTATTGGGGTGCACCTCTGGGTGCCTCTCTGACCCACTTAGAAGGACAGTGTACTGGCGTATGGGTTAGGCTTAGGGTTCGGGTTTGGGCTACGATTAGTGGGCTGTTTATGCCCGATTGGCACATCCCAGAAGTCTCTGTGGTCAACCTGGCCAAGTGGCCATGCGATTGGTGGAAAATTTGCATGGTCTACTCCCATGGGCGAGCCCATCATTGCAAATGTGCAGGTGTAAAAAAATAAAAAAAAATAAAATAAAATAAAATAAAATCAACGGAGACTTTTTTTTGCAAGAAAAACCCACTGCTGCTACTGTAAAAATTCAAGCATTTAAAATAGCTAATTTTCGCATGTTTCTGTGGTGCTTTGGTGGGGTTTTGGGCAACGATTTTAAAAAAAAATTGTGGTCGCCATTTTGGATCCCCCGCACTGCATGGCAAATGGATGCGCCCTCCCAGCCTGGTACAGTCAGCAAAACCTGGCCATGCGATTGGTGGAATGGCTCCAAAACTTTGCATGGTCCACTCCCATGGGCGAGCCCATCATTGCGAATGTGCAGGTGTAAAAAAAAAAATAAAATAAAATAAAATAAAATAAACGGAGACTTTTTTTTGCAAGAAAAACCCACTGCTGCTACTGTAAAAATTCAAGTATTTAAAATAGCTAATTTTCGCATGTTTCTGTGGCGCTTTGGTGGGGTTTTGGGCAACGATTTCAAAAAAAATATTGCGGTCGCCATTTTGGATCCCCCGCACTGCATGGCAAATGGATGTGCCCTCCCAGCCTGGTACAGTCAGCAAAACCTGGCCATGCGATTGGTGGAATGGCTCCAAAACTTTGCATGGTCCACTCCCATGGGCGAGCCCATCATTGCAAATGCGCAGGTGTAAAAAAATAAAATAAAATAAAATAAAATCAACGGAGACTTTTTTTGCAAGAAAAACCCACTGCTGCTACTGTAAAAATTCAAGCATTTAAAATAGCTAATTTTCGCATGTTTCTGTGGTGCTTTGGTGGGGTTTTGGGCAACGATTTCAAAAAAAATATTGCGGTCGCCATTTTGGATCCCCCGCACTGCATGGCAAATGGATGCGCCCTCCCAGCCTGGTACCAGCAGCGCAGCAGTAGCAATAGCCAAGGAGAGGGGGCGGGGAACCCCCCCCCCCCAAATAAAACACCCTTCTGGCCTGGTAGGTGCCCTCAGACAGTTTTCGCCTACTTTTAGGGCCGGGAATCGGTTTTTTTTTAAACTTTTAAAACCTTTTTTTCTGTGCCGCTTGGCATTGCGCGATCGCCGCAATGCAAGTAACGAGCACGACAAATCAGACCAAATTGTTCATTCGTCGGTTCGAGCTCGAAGTCTGGTGGAGTAATTCCCGTTACCGTTTCCATAGAGTAACGGATACGAGTAACGGAAACGGAAACGGGAATACCGCTAAGTCGTGCCCATCTCTAATTGTGATGTTTTACTTATTGATTGTTTTGTTATTGCTTTTATTTTTATTTTGTTATAAACCGCGTGGAGTTCCCCTGGAAGACGGGTGGTATATTAGCACTAAAATAAATAAATAAATAAATAAATAAATAAATAAATAAATAAAGTTGAAAGAGACCTCAAGGACCATCTAGTCCAACCCTCTGCCATGCAGGAACCCCCATCACAGGACTCCCGACAGATGGCCATCCAGCCTCTGCTTAAAAACCTCCAAAGAAGGAGACTCCACCACCCTCCCTTGCAGCATATTCCACTGCCGAACAGCTTGGTTGGCTTTTGCTATTGTCACGTGCCACCAAGTCACCTTCAATTTATGGCGATCCTATGAACGCATGGCTTTGTTAACATCTCTGCACAGGCAAATGCGATGCTGTGGCATCATGTATTAAACAAATGCCTCTTTTTTTATTTGGTCTTCTTCTATTCTTGTTGCTTTCGATTTTTCCTAGCATTGCGGTCTCCTCCCAGGCCTTTTTTGTTTTCTTTTGGAGTGAAAGTTACTGCCTCCGTGACTTTAAGTCCTGGTGCCTCTTTTTGCTTTTCCTCCTCTTCCTTCATCATCTTTACTTTTGCCATGGTGTGTTCTGGATTGCTAGCCTGCAGGCAGGAGCTCTCTTGTGTCTTTCATTGAATGCAAGCCATTCTGGATAAATTTTTCACTAAAAGAAAGAATGCAAATCTTTGAGATAAAAGAAAAATAGAGAAAGAAATGGATGCTTCCAACGAAGGTCACATTCTCCCATTCCTCTCCTCCTCCTCTGCCTGTCTTTCTTTCTCGTAGGCCACTTCAGAAAGTAGAGTACAGTCATCTTCCTTGTGATCAGGGTGGAGGAAGATGACCCTTTCGCTGTTTTTCAGCCCAGGTTTCCCTTCCTTCCTTCTTCTTTTCATTATTTTTGTTCCTGCAGAAGGCGGACAGCAAAGATGCTTCTTGGAGATGTTTCCAGGGAAAGGCTTATGTCATGTTAAGGATTTTAATTAAGGTTTTCTTTAAAAATTCGATATGAATGGCACAGTCTTCTAATTCTATAAAGGGCAAAACCACATTCTTGCAATTTCGAAGGAAGTCATTAGACGCCGGCGGGGGTCAAATGCAGTTCAAGCCGGCAGTGAAGGGAGACTTTCTGCTCCTACTCGCCTGTCACTGCACCTGACCTGAACCTGGTAAAAGCAGCCCCGGTGGAGAACCAAGCATCTTCATTCCAGCTCTGCTGGTCTTTCTCATTGGAAGCTGCCAGATAAATGTCAAATTGCAATGGTCTTATGATGCTTAATAGGAATCAAGCTGAGAATGCTTAAGCTTGTTTCGCTTTAGAGAGGTCCTTGTCACTCATTCTTTGATGGGGGGGGGGAAAGGCCTGCAATCGATAATATTCATAAAGTGAAATAAATTCAGCAAAATTGGGATGATTCAGGCTACCGTGGAAAGTAGGGAGGAGAAGAGAGAACCCAGGCTGTATAACCCATTGTGTGCTGCATTAGTAAGCAGTAGAAGTACATTCGTTATATATGGTAAAAAAAAACTAGAAAGTTCAGCATCATAGCAAGAGGGGGATTGTGAGTAGAGATGGGCATGAAACAAAAAATGAAATGTGGTTTTGTCGTTTCGTTAGGTAATGTAAAAAAATGAAACAAAACGAAATGAGGAAGCAATTTATTGTTACAGATGAAATGAAATAGTCTTTTTTGTTGTTGAAACAAGGTCTCATTCCATTTGAAAAGGGGTCCCTCACCTGCTGGGCTTGCAAAGAGCCACCAATGCCACCAGAGCCCAGGAGAAGGAAGAGGAGGAGGTGGGTCCCTACAACTTCCATTTTAAAGGGATTTTTAAATTTAATAATAATAATAATAATAATAATAATAATAATAATAATAATAATAATAATAATAATAATAATAATAATAATAATAATAATAATAATAATAATAATAATAATAAAAGGGATGGGCACGGAACGAAAAAAATTTTTCGTTTCCGTTACCGTTTGTTGTTTCCATTATGTAACGAAAACAACAAACAAAAATTGTGATGAAAATGAAATGAAACAAACAGAAACACGAAAATTGTGGTTGTTACGTTTCTTTTCTGTTAATGGCGACGCGCAATGAAATGAGCTGTTTTAAATGTTAAAAAACACCCTGGACATCCGTAAAAATGCAGCGATAATTATTTATATTGTCTGATAATACCTACCAGTGGGGTTGGGGTCCTTAAAACATTTGTTTTTGTCTTCTCCCATCGCGATGTATTTTTCTTTTCCCTTTAAAATGGATGTCACCACCAGCCACAAAATGGAGGCAAGCCATGTGATGGGATCATGTTCAACCAATAGCATGCCCAGGTTGCAGACTGGGCGGGCAGGTCTGGCAGCCACAGAGGGCCTAAAAAGCTCTGGCAGCCCCCGTCCTCCTTGCAGTCTCTGGTGGGAGTTAGGGTGGGATTGCTGTCTCTGCGACTCTAGCTTCAGTCCTGCAGCCTCCCTGTGTGCGTGCGTTCTGCGTACCTCTTGGTGAGTACCCTCCCTTGCCCCGCAGTGCAGTCACTCTGCGGCTGCCTTGCACCCTGGGCAACACCCGCCGCTGCCTTTGCAGCCTCCCTGCGTGCCTAGTCTATACTGTTTCTCTGCCAGCATCCATTTTTTTTAGTGTTTTCCCTCTGGTCTGGGGTGTTGGGGGATGCCTGCGCACGGAAATGCTTTAAAAATTGCGCAAAGAGCGGGTAGAAATGACAAACGAAAAAATGAAAAACGGTAACAAAATTTTTCCAAAAATTCACGACAAATGGAAACGAACCAAAACAGACCTCTCAACGACAAACGAAAAACCGAAATGCCATTTTTTCCTTTTGTGCCCATCTCTAATAATAATAATAATAATAATAATAATAATAATAATAATAATAATAATAATAATAATAATATAAAAACCAATACAGGTGGTCCCAGTGGTAATCGGCATGCTGGGTGCAGTGCCTAAAGAGCTAAGCAAGTATTTAGAAGAAATTGGAGTTGACAGTCAACTGGGAAGTGTTCGACTAGTGATTTGTAATACAAAATTCAGTGTAGTCATCTAGTCTGCTGTGTGATAATAATAATAATAATAATAATAATAATAATAATAATAATAATAATAATAATAATAATAATAATAATAATAATAATAATAATAATAAGCAGCAGCAGCAGCAGCAGCAGCAGCAGCAGCAGCAGCACAAGGTATTTCAACTGATGGTTTACTTCCTTCCATCGTGATGCAGCCCCTGGAAAGTACAACGTGTTTATTGCTAGAGTCCCAGAAGAGCCTAAAGATTAGCTTACAAAGGTCTCCTTTCCAATTTAGCACATGAAAAACTGGTTTGGGAGATAGGTAAAGGTGTGGTGGTGTACCCCCTTTTTAATGATGGACATTGAACCCACTGGGTGCATTCATAAGTGTGCTTCTCTCACTTCCCTAAAAATAACTACCATGAACTTCTGGAGCTTTTACAACCTCACATGCTGCCTGTGGTTTGAGTTCCAGGGAGGGACTTTGCTAGGCTGGAGGAGACTGTCAATCTATCAAGCATTGGCCAATCATTCCTTCCTGTCTAAAAATCAAATAAAGCTCTGTCTCTTTCTCTCTGTTTATTGGCTGTTGGTTGACTATTAACTGTTCAGAACAGTAAGTGATCCAGTGCTTTTTTTGTTCTTAGATATTTATTCTTTTTATTCTTTAATAATGTTTCAAGAGTGAGTTACTGAGATTCTAAACACCAGTTAATGAGAAAGGGGTTGACTGTCTGAAGAGCTTGAAGCTATCCTGCTCTGTGGATCCTTGTACTTCTGATGGGTAACAAAATATATATTGATCCAGAAATTCAAAAACTGTGCATTGTGCAACAGGTCCATGGGAAGAGCACAAAGGATTCCATGAGGGCAATTTTAGACAGCAGACTGACCTAAATTCACGTGTCTCTTTAAAGAGTTGCACATTTATTACAGCTTTTGTGGACAAAAATGCCCTTTCTCAGATTGTTGTTGGGAAGGGGGATTGTTTTTCCCCCCTCAGTCTATTATCTGCACTTTTGGTTTACATTGCGCTTCCGGCCAGATCTGCCCTAAAATGGAAAAACAAGAAAAGGACCTAGATTATACAACTCTACTCAACCACTTTGCAATCTGTTCGACCATCTCCCTTGGCTTGTTGTACCCCCCACCCCTTAAATTGGCCTTTTATTCCTCTTTCTCACTGATGGGGATACCATTATGACATTCTGTATTAACAAGCATTCTTCTGTCCAAATTTAAACCAATTAGCTCAGAACAGTAATTCCGTCCAACGGCCCACTGAATGTTGAAGGACACACAGCTACGGTAAAAGGGCACCCCCCCCCAGTTGTTAAACTTTTCTCAGCCAAAAGCCATCTCCCCCACACCCCATAAAACCAGGCACTCTTGGAAAGAAATGCCACTTTGGTAATTAGTTATTGATCACAGACAACACAACAATGAATGCCATCGGATTAAAGAGACGCCGGTGGGTCGCGACATAAGAGAGTTCCTTATCGCAATAATCTACACAGGGGGAAATGCACAAGAAAGGTCATTGAATGAGGTATTCAGGAATATTGCTTCCCAATTGTTGTTGTTTTAAATAAAGCCATAAGGCATTTGCCAAATGCTGATCTGTACCAGAAGATTATGATGCTAAATAGATTACCAGACAAAGAATACATAGGGAAAATATTTCTTCTATGAAGGTATGCAGTATTATTTTGATAAATTAAACCTTGTTGGCCAACATTTTTATGTCACTGCTATGCCATTAACCTTTCTGCCCCTTTACTGCCCATTAGACACAATTTAAGGATCTGAGCACTGGAAGGCTGTAACAATTACAGTCTTTAGAAGCATAATTGACATTTCTTTTCTGAATGGGGCAACCTGAGGGCTACAGAAAAATTACTGCAACCATGGTTAGCTAATGGAAAGCAACAAGCTAAAAAGAGCATTTTGATTGTACATTTTTAAAAAATATATAAGTAAGAAAACTGTGTATATTTCCGTGTGTATTAAACTCCTCCAAAATTGTACTACCTGGACTGTTAGATTTTCCAAACAGTCATTTGCAAGGTTTTCAGAGATTGTAACCCTGCAAGCTTCACCCCCACCCCACCCCACACATACTGGTTTAATGGTTGTGGGTCCCAAAAAAGATTAACTTTGTGCCAACTAAGTGGAGCCTGAGGACACGGGCATCTTGGCAACAGTGGAACTGTTCCAGTTCTTAGTCTAGATCAGCCATTCTAACCTTTTTTTGTCATGTGCATCAATGCAGTTTGAAAGAAATGTAGGCTGAATCAGGATTGTGTAAATAGTGTAACACACCTTATAAAGTAGTGTGTGAATGATTCCAGTCAGTGGACCCCTTCCAGCAACCCCCTCCCCAAGGGGCTATGTAGATCCCAATGAGAATGGCTGGTCTAGATGTTACAGAAGCGATCCAAGACATGAAAGCCCTTTCAGCAATAGGGCAGCCATCTTGACTAGATACAGTACTCCTAGTAATTCATGGCAAACACCTCTTTTCTCCACCATGGAAGCCAAACCAAAACTCAAAGCCATCTGATCTCTTGAATTTGTCCTTAATTTTCTTTGGGCCAGAACAACAGGCTTCCCCTCTTGTATTAAACTGTCTCCTCCCCCTCCCACTAACACATCTGTACAAGTCAGGACAAGCACTCCACCAGGCTGAGAAGACCCACGTACATTAAACGGTGAGCTGGAAGCACCAAGCAAACAATAGGTGGCTGTCAAGCTTGACAGCAGGCCGTGGATCTCTGAGCATGGAGCTGACAGCCAAGGCCTCGGAGGGCAAACCTTTTTGCTGGAACTAATTAAACAGATGAAATTATTACATGGATATGCAGATGTTGTTTACATTTTGCCATATGGTATTATTTCAGGTAATGACTCGCAGGAGGATCCCCTTCCACTCATCAAGAAGAGATGGGATGAAAAGGAGGGGGGGTTATGTCGTTGTTTGGCATGTCACTTCTCTGTTGCTAGGCAAGCTGCGACGATGGCCTCATCATGCTTGTGGAATGCCGGAAATGTCTGGTCGAGCTGGGAATGTCACTTTGGTGTGTATTCTGTGAAGAACGTCCCATAAAGCCATTGGTTGCATTTATGGAGTCATGCACATGGGGGTGGGGGTGGGGGAAGAATGTTGCTTAGGTGTGGAGCAACTGCTTCTTATGCAGAGGGTCCCCAAATTCAATAGCTAATAATTTTGGACACAACCATTGCAGGCAAGGAAGAATCCAATGTAGAACTCTTGGAAAGCCACTGCTTTGTGAAAGTCAACAGTCATGGGCAAGAGAGACGAGCATGGAACATCCTACAGTATACATTTTCAAAAGAAAAGTCAAACATCTGGATGGGTTAGTGATAGTCAGAAGATCGTGGCATGCAGGTGGCATGTGTGAACCCTAATGAAACACCACTCTAATGCTGGTGGCCTTGCAGTGAGAATCCAATGTGCTAGGCTCTGTGATGCAGTGGATCCAGGAATCTCAGCATCCATAATGTTCATGGATTATGACGGTACCTGCCCATGATCCTTTTTTATATACCTTAAATTAACATCACAGCTGGTAGAGAAATAGATTTGCACCAGGAACATGGTTAAAACTATCCCTGCTGCAAAGCAAAGTGTGCAAGACTGATTTAGTCTTCAACAGGCAATTTTGAGTCATTTAAGCCAATGTCTTTATATATATACTTCTTACAATGTCTTCTTACAGGGCCCATAATCTAATATATGAAGAGTGAGAGGAAGTAATGTTAAATCTGCCCAGTAACTACTTTCAACTATAATCACCCTGCGGATAAGTCTCCACTGGCCAGTGCCACATTGCTAGTCGCAACAAGAGTACACTAATTGACTTAAAGTGCTGATATACCAATTAATTCAATAGGTCTACATCTCTACTTATACCAGCCACAGAGTTATACCAATGGCAGAGTTCACCTGTTAAGAACTACTGATTTAAAATTAACAAATCAATTCCCCCCCTTTTAAAAAAAAATCTGTATATTGAATTAATCGTGTTCATATCAACCTCTTCTCTGAGGCTCACCCCAGCATACGCTTTATAATTGAGACCTTGCCAATTTGGCTGTGCTTGGTAAAAATTGACAGCTCTGTCCAAACACGAAGGAACTGCAATACTGACATTTCCACGGAGAGCTTGACATGCCGTTGAGCTGGTTAGCATTTACAGCCTCACGCCAACGTGAAATGTTGATAACGGGAGCTCTCCTTTTCAATCCATTTCCATTCATCATGCTGAAAAGGTTGCTCTCTAGAATTGAAGAGGCACCAGATTATCATAGACAACAATGTGGGGGAAATCATTAATAACAGGCATTTAAGGGTAGTCAGTCAGTTAGGCTTTGACACTCTGCAATTACCACAGGGGGAATGATCAACAATGTAAATATTGATGGGTGTTTACACTGAGAAGAGATACAGTGGCACCGACAGCTGCCGACTAATTCTTGCTGTGTTATCTGGACTGTCTCACATGAATCTACAGGTGAGGGTCCTGACTTTGGAATCTATGCATAACATATAAAAATAACCCCCCCCCCACACACACATATACACATCACCTTGGGTTCTAGAGATTGGCACCAACGCACCTTCTCAGTGGCTTGTATTGCTTTGCCCTTGGGACAAACAGGTGTTTGCTGGTTCCCAACCCAGCATCCCCCAGAAGAGCCTACTCAGTGACATCCCCATATATTCCCTGCCTAGCCCCACCTCCTCTGGTGGATGCCTATGCAGAGGGACCGCCCAGAGGTGGCATGGAAGCACTGAACTCCGAAAGATGAATCAGCATGAACCTGCCAAAACCAAAGTCCATGGCCAACTCTACCTCTGAGATTAGGCAGACGCTTGGGTGTGACTAGGGGACAAGCTTGGAAACAGTTGGGATGTTATCCCACTTGTAAAAATTCCTCTCCCATTTCAAGAAAGCTGCTCAACTAATCTAGATCCAGTAGGGTAGCATGATTAACTCTATTAAAGTACTCCAAAAATGGAAGTCAATGAGGACTGAGGAAAACACTTTGGAAATGGGATTAAGAAGCACGTGAGTGAATTTTCCAAGAGGCAGTTTTAGTGTGTTGCTGTAAGCCAGATTCATAGAATGACAGAATCATACAATCATAGAGTTGGAAGAGACCTCAAGGGCCATCTAGTCCAACCCCCTGCCATGCAGGAAGCCCATCACAGTATTTCCGACAAATGGCCATCCAGCCTGTGCGTAAAAACCTCCACAGAAGGAGACTCCACCACCCTTTGTGGCAGCATATTCCACTGCCGAACAGCTCTAACTGTCATGAAGTTCTTCCTAATGTTCAAATGGAATCTATTTTCCTGTAGTTTGAAACCATTGCCCTGAATCCTAGTCTCTGAAGCCATGGAAAAAAAAACCTGTTCCCTCTTCAATATGTCTTCCTTTCAAATATTTAAACATAGCTATCATATCCCCCCTCAGTTTTCTTTTTGAAAGGCTAAACATTCCCAGTTCCCTAAGCCGTTCCTCATAAGACATTTCCTCCAGACCCTCAACCATCCTGGTTGCCCTCCTCTGCACCTGCTCGAGGTTGTCAACATCCTTTTAAGGCTGAGGCACACAGAACTGGACACAGTACTCCAGGTGGGGTCTGACCAGAGCAGAATAGAGTGGTGCTATCACTTCCCTTGATCTAGACACTATGGTTATGTTGATGAAACCAAGAATTGCATTGGCTTTCCTGGCCGCGGCATCACACTGCTGACTCATGTTCAACTTGTAGTCCACCAAGACTCCCAAATCCCTTTCACAGGTACTATTCCCAAAGCATGTATCCCCCATCTTATATCTGTGCAATTCATTTTTTTTACCTAGTTGTAGCACCCTACATTTCCCTCTGTTGAAATCCATTCAATTAGCTTTGGCCCAGCACTCTAATCTGTCAAGGTCTTTTTGGATTTTCATCCTATCCTCTAGGGAATTAGCAACCTCTCCCAATTTGGTATCATCTGCAAATTTAATTAGCATACTCTCTATTCCTTCCTCCGAGTCATTAATAAAGATATTGAACAGCACTGGACCAAGAACAGAACCCTGGGGCACCCCACTGGTCACGTCTCTCCAAGCTGAAGAGAGGCCATATTGGGGCAAAAAATCAAAACTTTATCTATCAACTCATGGGCTCTGAATTATCCATGACAGATCAGGAAAGAGATCTTGGTGTGTTGGTGGACAGCTCCATGAAGGTGTGGCAGCGGTGAAGAAGGCCAATTCCATGCTAGGGATTATCAAAAAGGGGATTGAAAATAAAACAGCCAACATTATAATGCCATTATACAAAACAATAGTAAGGCCGCATCTGGAGTATTGTGTACAATTCTGGTCACCGCATCTCAAGAAAGACATAGTGGAACTGGAAAAGGTGCAGAAGAGAGCGACCAAAATGATTACTGGGCTGGGGCACCTCCCTTATGAGTAAAGGCTAAAACATTTGGGCCTCTTTAGTCTGGAAAAAAGGCGCCTGAGGGGGGATATGATTGAGACGTACAAAATAATGCAGGGCATGAGTAAAGTGGATAGAGTGAAGCTCTTTTCCCTCTCACAAAATACCAGAACTAGGGGACATGCACTCAAATTGAGGGATGGGAGAGTAAGAACAGACAAAAGAAAATATTTTTTCACCCAGCGCGTTGTTAGTCTATCGAACTCCCTGCCACAGGATGTGGTGATGGCATCTGGCTTGGATGCCTTCAAAAGGGGATTGGACAGATTCCTGGAGGAAAAGTCCATCACAGGTTACAAACCATGATGGAGATGTGTAATCTCCAGGCTTAAAACCAGGGTACTTCAAGGGCCAGATGCAGGGGAGTGGTATCAGGAGACAGATATCTAGTCTTATGCGCTTCCAAAAGCATCTGGTGGGGCCACTGTGAGATACAGGAAGCTGGACTAGATGGGACTTTGGCCTGATCCGGCAGGGCTCTTCTTATGTTCTTATGTTCTTATGGTCACCCTTTGGGTGCAATCAGTCAACCAATTACAAATCCATCTAACAGTAGCACTATCTATCCCACTTTCTACTAACGTCTTAGCAAGAATATCATGGGGAACCTTATCAAAGGCCTTACTAGAGTCCAGATAAGCAATATCCACGGCATTCCCCTCATCCACCAGGCCTGTAATTCTATCAAAGAGATCAAATTAGTCTGGCATGACTTGTTTTTAAGAAACCTGTGTTGACTTCTTGTAATGAAAACATTGTTTGTTAAATAATTGCAGACTGACTGTTTAATAATCTGCTCTAGGATCTTTCCAGGAATTGAAGTCAAGCTGACTGGACGGTAATTATTTGGGTCCTCTTTTTTCCCTTTTTTGAAGATGGGGACAACATTAGCCCTCCTCCAATTGATGGGGACTTCCCCTGCTCTCCAGGACTTCTCAAAGATTATTGCCAATGGTTCTGAAATTACTTCCGCCAGTTCTTTTAATATCCTTGGGTGCAATTCATCTGGCCCCGGAGACTTAAATTCATTTAATGTTTCCAGGTGTTCCTGTACCAGCTCTCTACCTATTTTATGTTGCAATTTTCATCCTACCTCATCTACTCTTTGTCCCAGTGGAACTCTTTCTTCCTTTTTGAAGAAAACGGAGGCAAATAAAGTGTTTAGTAGTTCTGCCTTTTCCTTGTCTCCTGTTATGTGTGTTCTTTCGTTACAGTCGTGACCAACTCTTCGTGACTCCATGTCCATGGAATTTTCATGGCAGGAATACTGGAGTGGTTTGCCAATTGCTACTCCATGTGCCTACAACACCTGGTTTTCCCTGGTGGTCTCCCATCCAAGTACTAACCAGGGCCTGACCCTGTTTAGCTTCCGAAATCAGGCGAGATTGGATGTGCTTAGGGCATCTAGGCAGCATTGTCTCCTGTTAGTAACTGGTTATTATCGCCACGCAGAGAGCCTATCATTTCCTTATTGTTCCTTTTGCTGCGGACATAAACTAAAGAAACCCTTTTTGCTATCTTTAATCTTTCGGCAAGTCTAAGTTTGTTTTGTGCTTTAGTTTTTTTTTTACCATCACCCTGCATATATTAGGTGTTTGCTTATATTCCTCATTGGTGCATTTCCCATTTTTCCATTCCTTATACTTGTTTTTCTTTATAGTTAGCTGAGTTGAAAGTTCTTTAGTAAACCATTGTGGTTTCTTTAGACCTCTCCCATTTTTTCTTCTTGTAGGAACAGTTTTAAATTGTGCCTTTATTATCTCACTTTTATGGAACTCCCATCCATCTTGGACTCCCTTCTCTTTCAGTGTGTCAGTCCATGGAATCATGGACAATAATTCCCTAAGTTTACAAAAACTGGCTTTCTTAAAGTCTGGGATTCTTGTCTGACTATGCTTAGCTTCACCTTCCAACTGTATAACAAATTCTAAGAGGGCATGGTCACTTTTACATAATGATCCCACCACTTCGACCCCATTTACAAGGTCCTCCTTATTGGTTAAGACCAGATCTAAAATGGTTTTGCCTCTTGATGCCTCCTCTACCTTCTGGACCATGAAATTGTCTGCAAGGGTGGTGAGAAATTTGTTAGACCTTGCATTCTTAGCTGCGTTGGACTGCCAGCATATATCAGGATAGTTAAAATCTCCCATTAGTACTACATCTCTCACTTTTGACTGTGTGGCCATCTGTTCATAGAAGGCATCATTCCCCTCTTCTGGCTGGCTTGGGGGTCTATAATATATCCCCACAGTGACATCCCTCCTAGTTTTTTCACCCCTGATTTTCACCCAAATACTTTCAACATGGTTCCTCTGCTGTTTATCTTGTATTTCCTCAGCAGTATAAATGTCCTTAATAATGTGATTGCAGGGGATCACATTCATAGGAGGCAAAAAGGAAGGCTCATGCCAGATTATATGTCTGACATGTTTTACGGGTAGGAGCTGTCTCATAGTTTTCTCAGAGTTAAAGTTGTCCATTTCTTCACTAACCTGTTTTGCACTGAGCAGGCTTTGGTTTGTTGTGGGTCATTGAAAAGTGTACTTAGGCATAATGTGCAAATTTGATTGCTGCAGAATGTATCCTTTAAAAAATCCTGTTGCGGAAGGAAGAAACCATTACTCATAAGGATTATGCATTTCCCCTATGGTCAAGATGGAAATTGTTTCTGTGTGCACTTGATCTGCAGTATTTTCCGAAATTAAATTGAGCAGTAACTGAGGAGGTGGCATGAATCAGAATAAGGAAAACAGTAGTGTGATTGAAAGGAGATGGTAAGAGATACTGATAATCATAAAATAATCTTAGAATTTCAGAGCTGGAAGACGCCCTGTGGATCTTCAAGTCTTGTCCCCATAGAACAGAAAAACAAGGGAAAGAGAGAGAAAGGGAGGGAGGGCAAGAGGGAGGGAGAAAGAGCTGCTGCTGTTGTCATCTTTCATAAGATGTAATTCAGTTTCCCTTGCACAGCTTTGCTTGAAGAAGTCAGTGGTAATTGCAGCAGAGTTAAATTGACCACAGAATCTTGGATGATGTCCCAAAACCAAAAGACTTTTATAGCTTCACATCCAAAAGAAAGAGACCTAAAGGAGCCAATCGTGTTCTTGACATCAAGCAACCAGAACTGTGTAACATTTTGTCAGCCAGATACGGCAAAGATGTATGCTACAGAGTGAGAATATAGGCCAATACTGGAACACTGCCATGTTGAAAACCCACGGTGGTGAATCTCCTTTGGCAGAAGCATCACGTATGGCTTGTCAGTTTGCATTTCTAACAGCCAGATGTCTTGATAGGTGGACATTTTCTTGACTGAAAACTGCAGAAGCTATCCAGACCCATTAAAATCAAGCACAATGTTTGGCTTCAGATGTTTGGTGGAATGTAGATATCTCCTTGGATAAAAATGCAAACATAGACCTGAAATGTTTCCAATGGAAATGGTGGCAGATGTTATTGTTTTAACCTGAAGGAAAAGGTAGAAGTGTTAACAGCGCTTTTCACCCTATGTCACTTGGGCAAAAGAAGACAAAGTTGGAATTACTTACACCAGTGCTTGGCCACTTGTAGGCATGCTAATCTTCTATAACGAAAAATCGAAAAACAAATCAGACGAGTGGTGTTGTCCTAAGAATAATGTCTTGTTTCACAGATGTACATACTTTAAGAAGCTGTTAAAAACTTGACTTTATATGGCTGCAGTTGGCTATCAAGGAAGTTGACTTATTTTATGAGTAGGTGTCATGAGTTTGTTTGTCCACCCGTTTTTCGCCTTCTTGCCTTTTTAAAATTCTGGTTCTACTGATTTTTTTTTAAATGTCATACTGTGGAACCAATTATTTCTTTTTCTGTAATTGTTTTATGCTACTCCTTGTTAACCGCCCTGAGTTCCCATCTGGGAAAATCTGGTGGTAAATAAATAAATAAATAAATAAATAAATAAATAAATAAATAAATAAATAAATACGCACGCACGCACGCACGCACACACACACACACACACACACACACACCTCTAAGTACAGTCAGTGGAAGGGAGGATCACAGAATACACAAGGTAATATCATCCTTGCTAGTCCAAGGGAAAGCAAGTGCTATATTATCATAATACAAGAGCTGCTCCTATTCTTTATTTGAAGCACTTGGGATTGCTAACAAGGACCAAAATCTTCATCTCTGTGTTCTCCTCTCTGGTTTTCCCTCTCCCCACTGTTTGTTTCCATCATTTCAACATAATATTCCAAAGTCCCAACCCTGGATCAGGCTGAGAATCTGGAAAGAAACGGATTGTTCTTTTTGATGAGAATGAGCCATTTATAGATACTAGGTGCTGAATCAGATGACTCAGCACTCAAACTGCATATGACTCAGCACTCAAACTTTTTATGCTACGTCTGTGCAATAACCTTCAGTTTGAGTTTTGCATTACAGTCTGTTCCCTGCATTGATTCAATTCAAGAAATCTTAAGTTGAAAATCAGCACTACTAAAACGACTGTTTGCAACCCCTGACTAGGAAGTAAAAATCTAACCTACATCCGTTCCTCTTGGGAAAGATTATATTTGAATATACTCCTCTTTAGGTACATTGAAAATAATGTTTTTATTTTATATTATTTTAATTTTATTTTACTGCATTCTGACCTTGAGATTCTATTCTGCCTCAGTTGTCTTCTTATATTATTTTCGATTTTTAATCACTATTTTGTTATTTTAAATTGAATCATAGTTATTGATGATTTTTTATTGTTTATGGTTATTGGTTTTATATAATTAATATGTTTTGTACATGTATATCTGTTGTATTATTTATGTTCCCACTTTCTAAACTGCTCAGAGTGATGTTTAGACAGATGGGCAGTACATAAATAAATAAATAAATAAATAAATAAATAAATAAATAAATAAATAAATAATGATCCCTTTGCCTTTATTTCCATATGTCTTTTACTATTGCATAAAGTACACATTTCCTGCCTGCTCTACCAGAATCCAGGATGCGCCCTGCAATAAAACCAGGGTTGCAAATAGATTTATATCTACTGGTAGAACTTTGTGAACTACAGTAGATCAACAAGGTTTTCTGGTTCCATTTCTTTAAAAAATGCAGCAACAAAATACTCCTCCCTATATTCCCCTGCCATCCTAATTTATACTGGAGAAGTGAAGATTTTATGGGGTTTAACAAGTCAAATTTTGCATGGAAGATCCATGAATCTCCCTGTATTTGGGTAGTCACCACAGATTTCTCAGAACAGGTTGTTGTTTTTTTTTTACTATTCTCATCAGTGGAGGTCAATGATGATGTTGTCAGACTGCAGTGCTGAACACCCTCCATAGCTCTCCAAGGTGCTGAAATGCCTTGGGGTTATAGAGTTCAGAAACTGTTCAGATCCTGTAAAGTTTTAAAACATGGAGCAGCTTCACGGTCCCAAGGAAGTGAGAATCATGGACCATACCAACACCTAAGATTTTGGTGCCTCTTAAGTACAAGTGGCCGCTAACCTGAAGGTTCCTCCTGAAAGGGAGCAGTTTTGCCTCCTCCCAGTGAAGTGAGTGCGAGGTTTGTGGCACAATCACCATGTCTCTGGTGGGGAGGGGGTGGAGGAGCCCTGCATATAACAGGACTCCTCCCATGCGGCAGCTTTTTCCCCTTTCCAGAATTCCCCACCCACCCACCATGTTACTTGGTACTAGTAAGAGTCTAACTGGTTGCTTGATTGGGCTGATAGGAATTTTTTCTCCCTGTCCACAGATTGGTTGATGGTGGACGTTTGGTTCCCCCACCACCACCTATTCCATACTGGTACCAGGGGGAGGTTTCCCAGTTAGGGATGCCTCACATTGGTGACACTGGGCGGTAGTGCAGGAATTAAATGCAGCCAGTGAGTCAGGAAGGGAATTATCTGATCCTAGCATATGCAACCTCAGGACGCTGCAGATTGGGAGATCATAGCATCATGGGATGGATGCAGCTGGGGTTTGAGGACCCAGGGGGGGATTGGATATGGATGTTACTCGTCTTGGAGGCGCTGACTTTGGGACCGCGCTAATGTGGTAGTGACTCACCCAATGCTGGCTGGTTGGAGGGGTCCCGGGAGACCTCAGTGTTCCAATCATTAATCTGCACTACTATAGCCTCTCCTAGCCCTTCCTGAAATGGGTTTTGACCATTTATTGCTTCAGGTTAATAAAGAGGTTTTTTAAACCACTCAAGTGTTCCACTCAAGTGTCTCGCCTCATTATTTCACCATGGGGGGAACAAAAGCCAACACTGCCCTTAATGTCAATTTATACTCTGAATTTTCAACAATTTTTCAAAAACTTTTAAAATAGGCCATGAACATGTGGCCTTCTCATCACTGGCTCTGCTGGCAGTACATCAAGATCTGAACTGAGAAGAATAAGCAATAGTAGCTGAACAATCATTCTCTACTGAAGTGTGCAGTTGATTACTGTTAAACAAAATGGAATGCTCTAGTTCATCCCCTTATATCCCTGGGGCCTCACCCCCTCTGTCTCCTTGCCTGGTGGAGTTTGGGCCGGTGTTTCCAGCGGAGGCCTCCAGAGTTATGGCTTACTGACAGCCAGCTGCTACCCCTTTTGACCCTTGCCCAGCTCGGGTTGTCAAATTGCCCAGAGGGAACATGCCGGAGTGGGTTTCAGCTATTGCCACAGCTTCCTTTAGGGAGGGTACTTTCCCTTCCTGTCTTAAGGAGATCGTGGTGAAGCCCACCCTGAAAAAGCCTGGCATGGCATCGGATGATTTATCCAGGTATCGTCCGATCGCCATTGTCCCCTTCCTGGGCAAGGTTGTTGACAGGGTGGCCGCCGTCCGGCTCCAGTCGTACCTGGAGGAAAATCGTATCCTGGATCCCTTCCAGTCCGGGTTCAGGCCGCTTCGGGGGACCAAGACTGCCCTGGTCACTCTGCAGGATGACCTCCTCAGAGAGGCTGACGGGGGTGTTCCTCCCTGTTGGTACTCCTTGATCTGTCAGCTGCCTTTGATACCGTCGACCACGGTAACCTGCTGGTCCGGCTTGCTGAGGCGGGAATTGGGGGCCTTGCATTGTCCTGGCTCCATTCCTTTCTTGGCGGCTGGTCTCAGTGGATTCAGCAGGGTGAACCCGCTCCTTGGACTCTCCCTTGTGGGGTGCCCCAGGGGTTGGCAATCTCACCCATGCTGTTCAATGTTTATATGAGGCCGCTGGCGGTGGTCATCAGGAGATTTGGAGTTTGCTGCCATCAGTACGCTCATGACACGCAACTCTATCTCTCCTTTTCTTCTTCTGCAGAGAAGGCAGTTCGCTCCCTTGACCTGTGCCTGGAGGTGGTCCTGGAATGGACCAGGACCAACCGGCTCAAGCTGAACCCGGACAAGATGGAGTTTCTGTTCTTTGGGGTGCCCTTGTCCGGGTACAATGGCCCCCTCCCTAGACTGGGGGGTGTTTCCCTCCAGCCTACAGACAGGGCCAGGAATCTGGGTGTGGTCCTGGATTCAGCCCTCTCCCTGGAAGCTCAGGTGATGGCAGTATTCAGGGCCGCTTTTATCCACCTCCGCAGGATCGCTCAGATCCGACAGTACCTTGATGAGTCCTCCCTGAGGACAGTTGTGTAGGCCCTCGTGATTTCGAGGATCAACTATTACAATGCCCTCTATGTGGGGTTGCCCTTGACCCTTGTCCGGAGGCTCCAACGGGTGCAGAATGCGGCAGCTAGACTGGTGGTGGGTGCTCATAGATTTGAGCACATCACCCCAGTTGTGGCTCACCTGCATTGGCTTCCTGTTGCCCTCCGGATAAGGTTCAAGGTCCTGGTTTTGATTTTCAAAGCCCTCCACAGCTTGGGACCAGAGTACCTGTCGGAGCGTATCTCTCAGAGGTCAACTGGGAACAGGCCCACAAGGATGGCGCAGGCGTGCTCACTTAGGGTGGCCACAACCAGAGAGGCACGGAAATCACTTACGCATAACTGTGCCTTCTCTGTGGTGGGCCCTATGCTGTGGAATCAGCTTCCTAGTGAGTTGCGCCTTGCAGTGTCCCTGCCTGCCTTCAAAAAAGCCTTGAAAACCTATCTCTTCAGGGAGGCATTTGGCAACATTTTTACTTAATTTCATTTTTTTTCCTTTGCTGCCCATGCCATCCTTTGCGGGGGGTATTGCACCCTCCTACTTTTATTGGTAGTCTGTCTTGGTCTTATGTTTGTTCGCTGGTGTCTGTTTTTACTGTTTTTACTGTTTTTACTGTTCACTGCCCGGAGTTCCGCTTCGGAAGATCGGGCAGTATATAAATGTAACAATAAATAAATAAATAGAAAGATTCAGAAGAGTGGTATTTGGTCCATATGCATGAACTGATGTAAGTGGTGATTCGGTGATTTTGAAAATAATGTTGGTTTTAAGGCAAATCTTTTTGTGTATTAATAGTGATATTACACACCAGGTGTGATCTGAAAGAGAGTACATAGTTCAACAAATGGAAATATTCATTACTGTTATGTTATTGGCAATGGACACACACACACACACACACACACACACACACACACACACACACACACACACACACACGTACACACGTACACCGACCAAACTATGTGTCATCTTCTCAAGACATTGTCACTGATCAAAAGAAGATTTGAGCAAGACACAAGCAAATAAGAATATATTCACATATCCAGACAAACACTAAATGTTTGAACCAGGATTTTTTCAAGTATGCTAATAAAAGTATTGGTTGCCTGTTTTTCATTTAAAAACAAAAAAACAAAATAAAGAGTAGGAAGTGTAGTAGGTCTCTCTGCCTTCTTGAAATCAGAACTTATACTTTTAACATTTCAGAAGTAATAAGTATGTTTTGAAGACCAGTGTTTTAGTTAACAGATCTTCTTCATGTATTACAACCATACATCTACACATCATACATCATGAATCTGGGTTGTAATCACAAAACCTCCTGCTAAAATCAGTCTCAGTGGTGCCCTGAAGGTCTCCCCCTACCCTTCTGTGTCTATCACCATATGCAGTCCTGTAATATAGATTTTGAATGGGATTTATCAAATTGTGCTGCTTCCCATTGGTGATGAACCAGGTTACACAATATTATCCCAAATCCCCTTAGTTAATTATCCTGCTGTCATGTGTCTCAAATGCTCACTGAGTTAGGTATCTGCCTGCATAGCCAATGGTTGGTGTTTGATTCCCCATCATGCCTTATGGAAGAACAGACAGCCTGTGTATCCTTGGGCAAATGGCAAAATCCCCGAGCACCTCCAGAAGAAGGAAATGGTAAAATACATCTATGTGTGCCTAGAATACCCTGGGAAGAGTCATAATGGGTTGGAATTAGGGATGGGCATTTCATTTCAGAACCAGTAGATTACGAAACAAACCACGCAAGCCCAGGTGGTCCTCAGAACCAGCTGCTTTACCTTTCCCTGTCTTGTGCAGGATTAAAATCTGAGGAAGCATATTGTGATGTCATCTGTGCTAGATCTGTGATGCTGGCCAATCAGGAACTGTGTAGGGGCAGACATCATCCCACCTCCCACTCTGATTGGCCAGCAGCACAAAACAGGAAAGATGATGTCGCAGCATGCTTCCTCATTGAGTTTTAACCCTGTGCAAGACAGAGAAAGGTAAAGCAATTGGATCTGCATGTATCAGCTGGTTCCGAGGACCACCTGAGCTATCGTGGTTCATTTCGTAACCTACTGGTTCTGAAATGAAATGCCCATCCCTAGTTGGAATTGTCTTGAATGCATGTAATTATTTTTATTAAGTGCAGTAGGGTAAATCATCGTGGTGAACCTCCAGCTGTTTACCAAGTAGCAGATTGCCTTCATCAACAAGCAGCAACGCATTAATCCAATGTGCAATGAAGAATATTACCTGTGACTCATTAACTAGTTGGAATTAATCACTGTGATTTCCTTCCCTATTCTTACACCAGTATAAATAACTACAGTGACCCCACACACACACTTATCGTGGTGGTTAGGGACCCGAGCCAACCTGCGATAATTGAAAATCCGCCATATGCGGATGCAGGTTGGGTCAGGCCTGGGGGGTCTAGCTGGGGGCTCTTGTACTTACCCCCAGCCTGAACCAGAAGTGACCTCTGGAAAACTGGAAGTGACTTCCGGATCACCAAAAATCATTTCTGAGGCCTCCGAGGGACTTTCCCCCCTCACCCCAGGGGGCCTTTTTTCATATACTGTGGTCCCGCAATATAGCAGGACCGCAGTATATGAACCATGAAAGGGTGGGGGACCACTGTATAGAGATTCTATGGTACACCACTTTTAGTGAACATCTGAATATATGCCAAGAGAATGTTGTTTTCTGCAATTCAGTCACAGCCCTTCAATACAGGGAGTTCAGCTTGTTCCAATATATGCATCTATCACTGACTTACCACAACTGTAAACACTTTCATGTTATGTCTTCATATTTTGTTCTTCTGAGGTTTGCTTCCAGAGCCCTTACCTATGTGCATAATCTCACTGGAACTCAGGATGCCAGCTAAAATGGACACCAAGCCCAGCCCTAGACCAAAATAAGCAAAGATTCCTCCTTTGATCTCCTTCACAACAAAGCCTTGTTTCTTTCTTTCTTAACCTTGACAGGCCACAGGGGAAATAGATGGAAATGGAAAAAATTGATTACAATCTAATGAAACGTAAGTTAGCCCTTTCTGCTCTGGGAGTTAATATTAGCAGCACAAACAATATTCTTTCTTTTTCTTTTTCTTTTTTTTTTTTTTTTTTTTTTTTGGGGGGGGGGGTTCTGGGTGTAACCTTGAGAGGTCACAAAGGAAAAAATAATAATATTTACAAGTTGCTTTCCAAAGTCAGTGGAGAAGCTCCAAAGCTTTACATTTTAGTGCTGAGCGGTTCTTTGTTTTTTTATTTTATTTTGAATTAGTGGTCATGAGCTACTCTAAGGGTTCTCGTCAGGTCTGTGTCGTGTTTGCATTGGGGGGGAGGGAAAATGTTATAAAAGAGACAAGAATGGTTTGGGGAAAGATTCAAGCAATATTTTTCTGGCCGAAACGGCTTTGTTCTAGCCTGCAGCCCCGCCTCCCTCATGGGTTTCTTGCTCAATGGAGTCCAGAGCAAATTGGTAGTCATTTCCAAAGTGTTTGTCAGCCCTGTGGTCCCTGGGAGTTTTTGAGCTGACATCTCCGCTGAAGTGCTGCATACAAGGCTCAGTGGGAGACGAGACACTTAGGCCTAGTTTGCTTGGCCTATGTCATGAGTCAAGACCAATATAAATTAAAATCCAAAAGCTATGCTGTGGAGGCTTGCCTTCATTCCCTTGAGACTCTCTCTCTCTCTCTCTCTCTCTCTCTCTCTCTCTCTCTCTCTCTCTCTCTCTTCCCCTCTGCCTCTCTCTCTCTCCCTCTCTCTCCCTCTCCCCCTCCCTCTCTCTGTGTGTGAGTGAGTTTGTATGCAGCATCCCCTACCCACACAATGCTCTCTCATTGTCTCCTTTCAGCCACTTTTGTCATTTTTCTGTTTTGTACCTACATGCTTAAGGGTAGACAACACACACACACACACACACACACACACACACACACACACACACATTTATAGGTAGTTTGGAGGATAATGAGGCATCCGTTCCTTCTCTTCCCTGCCTCCTGTCACCTATTTTTAAATACTTTTTAAAAGGTAAAAGTTGTTGACAGTTGAGAAGCTCCAGTGAAATGATAATAATACTAGGGGGCTCCTTATCATCTGCAAACAATAGTCCCATGACAGGGTTTGCACTGACTGAAAAAAATGGGAGCCAAAATGGATAGTGACAGTTGCGGCAAGAAACAAGGCTGAAATTGGATCCCAAGTTATAACATACAGGCTAACCCAATAGGCCCATGCTGCTATTATGGTATTAATATTGTTCAAAAATATCAAGGAAGGTTTAAAAAAACAGAATTGTGTTGTGAGCAGAAAAGCAGATATATATTCTGGTGGAGAGAGGGAGAAAGAAAAAAATCATTTCCTGTCTGGTTGAGAGGCATTGTGGCAATATGAGAAAGGACTGAAGAAAGAAAGTGTAAAATACATTTTGTGTCATTTGCAAAGCAGTTTTGCTCCAGTTCCAATGTAATCCTATCCATGTTTATCAAATCAGACATGATCTCTAGTGAATTCAGTAGAACCTAATCTTGGATACATTCTCTCTCTCTCTCTCTCTCTCTCTCTCTCTCTCTCTCTCTCTCTCTCTCTCTCTCTCTCTCTGTGTGTGTGTGTGTGTGTGTGTGTGTGTGTGTGTGTATGCATGCATGCATGCATGCATGCATGCATGAATGTATGGACAGTATATCAAAGAAGTGAGTACACGACTTCACATTTTGTAAATATTTTAATATATCTTTTCATTTGATAACATTGAAGAAATGACACTTGGCTACAATGTAAAGCAGTGAGTATACAGCTTGTATAACAGTGTAACGGTGCTGTACCCTCAAAATAATGCAACACACAGCCATTAATGTCTAAACCACTGGCAACAAATGGGAGTATACCCCTAAGTGACAATGTCTAAATTGGACAAAAAGTGTCAGTATTTTGTGTGGCCACCATTATTTTCCAGCACTGCCTTAACCCTCTTGGGTATCAAGTTCACCACAGTGATACATATGGTCTGTTCCAGCACTTGTATATCAAGAAATTACTTGTTGACCAAGGCAAAATTTAGAAGAAATGTTTGCTTGTGTTGCAGAACACTGTTAAATTAAAGTAGTACTGTACGAAAGTATTTAAGAATTATGGGGGTGTACTTACTTCTGTGCTATAATGTATGTATGTATGTATGTATGTATGTATGTATGTATGTATGTATGTATGTATGTATGTATGTATGTATGTATGTATGTATGTATAGATGGATGGATGGATAGATGGATGGATGGATGTACTTGGTTTTTATTATTTTATTTTCTCCCCTAGTGGATAGTGACAAAAATACATATATTTAAAATCCATTAATAAAAATGTGCCATTTAAAATAGTCCTGAGAGAGGGAGACCTCCTCAGATGAAGCTAAAACAGGGTTTTAAAAAGAGATGAGACGTATATATTAGAAAGGAAGAGCATTGACAAATACAAAGGTTTCACAATGCCAAAGTTCCATTCCTCCAGTGTCAGTTTTTCCTTGCTTTTTGGAAGGTCATTTAATTGATCCAGAAGCCAACCAGGCTGCGAGCTCCCATTTTGTGGTTATCTGCTCAGGTTTTTGCTCCTGGTTTTGAATGAACTATCCAAGGTGCTGAACCCAACCTAACAGCATTTTGAATGGCCCTTTTACTGTTCAGACAAAAATCCAGAGGACACTCACTGCACTCCCAATATTGACATCACCTTATCAACCATGAAATGGAGTAGTGGGCTTTTCACATCAGGTATCTGGAAACAGTGTACCTGCCCTTTGCCCCTCTATTTCTGTTTAAATTATTTCTAGATGTTTATCTGCACCTGTACATTCACAAGTATATGTGTTATGCAACTCCATGTACTCTGTTTGATGGCATCTATCTCTTCCTTTGGAAAGATGGCAAGACCCAAGTATTCGTGCTGGTGAAAGAAAACCCAATGGAAGAAGAATGCCAAGGCCTCCACAGGCAATATCCCACTGCCTTCTGAATTTTATGTAATTTGACCAAGCCCCAACATTGTTTTGAGTTTGTTTTTCAGGAATTAAACTACATAGACCCTTCCTTTCTCTGATGGGAGCACACCTTAAGTCATCTGTCCTTGAAGCATACATTGCACGTACATTGTGTAAAGAGCTGCCGCCATGGGTTGCTCACAAAAAATTGAAATAAGTCTTTTTTTCCTTCTCCAAGCATCCTAGGGCATTTTAAACAAGATTCCCCTCTTCACAGCAGCTCTCCACCTACACCCCTTTCCCTTGCAAGTATAGAAAGGAATTAACAGCCAAGAGGCAAAGCCCCTGATACTTCTCACTGCTTCAGTATGCTCACGACAGCCTAGAAGGCGGCCCTGCGTTTGGCTGGAGAGACCTTGAAGCTGGACCTTAAGAAGAAACATGAGTCTTTATCCATGCAAGGGAGACTGAATTACACACACACACACCCCTCAATCTCAAGATGTGATAAAGCAATCTAAAGGCAAGCACAGCCTGCCCGTTGAAACCAAAAGGGATTTCATTCAGTGTCACGACCTTTGCTTTGAAAGGTCACTTCCTGCTCTTCCCTTTCTTATAACAAAAGCAAAAAAGGGTAGTGTTTTTAAATTGATAATTATTGCTATTTATTCCCACCTTCTCTCCTCTGCATCCCTCCTTCTCCTTCCCTTTCTTTTTCTGCAAATTTATCCATGGTGGTTTGTTGAGCTCCGGTGTGTCTCCTTTTCCATCTCCTGAAATATTTTCATTAGACAGAGAGGCTTCTGAAGCAGGCTGGGCCTCGGTGAGTACAGAAAAATTGCCCCGGCCCTCCAGAAAGTTGCTTGATTGAAATCAGCCCTATGTCAGAGGCTGTCATATCTCAGAAAAGACATGAAACACGCAGAAACATCAATAAGCAACAAGACTCTGACAGCTTGGAGACATTCCAGCTGACAAGAAGAGAAAAGGGGTAAGGTTAGGGCTCTAGGGGAATATTTAAAATGCCTAGCAGCCCGATGAAGTGTTGGCAGGCTTCAGGGAGACCCAGAAAAGACAAGATAAAGTCTATCAGGTTATCACCTGGTTTGAGACGGATCCCTCACACAGCACGGCCATGAGAATGAGACAATAGCCCAGCACCCTTCTGTCTTCCCCCACCCCTCCACCTCCTTCAGAGTGCATCATTCCCTCCCTCTCCACAATCCTGCCCCAAAAACAAAATTTACTATTTTATTATTTATTCCACAGCGAAAGCTCAGAGACAGGCTGCCTTTTGCACCAAGGTTACCCAGACAACGATTGCCTGTTGAAAGGTTTCGGGTGGGGTGGAGGAATGAAGAGCACAGAGGAGAGGAAAAGGAGATGGGGGAGAGAACAAAGTGAAACAGGAGGAGGAGGAGGAGGACAGGAGGAGGAGGAGGAGATGGGGAAGTTGGATTCTGTGAGCATTCTCCTTCTAGCTAACATGAACAGAAATAAAAAAGGATTAACAAGGGTTTTCTTCCATTTAATTTCCTGTACACCAGCAGCTTCTGTTAAAAGATCAGAGATACTGCTATTTATTGAATTTTTAATATGATCTTTATTAAAAGGTGGCATGCATGTTTGGTTTTTCTCTTTCTTTCTTTAACGCCTGCACAGATACAACAATCAAAGCTAAGGAAAGGAAAGAACTCTGCCAGTTTGATTGCATTCCTTTTATATCGTTAGGATGATCCACATACTTTTATAAAAACATAAAAAAATAAAAGCTGTCTGCAGATAAATGATCTCGAAATCAACTCAAGTCTGTTTTGTTGAGTAAACAATAGAGTGTAACCCTGACAGTGGGCACGTACAATGTGAACTGTTGGAACAACCACCCACCCAAACAGTCATTCCTGCAGGCTGCTGTTGACAAACCCACTGACACAGGCGGTCAAATAGGAGACTTAGCAATCTCATGGTGAACATCTGTATGTGTCTAGTTGGTTGTGTGTTGCACAATTAATGCAGTGACTCATGTGATGTGTAAACCTGAGTTAAAAAAAACATACAATTTCCCTCATGTATGCTTAGATACTCAAAATGATTTTCATTGATAGGAAGAACATATGCTTTCTCTTAAAGGTAATTTCATTCCATTTTCTGTCCTCCCCTCTGTTTTTCTGTTTTCTTCATCTATTGACAAACCCAACTTTAATCTGCCATCTTCCTCAATTCTAAAAGCACTAGTTGGGGAACCTCTCTTTTCATGTCCCTTCTGCAGCACCCCCCAAAAATGCTGAACCCCATATTTTTTTGCATAAATCTAGGATGAACCTGTGACCTTTGCCATAAAATATGTTCTGTACCACTGATCTAGGCCAATATTTTGATTAATAGAGCCTTGTGGCACAGTGGTTAAATGCCTGTAATGCAGGTAAAACTGTGCTCACGACCTGGGGTTCAATCCCAGGTAGCGGGTTCATGGTTGATTCAGCCTTCCATCCTTCCAATGTGGGTAAAATGAGCACCCAACTTGCTGGGGGCGGGGCAATGTGTAGCCTGCATACTGTAATTAAAAACTGTAAACCGCCCAGAGACTACTTGAAGTGGTATGGGATGGTATATAAGCAGACCACTTTAATGAGCCATGCTTAGAGAAAGAGCTTGCTATTAGTTCATAGAGTAAGTAGATGATGACATCAAGACCTGCCTCAGTGAGGGCATCTACCAGAAGGGTGGTTTCTGGGGGGCGGGGGGTCCCTGGCCTCCCTCCCCTCCTCTCCTGGGCTGCGCAAAGTGCGCATCCTCGTTGTCGAGTCGCACTCGCCCACGCCAACTCACCAAGCAGCGCGGCACAGGAAAAAAGTAAAAAAAAAACACCCGATTCCCGGGCAAAAAAGCAGGTGAAAACATGCCTGCTTGAGTGAGGGCATCTACCAGAAGGGTGGTTTCTGGGGGGTGGGGGGTCCCCGGCCTCCCTCCCCTCCTCTCCTGGGCTGCTCTGGTGGGGGGCATCCTCGTCGTCTCACCAACTCGCTCGCCATGCCATGCGGTGCGGGCGGGGGATCCAAAATGGGGCAACTGCAATGTTTATTTTGAAATTGTGGTCCAAAAACACACCAAAGCACCACAGAAACATGCGAAAATAGCTATTTTAAAACTGCCTGTCTTTTTTCAGTAGCAGCAGTGGGTTTTTCTTGCAACAAAACGTCTCCATTGATTTTATTTTATTTTATTTTTATTTTTATTTTTTTACACCTGCGCATTAATGATGGATGGGCTGTCCATGGGAGTGGACCATGCAAATTTTTGGAGCCATTCCACCAATTGCATGGCCACTTGGCCAGGTTTTGACCGAGACTTCTGGGATGTGCCAGTCGGGCATAAAAAGCCACTAACCCTAGCCTGAACCCTAACCCTAACCCTAATCCATACGCCAATACACTGTCCTTCTTAGTGGGTCAGAGAGGCACCCAGAGGTGCACCCCAGTAACTCACCCTAACCTTACCAGTAACCCTAATCCTAGCCCTTGCGCTAACCCCTAACCCCAAGCCAGATCTGTGTACTCACATTGCACTACAGCAAGTACACTTCCCTTCTAAGTGAGTCACAGCAGGCGCCCTTAGGGGTCCCCAGTGACTCACTCCATTCCTCTGTCACTTCGCTCTCCAGCAGGCAGTGAGGTACCCGAAAGAGGTGCCTCTGCCTGCTACTGCTGCTGCAACTTAATGGTATGCATATCCCATTGGCTATGCATGCCATTTTGTAGCGGGCTAGTGGCTAGCGGGTGAGGAGAGGAGGCACCCACGAGGTGCCTCCAGGAGCCCGCTTTCCCTTCATGACGGGCCAGAGGAGGCACCCACACAGAGGTGCCTCCAGGAGCCCGCCCCCCCCAACCAGTAATAACGACAGACAAAAATCCGACAAACGAAACGACAAATTTTTGAAAAATTTAGCGAAAAACGGAAACAAGCCGAAACGGGCCGGCTCCGACACACGACAACTCGAAAACGTCATTTTCCCTGGTCGTGCCCATCTCTACTGGCCAGTATCCTGATGAGAGAGGTGCACTCAAGAAAGCTCTTGAGTGATCTCCAGATGGTTGCAGGGCAAGTGGAAGGCATCAGTGGTGGCCACCTTTGCAAGAGTTAGAGTCCTCCTACAATGAGCCTTTGGACAAGTGGCAGGGAAGAAAAGGATTCTACCCACACTGTCTGGCAAGGATGTCTAAGTATATTGTGGGGGACACAAAGGAATCCAGTTCCTTCATATTGCTAACAGAGGTGCAGCAGGTGGAACAGCCAGGAGGGGATTGCAAATGGGTCAGGAATGGTTCCTCATTCTCTTCCTTGACAGCCCTACCTGAAAGCATTTTGACAGGTTGGCAAACCATGCTCAGAAAATGGAAGTACAGCTGTCAGGATGGGAAGGTGTAGGTGTAGGAGAAGCATCTGTAGGGTAAAATTGGTGGGCATGGGAGGGGTTAAACATTTCTCCCCTCCCACTTGCTGATTCTCTCTTTCAAGTGCCTGCTGCACTTAAATTCATATTATCTTGGCAGATGCAGATGGAACGCTTGCAGCTGCATGATTTTGGTGCAGGCTTTGAATTCCCGTGGTAATTTCTGTCTGTGGAAAAGCATGCTGTTTGATCCGAGTTTCTTCCCCATTCCTTTTCCCTTCCTGAAGCTCTTGAGTTTCCCTTTGATGCCACTAAAATTAAAACTGGAGCATTAGAGAGTTGTTCTCATTTGAGTCATCTCTCCCCCCCCCCCCCGCAGCTTCTGCAGCTCTTCACGGGGGTGGCACAGTGGTATTAATATCACAGGCATCCAAACAACATTCCCAATTGTTATGCTGTTGACTTTGTCAATCACACAAAGGCCAGCCTTGAATTTCATGAACTCATTTTTTTTTGCATGTTATATTGGGAAACTCTGCAAAAAGCTGACATCATGGAAAGGAGAAAAAGAAAAATGGGGAAGCCTTAGGGGGCACTTTGTGAAACTGCTCCAAGGTCTAGAAACAAGATGCCGTTATATTTTCTGGAACTCATCTGCTAAAATTTTCAGAACTAACCACATGGTGCCAAGTCATTTCGAACTTATGGGGAATGTTCTTGGGGTTTTCTAGACATGAAGTACTCAGAAGTGGTTGAATTCTGGAAGTATGCTAGAATAGTACAAGTTGCTCAAGACCCTACAAACTGGCTTTTCTGCTGGATGCCACACTGGGAGACCAAACTCAGATATTCCAGTTAGAGATGTGAAGGTCTGGGGAGGGGGGGGGGACTGTGTGTCCCCCCCCAATTTTTCCCCCTGAAGACTTTTTGTTTTTTTTCCAAGAAAAAAAATGAAAAAAATGAAAAATGAAATGAATAAAATATTTTAAGGCAAGGTGTTCAAATATTTTCCAAATCATTTTTTAAAAAATATGCATAGTATCAGATTATTCTAAATTTGGTTCACTGAGGACATGCAAGTCCTAGATCACCAACTGAACTCTCCAATGCAGGAACAAGATCCATTTCTTCCTTTAGGAGGCGCTACCATTGTCACAACTGGGGCGTGGTGGCTCAGCAGACTATGGCTTCAAAACTGTTTACTGCAAAATTGGCAGCTCAGCTGTTCGAATCCCAGGTGCCACGCAGTGGAGCGAGCTCCCACTGATAACCCCAGCTCCTGCCAACCTAGCAGTTTGAAAGCATGTAAATGCAAGTAGATAAATAGGTACTGCCTTAAAAAGTGGGAAGGTAAAAGTGTTTCCTTGCAGCCATGACAGCCACATGGCCATGGACATGCACAACACTGGCTCTTCGGCTTGAATATGGAGATGAGCACCGCACCTAGAGTCAGACATACCTAACACACATGTGGTGGGAAGAACTTTAACTTTACCTATACTATTGTCACTAGAGATGGGCACGACTTAGCGGTATTCCCGTTTCCGTTTCCGTTACTCGTTTCCGTTACTCTACGGAAACGGTAACGGGAATCACTGCCCCAGACTTCGAGCTCGAACCGACGAACGAACAATTTGGTCTGATTTGTCGTGCTCGTTACTTGCATCGCGCAATGCCAAGCGGCACAGAAAAAAGTTTTTAAAAGTTAAAAAAAAACCCGATTCCCGGCCCTAAAAGAAGGCGAAAACTGTCTGAGGGCACCTACCAGGCCAGAAGGGTGTTTTATTTGGGGGGGGGTTCCCCGCCCCCCTCTCCTTGGCTCTTGCTACTGCTGCGCTGCTGGTACCAGGCTGGGAGGGCGCATCCATTTGCCATGCAGTGCGGGGGATCCAAAATGGCGACCGCAATATTTTTTTTGAAATCGTTGCCCAAAACCCCACCAAAGCACCACAGAAACATGCAAAAATTAGCTATTTTAAATGCTTGAATTTTTACAGTAGCAGCAGTGGGTTTTTCTTGCAAAAAAAAGTCTCCGTTGATTTTATTTTATTTTATTTTATTTTATTTTTTTACACCTGCACATTTGCAATGATGGGGTCGCCCATGGGAGTGGACCATGCAAAGTTTTGGAGCCATTCCACCAATCGCATGGCCAGGTTTTGCTGACTGTACCAGGCTGGGAGGGCGCATCCATTTGCCATGCGGTGGGGGGGGGATCCAAAATGGCGACCGCAATATTTTTTTTGAAATTGTTGCCCAAAACCCCACCAAAGCACCACAGAAACATGCAGAAATTAGCTATTTTAAATGCTTGAATTTTTACAGTAGCAGCAGTGGGGTTTTCTTGCAAAAAAAAGTCTCCGTTGATTTTATTTTATTTTATTTTATTTTATTTTATTTTATTTTTTTACACCTGCACATTTGCAATGATGGGCTCGCCCATGGGAGTGGACCATGCAAATTTTCCACCAATCGCATGGCCACTTGGCCAGGTTGACCACAGAGACTTCTGGGATGTGCCAATCGGGCATAAACAGCCCACTAATCGTAGCCCAAACCCGAACCCTAAGCCTAACCCATACGCCAGTACACTGTCCTTCTAAGTGGGTCAGAGAGGCACCCAGATGCACCCCAATACTCACCGTAACCTCACCCGTAACTAGCCTAACCCTAGCCGTTGCGCTAAGCCGTCTTAACCCTAAGCCAGATCTACTTGCATTGCACTACATGCAAGTACGTGAGACACAGCGGGTGCAAAGAGTCTGCCAGTCCGTCACTTGTGGCTCTGGCTGACTCCTGCAGCTCCCTCCAGGAGCCCGCTACCCCCTCCCCAAACCAGTACTAATGACAACGAAAAAACGAAAAAACGAACCGACTAATTTTTGCAAATTTTCGCGAAAAACGGAAACGAGCCGAAACGGAACCGGCCCGACTAACGACAACTCGAAATTTTTTTTTTCAAGTCGTGCCCATCTCTAATTGTCACACACACAAAAAGAAAAAAGAAAAAGGTTTCACTTTTGTATTTGCATGTGGGTGGGTATGTTTGGTTCTGTTCTGTCTTCACTAAGCCCCAAAGCACTGGAAGTAACAGAAAGACTTTCAAGCTATAAAGGGGGTGGAGTGCTAATGTAGCATGTTTTTCAGTTTTTCCCCAAATTTCCATTTTTTTCCAAAAAAAACCCTGGAAAATAGTTTTTTTCTGAGCTTCAAGCTTTCTGGAAATTTTACATCTCTAGTTCCATCACCATGAACTCTCTAGCAAGCATTTACAGGGAAGCAGATGCTTATTTACATCCATTTAAATAAATGAGCAAAGCCAATGTAGGCTCCTGCAGGGCTTGTCCTGGATTGGGGCCGCTTTGTCGCCCCGGGAGCCATTTATTCGGCGCGAAAGAGGGAGGCCACGTGACTCCCGGGGTGTGCGGGGATCAAAGTCCTTAAAAGGGCCGCCCGCACACCCATCCTCCTCTTTCGTGCCGAGCAGCACCCCGCCCCCCCCCCACCCTTAGTGGTTGTGAGAATGAGATTATCTGGTCGCTTTGGGGCCGAATGGGAATTTTTGACTGGTACTACTATTGGCTTTGTGGTGCCAGTGTGTTTTCGCCCATTCCGTTCTTATTGACCGTTAGGCAGGGTCTCCTGTGTATCCTGGTGGGTAGTGCAACTGAAAAGGGGCCAGGACTGTGACGTAAGAACGGTAAAGGCATCTTGAACAGGGCTCAGGGCAGCTGTACAATAGATAATAACATAGGACCAATTGATAGGTAAAACAACCCAGTAGGAAAGTAAATTAAACATCATAAAGGCTAGGAGTTCGTATGGCTGCCCCAAGTAATACCCTGACCTAGTTTTGGCAGGGAGGGCTGCTTTCATGGAACAGCACCCCCGTACTGGGTCACATTATGGTGTCACAATAAATTAAAATAACATCTGAGAGCTGAAATATAAGTTGCACTACGGCAGGCCCATCCTTTTGGCTACAACTTTAGTGACAGTTATAGCAGTTAATAAAGTTATTCATAAAGTTATTAATAAAGTTATTAATAAAGTTGTGGCCCGATTTAAAACCCAACATTCCTGTGTGGTCTCATTATTTCGGGACTGGGGGGGACAAAGAAACACCATGTGTTCTTGCCAGCTTTGCTGCAGCAAATTAGAACATCTAGAATTGTCTGTGAAAATTCTCAGTCATCCAGGTGAGGTTGTCTAGAAGTTGAGACTGATGAAGCTGCTTGGAAGTGTAGTGAAATCTTTTTTTTAATCTCACAAGAAAAGAAGTCCAGTTGCCATGTCTCAACTTCCAGACATATCCTAGAATTCCATCCAAAAGAAGGATAGAAGGAGATTGGTGATGCAGGAAAACTAATTGTCTCTTACGTCTTCGTCAGACTCTTAGGGAACAAAGTTTTAACTGTTGAAATGAATTCCTATTTCCCATCGTTGAGGTCTTACCCAAGTTTATTTATTTATTTATTTATTTATTTATTTATATTTATATTTATATTTATATTTATATTTATAGACTGTCCAACTTTTCAGAGGAACTCTGGGCGGTTCACAACATGGGTAGTAAACACAACAATAAATCCACAATTCAGTATGTAGAAACATAAACATCTAAGTGTTATAACTCAATTATGAGAAATAAAATATTAAAATATTAGATGGTGGTTTAAAAAATCAAATAAAAAGGCAGAAAAAGGATATGAAACATGCAATCAACCTCCATTAATCACCAAATACTGCCTGGAAGAGCCAAGTTTTTAGCCGTTTCCTGAAGGCTGAGAGGGGCTCCATGATTCTAATGTCACTAGGGAGCTAATTCCACCATATAGGACAGGTGGTGAAAAAAGTCCAGTTTCGGGTGGAGGTCTTATGAACTTCCCTAGAGGAAGGAATTAACAACAATGAGACCTGAGGTGATCTGATGATCCAGGCAGGTTGATCTTCGGATGATACACTCCATCAGATATGAGTATTCTGGACCCAAGCCATGGAGGTTTTTGTAAATCAAAACCAGTACCTTGAACCTTATTCGGGAAGCAATGGGTAGCCATTACAGGCAATCCAGAATGGGGGTGATGCAGTCATATATTCCCGCACCAACCACCTGTCTGGCCACCACATTCTGCACCTGCTGCAATTGCTGAACAAGGGTCAAGGGAAGCCCCATGTAGAGCACATTACAGTAATCTATCCTCGTGATAACCAGGGCTTGCACAACTGTCCTTAGGAGGTCACCCAGCAAATCTGGGTGAGGAGCCTAAGATGGTAAAAGGCTACCCTGGAGACAGCTGCCACCTGGGCTTCCAGGGACAGAGCTGGATCCAGGGTCATGCCTAGACTCTTCACTCTGTCAGCCACCTGGAAGGAGAACCCATCCAGACTGGGAAGAGGACTGCAATATCTGCTCCACCCCCCAAGTAACAAGTACCTTGGTCTTCACTGGGTTGAGTTTGAGCCTGTTGGTGCTGGTCCAGTCCAAAACCACATCCAGGAAGCAGTCAAGGGTCTGCACAGCCTCTGTTGCAGAGGTGGGAAATAAGCGAGAGAAATGCATGTCATCAGCATAATGATGAAAGCAGACCCCAAAACTCCAAATGACCTCAGCCAGCGGCCTCATATAGATAGTAAACAGCATGGGGGAGAGCACTGACCCCTGTGGAACCTCACATGAGAGGGATCAAGGAGCCTACAAAACTCCTCCCAGCTGTATTCTCTGGGCACAGCCACTAAGGAAGGAGTGGAGCCAGCATAAAGCTTGGCCACCAATCCCCACCTCCATGAGCCTGCCCAGAAGGATAATGTGGTCAACAGTATCAAAGGCCACCAACGGATCGAGAAGGACCAACAGGGTAGAGCAACCCCTGTCGGCCCCCCTCAGTCGGTCATCTTGCAATGAGACCAGGGTTGTTTAAGTCCCATGACATGGCCTGAACCCGGATTGGAATAGATCAAGGACGTGGTCCTCCTCCAGGGATGACTAGAGACGCACAGCATCAACCCACATGCCCAGAAGGGTAGCACTGGCTATTGGACGATAGTTGTTCATATAGTCAATAGCCAGGCCAGTTTTTTTTTTTAAAGAATGGCTCTGATTACTTCTCCCCCAGGCAGTTGGGAAAAATCACTTCCCTGAAGGAGATGGAAGCAATAAGAGAAACCCATTCTGGCAAACTCCCTCCTGCACACTTAATTAACCAGGTAGGGCAAGGGTTGAGCAGGGAAGCTGCCGGTCAGCCGTATGCCAGCACCCTGGAAGCATCTGCAGTTGTAACAGGCCCAAACTCAACAAAATGAAGAGAGTAAGGGGGTAAAGCACCGGCAATACAAGGGAACAGATTTCTTTCTTTCTTTCTTTCTTTCTTTCTTCCTTCCTTCCTTCCTTCCTTCCTTCCTTCCTTCCTTCCTTCCTTCCTTCCTTCCTTCCTTCCTTCCTTCCTTTCTTTCTTTCTTTCTTTCTTTTTCTTTCCTTTCTTTCAGTTGTGCTACTACCTGCTTTGCTGGGTACTTATCTAGATTCTAAGTCAGTTTATCTAGATTTGTGCATTGTATGCACATATGAGGCATTGGAGATTGTTATTAGAGATGGGCACAAAGTGAATTTTTTAATTATATTTTTCATTTTGTTTCCTAACAAAACAAAAAATGAAGTGCCTTTAAAAATGAAATGAAATGAAATGGAAATTTTCATTTTCTTCTTTTTTTAATTTTTATTATTTATTTAGTGCCAATCTCACTGGTGATTGGTGTTTTTTTTACAAGCTGGTGCACAGCCCTATGTGGGTTGCACACCAGCTGATTGGTGCTTGTAAAAAAAAGCATCTATAGCCAACAGGGCCCCATGCACCAGCTGATCGGCGCTTGTTAAAAAACTAGTTGTCAGAAAATATAAATAAATGAAAAATGAAAAATGGAACAAAATGAAAAACTAAATGGATTTTTAAAAAAAAAATCATTTCAAATGAAACAAAACAGAATGGGAGGGGGAATGAAATGAAATATAAAATGAAACACCAGTTTCGTGTTTCATGCCCATCTCTAATTGTTATGCATTGGCAGTCCTATATTTACCACTAACCAACTTGGAGCAATTCTCACTAATGGTGATGCTTTACATGGTTTCCCATGTTGAGAATAGTCAGCAGTGGTTTACTAGACATGGGCACGACTTGGCGAAATTGTCGTTTCCGTTTTTGGATATCGTTTCCGTTACGTAACGGAAACGGTAACAACAATTAAGCTGTCAGAACTCGAACTCGAACTGAAGAAAGAAAAATTGGGTCTGATTTGTCGTTGTCGTTCCTGGCATCACGCGGCGATTGCGCAATGCCAAGCAGCACATTAAAAAAGTTTTAAAAATAAAAAAACCCGATTCCAGGCCAAAAAAGCAGGCGAAAATATGCCTGCCTGATGGCACCTACCAGAGGGGTGGTTTCTGGGGGGAGTCCCCAGCCTTCCCCCCCTCCTGTCCTGGGCTGCTGGTACCGGGCTGGGAGGGGGCATCCTCGGCGTCTCCATTTGCCATGCGGTGCGGGGGGATCCAAAATGGCGTCCGCAATTTTTTTTTGAAATCGTGGTCCAAAAAACCACCAAAGCACCACAGAAACATGCGAAAATTAGCTATTTTAAATGCTTGAATTTTTACAGTAACAGCAGTGGGTTTTTTATAGCAGTAAAAGGTTGCACTGATTTTATTTTATTTTATTTTATTTTTATTTTTTTAAACCTGCGCAATGATGGGCTGGCCATGGGATGAGACCATGCAAATTTTTGGACCCATTCTACCAATCGCATGGCCAGGTTTTGACTGACACTTCTGGATGTGCAAGAGGGCATAAAAAGCCGAGGCACTCCCAGAAGAGTCGCAGTCCGGGCTTGGATGTGGGTGGGAGAGGGCTGTGTGTAGCTGGCTGCTGTGCTAGACTAGTTTCGATTTCCCGGAGCCTTTAGATTTCAATTAGGCAGGCAGGGAGGGAATTGATTCAACTGAATTTTTAGGAAATAATAATAATTCCTTTCATTCTCTGTCTGCTGTGGGGAATAGCAACACAGTTTATTCTTTTTTATTCTCCTGCAGTTTGTTAGGATTTCTTTTCTGATAGTGCTTCAAAGGGGGGGAGGTTTGAGTGGGAGGGGAGGTGTGGATTTATTTTAAAAAATTCATTTGCTTGGTGGCAAGCCAAGGTCCTTTCATACCCTGCCTGCAGCTCTGCTGTGGGTGCACTGCCCACTTTGTTTGCAAAAATTGCAATTGCTTTATTCGATGCAGTCTTGTGCAGCAAGTCAGTTTAAAGTGTTTTCCACCTGTTCTGGGTCATTGCGGGCCCTGCACCCGCAGCCCACGCGCCCGCCCCTCCCCCCTGCCGCTGCCGCAGCCCGCCCATGCCCCCCCGCCACCCCGCCTGCCACCTAGGGCACAAAAACACCTAGCGCCGGCGGGACGCCACTCGCTGGGACGTCAAATCACGCGAAATCGCGGCGGCGGTAACGATAAACGACAAATGAGGAAATGACAAATTTTTAATTTTTTTTGCGAAAAACAGAAATGACCCGAAACGGACCCGTCCCGAAAAACGACAACTCGAAAAAAAAATTCTGGTCGTGCCCACCTCTATGGTTTACTATTCCCTTTAGAGATGGGCACGAATTGAAAAAATGATGTTTTGTTTTGTTTTGTTTCATTTTGTTTCATTGAGAGGCCCGGTTCAGGTCTTTTTTTGTGAGTTTTTGCGGAAAAAAATTCATTTCATTGGTTCATAAATTCATTTTTCATTACTACCATTTTCCCCAGCAGCCACCACGCGGCCCCTGGGGCCCAGTTGGCGCTGGGTTTTTTAATTATTATTTTTTATTTAAGCTTTAGTTGTGCCAACCAGGCCACCCTTAGGGTCTGGTTGGCTCTCCCCCCTTTTAAAATTTATTTTTATTTTTATTTTAGGTTTTCCCCCCACTTCTGGGTTCAGGCCCCACGCTACAGCTGTAGCGTGGGACTTTCCCCCCCCCTTTCAGTGCTGACTGCATGGCCCCTGGGGCCCAGTCAGCGCTGGGTTTATTATTATTATTATTATTATTATTATTATTATTATTATTATTATTATTATTATTATTATTATTATTATTATTATTATTATTATTATTATTATTATTATTATTATTTTAGGGTGCCAGCCAGGAGAGGACACCTTCCACTCCCCCACCCGCCCCTGCACTGCATCAGCCCGGTGGGGGGGGGATCCCTCCTCCTCGCTTCCCCACACAGCTTCCCCCGCTGGGAGCCTGCGCTCCAAAGGCTTCACCATCACCGGCCTGTTGGGGGGCTTGGAGGTGGAGCTGCAACCTCTGGCTGCCTCGGCTGTCCTTGGCTCGGTCTGCGAAGGCAGCGGGGCGGCTAGGGCGGCTTCAGCGGTGGCAGCGGCGGTGGCCCCTTGCCGCTGGTTTTGGGCTTCCTGTGCGGGGAGGCTGGAGGTGGGTGCCATGGCAGCAAGGTTCCCCCTACTACTTCTGGGTTCAGCCCCCACGCTTCAGCTGTAGCACAGAGCTTTTTTTTGTTTTTTGTTTTCCTTTCAGCGCCGACCGATGTCTAATCCTCGCTTAAAGCTGTTCCTATCAGGTTGGGTGGCAATTTGACAATGCAAAAAGTGATGTAACCATCAGGGCAGTGACAGTCACATGT
>CM074749.1:4111150-4321150 GCA_037367245.1 Phrynocephalus guinanensis | reverse complement strand
TATCCTAAACATCTTTAAGAACAGGGTGGTTTAGGTGCCAATGGGAAATTTAGCAGAAACGAAACCATGATAATCTCTACAGTAAATGCTCTACTTTCTCTACTGCGAAAGCTCTGTCTCATGTACCCACCAAACTAGTCCCTGCCATATGTAACAAGGCATATGCTGAAAACTTTGCATTGCCAACTTCAGACAGGTACACTCGGGAAGAAAAATTACTTCTCTGATACCTTGGGCCTTAGCCATTGTGGACTTGAAAACAGCATCTTGAACTGATAGTGCAGTTGGCCAGCACCTCTACGACACACCAAACAACAGACCGCTTATCTGTGCCCTAGTTGTAACTTATGAACATTACAGATCAGAATCACTACAGCATTGTACAGTATAGAGATGGGCACGAAACAAGCAATTTTTCGTTTTTGTTTTTGTTTTTTCATTTCGTTACGTAACGAAACGAAAAACGAATTTTGTCTCCAAAATGAAACGAAATGAACCGAAACAACATAAATTTTGTCGTGCGTTTCGTTTTCATTGCGGCAAATACATTGAACTGTAATGAATGCTAACGAAACAGCAATTTTTCGTTTTCGTTTCCGTTTTTCCATTTCATTACATAATGAAAAGAAAATGAATTTTTTTGCAAAAAATTCACGAAAAACGAAAACGAACCGAAACGGACCTCCTAAACGACAAACAACAAACGAAACACCATTTTTTTTTAGTCGTGCCCATCTCTAGTACAGTAGTCTGTTCTCAGATTCTGAACCAGTGTAAACCTGATTTGAGATAACCTTATGAGGTTTGTATTAAAGCAAGCTGGGTGGTGGTGCTCTAAATCGAACTTCATCCCGCACTGTGGGAAGGAAAAAAATTAATAAAGTTGGGTCGTCCACCTGTTTTGCTAAATCAACAGCCTTTGCTCTTGAATAGTTTACATTAATTATATTTTGATTTCATTTGAGTATCCTTGTTTGTTTGTTAATATCTGGCCCTTGAGTAGACCCAACCAATCATTCCATAGTGCCTTCTAGAGGGCTATGTGGTCTGAATCCTTTGAAAAATACCAATAATGTCTTTATTTAGGGATTGTAACTTTAGGTTCCACTCCTCGACCATGGGTATAATTTTTTAATCAATATATGACATGCAAACAATTCTGTACTAGCTAACACAAATCACTGTTATACATTGTACTTTTTGTTCTATAAGACATCCCCATGTATAAAATGAACCCCACTTTTCCAACCCAAAATTACAGTTTCACAACCACAGGGTTGTTTCCTCGGCTGACTTCCACGTATAAGGAAACCTCAATTTTTAGTCTAAAATTTTTAGAAAAAATATAGCCTTATACCGCTTGTATAAAGAAATGAATAATTGGAAACACTTTGATATACAATAGCAAGTTATAATGATAAAATGCAATTAATATACAATGATAGGCACATTTTACCTGTTTTATTTGTACTATTGCTTTTATAATTTTATTAATTTTACTGTATGTATACTCTGTGTATACTTTCCTTATTTTAAACACATGAATAAAAAAAGAAAAAATGTATCAAGCATTTGTCCAAGAGTCCTTGATGTCATTTCTGCAAATGTGGAACAATTTAAATTTTACTACTCTGAATTCAATGTTATTTTAAAAGAAAACAATACAATAATGACAATACATTAAAATAAGCATAATCCAAATTTAAAACATGTCTTCTGGACCCTCTCCAATGATGATATCTGGTGTCTAATGATGTGTGTTGAAAACAGACACTTCCACACAATTTAAAATTTGATGAACATTCATTAAAAAGAAATCCCCCCAAACTGTTCAAACAGATTAGAATCCACATCTAAAATTCATCCCAATCCTTCCATGTTTGGATGTATTATATATATTCCATTACTGCTTAGGGAATATCCAGGAGCAAACATTCATATCTGGAAGAAGATGTTGGTATTTTCTGACATATTGAAAGAGAGATCAACAGCTGTTTCTGGGCAATTTGTCATTATGCTTTTATTATTTTAATTGAATGGAAGAGTTGAATTGAAGACTTCATTGTTAATTTTTAAAGCAAAGACTCTCTACAATGTGTATAGAAAAGGAAAGAAACCAGAAGCCTTTGATTTGATTTTCCCCCAATTATTACATTCAATAAAGTGGATTTTCTGTTTGTTTGTTTCTGTTTTTTGAGGGTCTTCCTGGCCTTTTAAACCATTTGTTCCCCTTACATTTTGTGGCCATTTGTGGTTGATTTATAAACTCACCTGATCCATACATGGATCAGGTGAGTTTATAAATCAACCACAAAGACCAAAAAATACACACACACACACACACACACACACACAGAGAGAGAGAGAGAGAGAGAGCAGAGAGAGATTGAAGAGCAAGAATTGCATCTTAAACTCTATTTACAAATTTACCTTGGCAGACCCTCTTGCCGCCAATAGGAAATGGTGTTGCATATTTAATTTGCTCTTTTGTTATGATGGGGCTTAGGTTAGTTAATTTCAATTTTCGATTTCAAAAGCTATCAAATATGGCTTGGATGAGAAATCAATTTTTCTCAGCTGCTTCTGTTTTTTATTCTTTCTCCTTTTTTTAAAAAAAAGAAAAGAAACCCAGCTAAGGGGAGCTGCTGGATTGGCTGCAGTCGAGACACGTGAGGCTGTGAGAGATTAGTTCACTAGACCCCGTGTTTCAGCCACCTCAATTACTGGCTGCCTCTTGTAATTTAGCCTTATAACACCTAATTTCAAGATGGAACTCATATTTAATTCATGAAAGCTTCCACAAGAGTAACTGTGAAATAAATTGCCATAGAAAAATATACATTTGTGACTCATTTTAATTGTCTGTACTACTGCCATGTTATTGGTTCTAGTTGTTTAACACTTTAGCACAAACATTTTCCCCCCTTTTCTCTCTATATTTTTGGACAGTATCCTACACGAGGGTCTTCCTCCCCCTCCCCCATCATTATGATCCCTTCATCTCAAAATAAACATCATATTCCCCCCCACAAAACACCCCATTGGGTAACTTTTAAATCAGGGTGCAAAATTGCAGGAACTTATAATCTCCTAATTATCGTGTGTGTTCCTCGGACGGACTCCTAACTTACAGAGTAGCAGATAAAATGCTGGTAAATGCCAGTTAAATGACACGGATCATTTGAAGGGCCAAAGAAATAACTGCAGTTTAATTTCCGTAATGTTTAAAACAAAACCATTTATTTCATATCTCAATATTGATGGGACATGATAACATTGTATCTCTGTGTGTCTATATTAAAAAATAATAACAAAAACCCACCCACACCAATTCTCTCACCAAAATAACAGTTACACACACACACACACACACACACACACACACACACACACACACACACACACACACACAATGCACTATTTTGTCCTTTTTCTCCCTTCCCCTGTTGCCATGGCAACAAGGTGGGTGAGGCGTCCAACTGCCAACTCAGCTGTCATCCCTTCACCCTAAAAGCCTCATAATTGCTTTTATTTGCATACGACAATTAGGCAGGATGGCTCACAGCAAGAGAACCAACCTTTCTCTCTCCCAATGCACACAACGTCAGCCTGTAATTTATAAAAGATACACGCTATGTGGTAGAACTCTAAAGTCGAGTGATAAGCTCTTTCATGTGATTATAAGCCATTAACAAAAGAAAACATCCCCCTTTCAGGCTATAAAAATGCCTATCTGGTGTGAACCTGCAAGTGGGGGGGGGGATGTAGGGGAGAAAGAGGGTGAAAAAAAATACCCCCCAAAGTTTACTCTCTTGCATGCTGCCCCTTCACATTCATTATCACATTGAACTCAGTGAAAGAAAGTGTGTGTGTGTGTGTGTGAGAGAGAGAGAGAGAGAGAGAGAAGAAAGACACACACACACACACACACACACACACACACACACACACACACATATGGAGGGAGCAGGCTTATGAAAAGAGTTACATTGGGGATAACAGAGTGTCATAAGCAACAATAGCAGGTCAAAACGAGACACAAATTTCCAGTTCTGCATTATAGCGCAATTCCTGTGTGCCAAATGAGTGACAACCATCACCAAACTGTCATGACAACAACTGTTCCTCAACCACATTCCATGCGATCATTTATCAAGCAGGAACTGGCTGGGCCCGAGTAATTTCATCACTATGATCAGTGAATAATCAGAGTAGGGTGGCACTAAGTTGAGGGACCTAATCAAATGTCATTTGCCTCATGCTCAAAAATGCTCCACACTTGATTGGCTCTCTTGCCCACAAGTTCTGAATTGAATCATCAAAATCTTGATCTGTCTCTGATTAACAGAAGGAACCTGTGTGGTGTGGTCTAAGGCACAGAAACCACAGTGTCTAGTCTCCTATCAGGTCTGTGTGAGCATTTTACTCCTTATTTTATCCGTTATTAGATTTTCTGGCACATTTGTATTTACAAAAATAAAAAATAAAATAAAAATCCTTCTCACTAATTATGCTATATAATCCCAGCTCTTCCCCCATTGGTCTTGACAAAAAACACAAATATCATCATTCTGTATCCTTCAAGAAAAAAATAATGAGATTACTTTTCAATGTGTGCTATTTCTTCGCATGTACATTTTGAATCCATCTTTTCATCATATACAGATGTTTGTACAGAATTTTCCCCAAAGACTCATCTTTGGATTCATGGTTTTATCCAATAGCTATGTTACACACTTTTGGGAAGAGATAAGCCTGAAGAATAATTGTGTGCTTCCATGTTGATATATCAGGTGTGGTGTAACTGATAGAATAAAGTTTTGAATTTCTGCTCATTCATGGCAGCTCACAGGTTGGAACTAGAGATGGGCACAAAACACTAAATTGGTGTTTTGTTACATTTTTCATTTCATTTTTTGCTTTGTTTTTCTTTTCTTCCATTTCGTTTGAAATGAATTTTCAAAAATTCATTACATTTTCATTTCATTTCATTTTTTGTTTTGTTTTGTGTTTTTGTGTGTTTTATGTGTTTTATGTTTTAACTATTTGTTTATTTGTTTATTTTATTTATTTCAGAGTACTTTTACCCTGCCTTTCTCCTGGAAAAAGAACCAAGGAGGCTTACAGTAATGAGGGATAATATGCAGTCCAGTAAAATTAAGACATGTGTTTTATGTTTTTTGTTTTATATGTTTTATATGTTTTATGTGTTTTATAAACTGTATTTTGGGTGTGTTCAGGGGAAACAAGGAGTTTTTAAACTTTTTTTTAGCCCTTGAAGCAAGTGGTGGTGGCTGCAGCCGCCACTTGCTTCAGTGGCTAAAAAAAAGTTTAAACCCCCCTGGCTTCCCCTCCAATCGAGCATGTTGGTGGGCAAAGTGAGGGGGTTTAAAAACTTTTTTTTTTTTTTTTTTTAGCCACTGAAGCAAGCGACTGCTGTGGCCATCACCGATTGCTTCGGTGGCTAAAAAACCTTTTAAAACCCTGCACTTCCCCCCCCCCCCCAACATGCCTGATTGGGGGGAAATGAAAAACAAAATGAAATGAACCAAAAAAATTGGTTCATTTAAATAAAAAACAGTTCATTTTTGTTTTATTACCAAACAAAATGAAAAATGAAAAATGATACAAAAAATTCATTTTATGTCCATCTCTAGTTGGAACTGATGAAACCTCTCCTTAAATATCTCTATTCCCTTGAAGGCCTTATTAAGTTTACTATAAGCTGGTTCTGACTTGAAGGCACATGACAAATATCTATATTTGAAAAATTCAAAATTATTTTGTATTTGGAACAGAATGATTTTGAGAGTTTATTTGCTTTTATTTTGAGGGTTTATTAGCTTATTTGGTGCCCACTAGACCTTTGGGTGGCTTACAATTCAACAACTAAAATGAATAATTAAAAAGCCATTAAAACAGTAAAATACAAGAGTTAACAGCCATGCCCTCCATAACAAAACTGAAACTGATAGCTTTGGCAAGTCAGGCCCCAAACTTTGCATTTAAACATATTAAAATGTTTAATAGTACCTATGTTTTCCTGAGAAGCTTCTTATCTTTAAAGCCTATTTGACAGACAGAAACAATTTTCCTTCCATAACTACTGAGTTTGGCCAGTGCAGATGAAAGGAAATTACATTTCATTTTGTTTTCAAAGAATTTGCCACATTAGTAAACCATATATTTGAGATAGAAAAACTGTGTAGGAAAAAGTGCAAGAACTGTAGGGAAAAGTGAAATAAACAGGTTTTCCTATTCCAGAAAATATTTATGTCACAATCCCGAAGAAAAACCTAAGTAAACCAAAAATAATCCATTTGTAAGTATCATAGTCCCTGTAGTCAAATCAGAACATTCATGATGGCACATTTCAAGATTTAGGGGTAGGTAAAACTGCCATTTTCACAGTGAAAATGGGGCAAATAAGAGGCTTAAACAAATTTTACTTCCAGATAGAATTGACTCCATATTCGGCATACATGGATTATGCATACAGTAGATGCTATATTGGTAGCAAAACACACTGATTATTGAAAATGATTACTGATGAGGAATAAGCAAAAAAGTGCACAAGCAGGATTACAACTGAATTTTAAAATAATGACTACAGCATAATTACAAAACTTTAACATAGACAAATAAGACAACTATCAGATCATCATACTAGTTAAAGAAACTTCCTTTATTGTACCAGTGGAACAGGAACGCTACATTTTGACTTCGCTTTGGACTTTTTCACTTGCCTTCACAGACTTAGTTCATCTTTTTTGGGGGGTGGGGTTCTCTTTTGTATGTCTTAGTTCAGTTGCCTCTACTAGGTGGAAGACTAAGGGCGTTTATACACGACCCCTAAGCTGCGCTGCAAATGGCTCCCAGCTCCGGAGCTTAGAAATGTTTTCCCACCAGCTCCGGAGTTTGGAGACAATTAAGTGTGACCCCGCCCACTTTAGCGCGACCCAGCACACTTTCCTTGTACCTTCTCTTTGGAGGTGATTTTTTTATGCGGATAACAGTGACGGGCTCTCCTGGCTTGTCTGTTGTTTTTTTGCCTCCCGCCCCTTTAAGAGCTCCTTGAGACGGAACCAGGAAGTAACGGGGCTTGTGGCAAGTTCAACCGGCACGGGCAGGTTAGTAAAAGCTTCTTTTCTCCTTTTTTTCCCTCCCCCCCTGCTCACGCCGACAGGAGCAGGAAGTGCTGAGGGGTGGGGACGCAGGAACAGAAACGAACCCTCAAGATCTCTGGTCCGAATTTAAGGGACCAGCTGATCTTAGGGGTCGTGTGAAAAGGCCCTAAGGCAGCTTGGGGCAGATCTCATCATTGGCATTTATCGGAGCTGTTTCTCCTGGGTTCCATGGTTAGACAACTGTGATCAGAGGTGCCAAAACCTGAGCATTGTGATACAGAAGTGCCAACTCCCACTCACAAAGCATTTTCAGTGTAGAAAGAAAGAGGGTAAATATTGTTTATGGCAACAAAATATCTCAAGCTGGTCCTGGCCTCCATCTTTCTTCATAAACAGAAGGGCAGGAAGGGGGATTTGCTTTCTGGACTACAAATCCCAAGATTTCCATGGCCTTGTTGATTACAGGATTAAAGGAGCTGTAGTCCCAAAGGCAAACATGTCCCATCTCTCACCAAGGATTTGGGTAAAATTAGAATATTTCTCACCTCAGATGTATTTCTGGGTTCCGAGTAATAATTATGATTTAAAAAATAATTAAGAATGGCTAAATTATTCCGGTCATGTCAGACTGTGGGGGGTATGCTAGGAGTTGGGGGATTAGTTGGGTAAGAAGAAGTAGGGCCAGGAAATTTTTGCCAGTCCCCCGTTTTGATCCCTCAGCTCACTGCCACGTACCAGGGAGCCATACCGTCAGTGCCTCCAAACTGTCCTGCCTACTGGTCAATGCCAGGTTGGTGGACAATAAAATCCCTGTCCTCTATGGATGGGCAGCCCGACCTGGCTTGTTTTACAGAGACGTGGGTGGGGGCAGAGGGAGGGGTGTCCCTCTCCCAGCTGTGCCCACCCGGGCTTCTTCTCCAGCACATGGGCAGGTCAAAGGGTTCAGAGGGTGGGGGTGGCTATCATTTACAGGGAATCCCTTTTTGTTAGCATATCCATGGCACTGGTGTGTCCTGGGTTAGAATGCCCTCATTTATTGGTGGGTCAGCGGGACAGGTTTGGCATTGTGTGGGGGTATCATGCTCCTCACAACCCTGTGCAATCCCAACCAGAGCTCACTGAGTTCATATTGGTGGCATTTTTGAGGTCCTCTTACCTTTGGTGGTAGGGGACTTCAATGTGCATGCTGAGGATGGGCTTTCAGGAGCCGCTCTGGATTTCATGGAAACCATGGCCTCCATGAATCTGTCCCACCATGTTGTTTGTCCCACCTATAGAGCAGGGCATACCTTAGAAATGTTTTTTCCCTCCACATCAGCAGACTATAATCTGAGGGTTGTGGACATTTTTCCTCAACCTGTGTCATGGTCAGACCATCATCTGCTGTCTTTTCCCCTGTTGATCACTGCCCCACCATGTGGGGATCCTTGCCCCTTGTTTGGGCCCACACCCAAAGGCTTCTGGATCCGGTATGGTCCCTGGTGGCCCTTGGGGAGTTTCCTGATGATCTGGCTGATGATCTGGTAGACGACCTGGTGGAGAGGTGGTACGAGGATGCCACCCAGGCTGTTGACCCCAAGCATCTTCTTCATTGTGTAGCTGGTTCCTCGCTGTGGTTCATGGATGAGTTGGGAGTGATGAAGCAAGAACATAAAGGATGTGAGATCAGATGGAGAAAGGACTGGTCAGCATTCAGTTAGGCTGCTGTTCATATACTGACCAGGCACTATGTTCGGGTGGTCAGGGGGGCTAAAAGATCTTGTGACTCCCTGAGAATTGGTGTGGCTTCAACCACCAGGCAGAACTGATCCAGGTGTTTCAAGACCTTACCAACCCTGATCAGTCTGGGCCTCCTCCTAGTGATTTCACTAGTGAGTCATTTGCAGCCTTTTTAGATCCAAAATTGAGGCTATCTGAGCTGGTCTAGACCTCTACAGTTCTAGCCTCCCCTCGAGTATCCCGAGCACTGCACACACCCCAGTCTCCTTGTCTGGTTGAGTTTGGGCCTGTGTCATCATCAGCTGAGGCCTCCAGGGCTCCGGCCCATTGCGGGCCAGTGGCTTCCCCCTTCTATCCTCGCCCATCCTGGCTAAACAAGTCTGCCGGAGGGTGCATGCCAGAGTGGGTTTCTGTTATCTCCACTGCATCCTTCAGCCCACTTTAAAGCAATCTGGCTTGGCATCAGATGATTTGTCCAACTACTGACTGATTGCTAGTGTTCCTTTTCTGGGCAAGGTGATCTAGAGGGTTGCCGCCATCCAGCTCCAGGCATTATTTTATCTATTTATCTATTTTTATACTTCTTAACCTCACTGACTTTTCCAATGGGAACTGTGGGCAGTGTACAGACTAGCAAGTAAGAGAGAGAAATAATACAAAGTACAAAAAAATAGAAATACCAACACAAACACAAATATATTTTTAAAAAGCAATAAATACCTCAAGCAAGGCAAGGATGAGGATCATGGATCCATTCCAGTCTGGGTTCAGGCTGGGACTGAGACTGCCCTGGTTGTGCAGCAAGATGACCTCTTTAGGGGGGCTAACAGGGGTTGCTCTACCTTGTTGGTCCTCCTGGATTTGTCAGTGGCCTTTGATACCATCAAACATGGTATCTTGCTGCCCACACCCACCACTCAGCTCTCTCATGTGGGGAATGGATGTATGGCTTTTAGCTGTCTCTGATCCTTCCTTGGGGGCTTTTCCAAGCATGTCAGGCTGGAGAAAGAGTTGTTGCCTACTTGGACGCTCCCTTGTGGTAGTGCCCCAGGGGTCAGCAATCTCCCCCATGCTGTTTAACATCTATATGAGGCTGCTGGCTGAGGTCATTAGGGGATTTAGAGTTTGCTGTCATCAGTATGCTGATGAAATGCAGCTCTCTCTCCTTTACCACCTCTGCAGTGGAGGTGGTGCAGACCCTTGACTCCTGCCTGAATGTCGTCATGGAATGAACCAGAACTAACAGGCTCTGACTCAACCCAGAGAAGACTGAGATTTTGTTCTTTGGGGCCTCCTCTGCTGGGTACAGTGACCCTCTCCCCATCTGGAGGTTATTACCCTTCAGCTGGCAGATAGAGTGAGAAATCTGGGTGTGGTCTTGGATCCAGTTTTATCCCTGGAAGCCGTTTCCAAGTCCGCCTTTTCCCATCTTTGGCAGATCACCCAGATTCGCCCGTATCTGGACGAGTCCTCCTTGAGAACAGTTGTGCAGGCACTCGTGATCTTGAGGGTACATTTTTACAACACTCTCTATGTGGCGTTGCCTTTGATCCTTATTTGGAGATTACAGCGGGTGCAAAATGCAGCGGCCGGACTGGTGGTGGGTGCAGGTAGATATGACCACATTGCCCCAGTTCTGGCCTGCTTGCAATGGTTACTCATTGAGTCTTGAATAAGGTTCAAATTACTGTATTTGATTTACAAAACCCTCCATTGCTTGGGTCCTGAATACCTGGCAGAGCGGATCTTTCAAAGGTCAGCTGAGGCCCTACCCACCAGAACATTGTAGGCATTTTCACTTCAGGTGGCCACATCTAGGGAGACCCGGAAACTGCGCCTTCTCTGTGTCTGGCCCCACACTTTGGAACCATCTGCCAAGTGAGATTCACCTAGCACAGTCCCTGCCGACCTTCAAAAATGCTTAAGACCTTGCTTCTTAGAGACACATTTGGTGACCATTAGGTTTTGTGTGTGTATGCTGCTGTCTTGATTGATTATTTTCATCAGGTTTTTAATTAGTATTTGTCTTGTTTTGTTTTGTTTGTTGTATATTATTTTGGATGATGTGTTTTATATATCACTTTTTAATATAAATGTGTTTGTTGTGAACTGCCCGGACTTCCCCTAGGAAGAATGGCAGTATACAAATAAATAAATAAATAAATAAATAAATAAATAAATAAATAAATAAATAAATAAATAAATAAATAAATAAATAAAACCACTTCATGCCATCAGAAGAACCCATGATAATTCAATTTGCCATTATTTTAAAAAGCAACATGTACACATACAAATGATGTAGTATATGCCTTTTTTTCCCTCCTCCTTACAGGTAGAAAACATTTAATGCGTTGAAAAAAAAGGTTTTGTTAGCCTTTGGGTGCTAGTTCAGTCCCATTGACCTCCAACAGGATAAAACCTATTTCAAAGTTCAGTGAGAAAGCAAACCAACACCTTGCTCAGTTTTCTGCAAATTGAATGGTGCACAGACATGCTGGGAAGTCACAGCCATCTTTGCTTTCACAGTGTTATGGACACAGCTGAATCCACATACTGTGTATCAGAACTGCATTTGTTCTTCAGCTAGTGAGTTCATTTTTTTAAAAAGCACACGCAAACACACACACATGCCTCCACAGACACAAGGCATTGTATGCATTACACTATCAAAATAATTGTCAGGGGTGGTTGGTTAGTTAAACAGAGAGGGAGATAAATATGCTTTCCTTTGAGGAGAATGGGGTTTTTATTCAAGTTCCAATGAAGGGTCTCCATTGGCCAAGAAACCATAAAAACCCTTGTAGATAAATGCAAGGCATGTCTTCTCCAGTGTTCACAGTGCCCAACCAGGACACAAGAACTGAATTCTTCCACTCAGGTTCCCCAAGATATGTTATTCAAAGGCATGGAGTCTCAAGTTATGAAACTGATTCAGAGCTATCATGACTACTAACGGGCTGTCATAACCTCCATTATTACAGTCCTTCCTGTAAAGCTGTCTGAAGTGATGGCCTCAAGAAATGTTGGTTGGTTGGTTGGTTGGTTGGTTGGTTGGTTGGTTGGTTGGTTGGTTTTAACAAATGGCACCTTCACATGACAGTTTGAAATTTTTGGTGGTTGCAAATGCCATTGTTTGACTTTGCATGTAACTATGGATGCTTCCTTTCATCTCACCTGAATATAAGTATAGATCCTCACTTTGTCTCCCCTCAGGCAAAGCCTGGATGATATTCCTTTCTTTTTGAAGAATGTTTGGCTGTGGATCAGTAATTCTTTGCCAACCAGCCACTTCTGTGCTTGCTCACTCTTATGTGCTTTGCTTCTCAATGGCATAGAACAGAGATACTGGTTTTTTAGGGGTTTTTTGTTGCAAAGTATGAAGACATTGATGGAAAGAGCTTCTTGTCTCATTCTCAGCTGGAGGTGGACGTTCTCATCATCTTTAATATTCCACAGGAGTCCCACTGCCTTAAAACAGCTTAAATTGACAAGAGGCCAAAAAGGTAGCAAGTATTCTCTTTGTCACTTTTTTAACCTCACATCAGCAGATTTTGAATTCTAAAATAATGAAACTGGTGAAGAAATCTTCTCCTCACCCACTGTCTCCTCAACATGTATAACTGTGCTCCACTTTAACAAATCCTCCATTGTTATTTTCCAGTATCTTCTGAAAAATCCATGCCCTTAGATCTCCATATTGGCCCCATGATCTCCCACTTGCAGTTACACAAACTAGGGATGGACCCATTGTAAACAACTGGGCTTTATAGTTCCTGGACTCAGCTTTACTTCACCTAAGCTAGAACAACATCTTGTAAGGACCATTGAGTTGCTTTGCATATTAATAGCCTTGTTATGGCTGTGAGCCTGCCCTTGTGTAACAGCTAACTAAAATCAAGAGCAAGGATGCTGGGATGAATTATGGATATGAAGAGGTACAAGATGTGGAAGACAAGGGGTAAATCTTTCTATGAAGCTCTAAGATCTGGTAATACATTCTTGTTACGAAGAATAAGATGTGCACCATCATTTCAGACAAACTTTCCAGTGCAGTGATATGATGCTGATCATATCATATCTGGCATGCATTTATGAAGATTCAGAAAAGCTAATAGGAAGCAGACAAGTTGTTACTGGAAATGCAAGCACATATCTAACTAATGTTTTCCTGGAAATTACTAATTTATATATATTTAAAAAGTCACTTGGGGGAGTATTGAGAAATGGTGTCAAATATGATAATGAAAATATGCCTTTTTCACAAGAGTAAGACATCAATTCAGTGATTGGGAAATTTATTTATTTATTTATTTATTTATTTATTTATTTATTTATTTATTTATTTATTAAAAAAATTCACCACCCCATTACCAAGCGGTCTCTAGGCGGCATTCAACACTATATTAAAACATTGTAACAAGTTAAAAACCATCAAAATAACAAACAGTTAAAACAATAATATAAATAGTGAAATCCTGCTGTTCATGCACCCAGCTAAAAGAGCATTAACTAATTAAAATACTGGCTAAGCAGGAAGGTCTTTCGCCTGGTGCTGAAAAGCCGAAAGTGTTGGCGTCAGGCGGGTCTCTTTTGGGAGGGCATTCCAAAGTTGGGAGGCAATGGCCAAGAAGGCCCTGCTTCAACATGCCACTCCCTCACTTCTTTAAGGGATGGCACCTTCAGAAGGGCCTCCTGGCATGATCTTAAGGTATGGGCAGGTTCATATGGAAGAAGGCGGTCCTTTATTTAACCAGGTCCTAAGCCATATAGGGCTTTATATGTAAGCATAAGCACTTTGAATTGGGCCCAGATAGCAAATGGCAACCAGTGTGTTTCAGAACTGGTGTAATATGGGCCCATGCAGCGGTACCACTCACCAGGCGTGCAGCCCGGTTCTGTACCAGTTGCAATCGCTGGACCGTCTTCAATGGCAGCCCCACATAAAGTGCATTACAATAGTCCAGTCTACGAGTGCACGTGTGACTGTTGCCAGGCTCCGCTCATCCAGGTAAGAGTGAAGTTGATATAATCTCTGCAGCTGAAAAAAGGCACCCCTGGCCAGTGAGTCCACCTGGCTTCCAGCGTAAGACCCGGGTCCAGAAGCACCCCCAAGCTGTGGACCCTGTCCCTTAGGGGTAGTGCAACCCCATCCAGGGCAGGGGAATGGTCCTCAAATTATGGCCCACAGGCTGGATCCAGACCACCAGGGCTCTGAACCCAGCCCACCAGCATCCGCAGAACCCCACCTCACCCCACCTCCACTTCCCACCTCCCAGCCCTCCCCCACCTGCAGCACACTGAGCCGAGCTGAGCCTGGCCAGGAAGTGAGGAGGGGCTCTGTCCACCTGCCCCTCCCTCCCCCTTCCCCCCATGTCAGCTGTTTTTGTTTTTGTTTTGTTTGTAGTGTGGTCCAGCCCCCAGCGGTGTCTGGGGGGGGATGGACTGGCCTCCTATTTGAAAAGTTTGAGGACCCCTGCTCTAAGCTATCAGGCAGAACACCAACCAAAAACACTTCTGACTTGTCTGGATTGAGCTTCAGTTTATTGACCCTTATCCAGTCCATTATCGAGCCCAGGCATGAGTTCAGAACAGAGATCACCACACCTGGATTGGTGGAGCATGAGAGGTAGAGCTGAGTGTCATCAGCATATTGCTGATTCTTTAGCCCAAACCTCCTAATGACCTCTCCCAGTGATTTCATGTAGATATTAAATACCATGGGGAACAGTATAGTGCCCTGGGAAACCCCATGATACAACCACCATGGGCCAGAGCAACTATCCCCCAGCTCCACCTTCTGGACCCATTCAGCCAGGTAGGAGCTAAACCACCATAGAACAATGCCTCCCACTCCTATCCCAGTCAAACTGTCCAGAAGGACATCATGGCTGATGGTGTTGAAAGCCTCTAAGAAGTCCAGGAGGATCAACAAGGATGCATCCCCCTGACTCTCTCCCGGCAAAGGTTGCCATACAGGGTGACCAAGGCAGTCTCTGTCCCATAACCTGGCCTAAAACCTGATTGAAATGCATCTAGATATTCTGTTTCATCCAGGAGAGCATGGAGCTGCTCAGTAACCACAAGCTCCAACACCTTGCCCAAATAAGGGAGGTTTGCCACTGGATTGTAATTAACCACCAGCCCCATTTTGATTAATTTGAAGGCTACCTGGTTCACCCTAGATCATGAAAAGAATGGTGAGTTCTAGATTTTCAACCCCCCACTGAAGTCAGAAGCAGACTTGAGAGACAATCCATCTGAAGACATGGGAAATACCCCATGGCTGATTTTGTGAGTATCAGCAGATTCTTCTTCTTCTTCTTCTTCTTCTTCTTCTTCTTCTTCTTCTTCTTCTTCTTCTTCTTCTTCTTCTTCTTCTTCTTCTTCTTCCCTTCCAAACTTTGCAGATTAGGTCACTTTGTTCTGTGACTGGCCTTCAAGCACAAGCTTCATTGAAAGACTGATTTCTCAAGCATGAAAATATAGCTGAATTGTGTTCCCCTAACAGTAGCATGCTTCCGGCTCTAATGATGTTTGTCACTGTTTGTCACTGGAAATTGGCAAACAGCAATAACTTTTGTATGCTTCTCCAATGGTATGAATTTGCTAGGCATTTTATCCTATCCTGAGGGGGTTATGCCCTCTTAATATAAGACAATGGTGTCCAGTGTGTATTTGCTCGCTTACTTCTGCTACACATCTTTGCATTCTGAAAAAGAAAGGCACTGGGGATTTTCTATGACTTAAAAAAATCTTGACTTAAAAAAAATCTTGGTTTAATTTCAGATTTGTCCAAGGCTGGTGCACATCCTACAAAATAATGAACCATAATAAGTAAAGCATTGTCCAAAATTAGATACAGTGCAGTACATTTCATTACATCAAGGGCAAGAATGGACCCAGGCAACTTGTGTGGCTGCTCAGTCAGGTGTCCAACCTTCTTTCTCCATTGTTTCCATTGATTTTAGGGGCTTTGGTGCACCCCCAAAGTGTCCTAGGTGCAGGGCAGGCCCCTACAGTTTTCCTACACTTGGAACATAGGATGCTTTCTACTAGCAGTCTCTACTTGGTTAGCCTTTGATAAACAGAGCTGTCATATGTCAAAGTGCCCTCTGGTAGCATCTAATGCTCTCACCAGGTCACAGAGGGCTTGTGACCAGATCTTAGTTGCCACTCCCCGAGGGGTGGCTAAGATCACCCCCTACCATGTCCACCAGCAATTCATCTTTGCTTCTCCTTCGCCTTGCCTCAACTCAGTTTGGGTAATGTGGTGCAAATGTTAAACTTCTCTCACCACTACACTCTCCTCAGACAATCATGCCATTTTATCTAATGCCAAATGTTTTATCTTGACAATATCCTGGGGTGTGACATGATGAAGCAAAATATTTGTACAGTGGCCAAAAGAAGAGTTTTAATCATCTTTAGACATTTTTAGGTCATTTTTAAAAGACAATCACCTTTGTTTCCGTCTACAGATCATCTATGCTGCTATTTATCTGACAAAGGGGTCGAGAGAGACCTCCCAGGTAGAGATGGGCACGACTTGAAAAAAAAAATTTTCGAGTTGTCGTTAGTCGGGCCAGTCCCATTTCGGGTCGTTTCCGGTTTTCGCGAAAATTCGCAAAAATTAGTCGGTTCGTTTTTTCATTTTTTCGTTGTCGTTAGTACTGGTTTTTTGGGGGGTAGCGGGCTCCTGGAGGCACCTCTGTGGGGTGGGTGCCTCCTCTGGCCCGCTATAAAGGGAAAGTGGGCTCCTGGAGGCACCCGTGGGTGCCTCCTGCCACTAGGAAGGGGAAGCAGGCTCCAAGAGACACCCCTCTACATGGGGGTCTCCCTTCCTCACCTGCTGCTGCTGCAAAATGCTATGCAATAGCCATATGGATATTGCATAACATAATGTGCAGACAGCGAGACCAGTGTGAGAGTGATAGGGTCATACCCGCCCTTCACAAGGCTCTGGCACCACCATGTCTCACACAGAAGGGAATTGTACTTGCTGCGTGTAGTGCAATGCAAGCAAGTAGATCTGGCTTTAAGGTGGCTTAGTGCAAGAGCTAGGGTTAGGCTAGTGACGGGTAAGGTTACGGTGGGCTAGTGTGTTGCACCTCTGGGTGCCTCTCTGACCCACTAAGAAGACAGTCTGTGACGTATGGGTACGGAGTCAAGGGTTAGGGTTAGGGCTAGGGCAGGTTTTAGGGGGCTTTTTGGCACATCCCAGAAGTCTCCATGGCCAAGTGGCCATGCGACTGGTGGGATGGCTCCAGAAATTTGCATGGTTGTCCACTCCCACATGGCTGGCCACTTGGCCAGCCCATCATTGCGCACTGCGCAGGTGTAAATAAAATAAAATAAAATAAAATCAATGGAGGACAGAGGAGGAGAGGAGAGACATTTTGTTGCAAGAAAAAACCCACTGCTACTGTGAAAAATCTGGCAGTTTATAAATTTTCGCGTGTTTCTGTTGTGCTTGTGTGTTTTTGGACCACGATTTCAAAAACAATATTGCGTTCGCCGCCCCATTTTGGATCCCCCGCCCGCACCGCATGGCATGGCGATGGCGACTCGCGAGTCCGGCTGCCCAGGACGGGGGGGAGGCGGGGACCCCCCCTCCAGAAACCACCCCTCCGGTAGGTGCCCTGCGCCCTTAGTCAAGCAGGCATTTTTCCGCCTGCTTTTTTGGCCCGGGAATGGGTGGGGGGAGAGTTTAAAAGTTTTTTCCTGTGCCGTCCGTGCCGCTTGCTTGCGCTTTAATTGCGGCGGCCGGCGGCCGGCGAGACTGGGCTTTTTGCTGGCTGTGAGCCTGCGGCGAGTCCCACCAGAGCAGCCGAGGACGGGGGATGAGGGGGGAGGCCGGGGACCTCCAGAAACAACCCCTCTGGTAGGTGCCCTGAGGCACGGCAGGCATTTTCCCGCCTGCTTTTCGGCCGGGAACCGGGTTTTTTTAACTTTTAAAAACTTTTTTTCTGTGCCGCGTGTGGCATCGCGCGATCTCGCGATGCAAGTAACGAGCACGACAAATCAGACCAAAATTGTTCATTCGTCGGTTCGAGCTCGAAGTCTGGCAGAGTAATTCCCGTTACCGTTTCCGTAGAGTAACGGAACCGAGTAACGGAAACGGAAACGGGAATACCGCTAAGTCGTGCCCATCTCTACTCCCAGGCAGGATTCCCCTCCTTCTTTTAAATCTGGTTCTCATACATGAGAAGCATTAATAATAAATTTAGAAGCCAGGAGAACCGCAACCTGATTTATCACTCATTTCTCTACCTCAGCAGCAGGGATATGAACTACCACGTCTGACACTGGCCTTTTCTTTTCTGTTTTCTCCTCTTTCTTCCCTCACCCTCAGGAACAAAGTCTCTCCATTCCTACCTTTTACACACACACACACACACACACACACACACACACACACACACACACACACACACACACACACACACACACACACACCAGCATTCAAATCTCATCTGAGAAGAAGAGCTGGAATGAAGCTGTCACTCAAGCCTGCTCAGGGACCTGTCAGCAAAACACGGAGTCTTTTCATTTTGATGGGTCAACCCGCAATCCCCATGAAAGAGAAGGTCCATACTGCCATGCCCCCCCTTTTTTTTCTTTTCGTAGGAATCTGAAATTCTAATCAAATTCCAAATCGCTCAATAAAGGCAGGGGCACGGGGAAATAATCCACTGTAGATTGGGCTGAAATTTGTATTTTATCTCTGTGTACCCTCCCAAATCTTATTATTCAGAGAGTTGAAGTTGTTCACAAAGGGGTTGTTTCTATTATTATTATTATCATCATCGTTGCTGAGGTTGTTATCAGTATTAATAACAGGATTGTTCTCTTTCTTTTTAACATTGCCTACAGAATGAACATGGGTGCATGTAAATGCATAAATTTAGGCATACAAATATAATGAAATAAGTATATACAGCCCGTGTGTGTATGTATACATACACATACATATAGAGGTGTATGTGTGTTTGTACATACATAACAGGAATATATAAATATAAGTGCCACTGTTAAAGGAAATGGGATATCCTTTGTTTTCATGCTATGGCAAGATTACGTGGGTGCTACCGAACAATGAGAGAGTGCAGGACACTCTTAGGTAAATCTTCACCATCACTGGCCCTCCTCCCAATATTGACATTTTCATCCTAGTACTCTACATCCACTTGATAATTGGTGGATGTGCAGCAATAAAGAGAAATACCCACATTACCATACTGGAAGATGAACCCTTTCATTAACACTATATAAACCCAAAAGCAAAATCCTCCTTTAACCCCCCCCCAACTTTTTACACCCAAGCTTAGCTGCTACTTATGGGTGATTTAAGAGAGGAATGAAGGCTGATGGTGGAGATGGCAGAGCAGCAGCATAATTTATAGGCAAGGACTGATGTATTCTCTTTAAAGTGCCTTTATTAACACATGTGCTTTATGTGTTTAAAATATGTATGAATTCACAAGCTCTTTTATGTCGCCTGCCGTGGAACACTTTGTTTATTTTAACAAGGAGATAATTGTATTTTGCTAACTGTTTTTTTTTTCAAGTTGGGATCATTAAAGAAGAATATAAGGCAATTTGAACACAGAGAGAATATTTCCGCTAAAAAGCTGGAACTCAAGATTTGCATTTTATTTTGTGTTGGTGGGTTAACGAGAAAGCAACACTAATAATTCTATCAAGGTCATCTCTTCCCTTTTTTGCACCAATTTAGAAGCACACAACCTATTTGCAATAAAAATAATATTTCCACTACCCCGCCAATGGATAATTCAGGCATATTTTAAGAAAATATTGCACACAGTGAAATGTGCAACAGAATATGTGTGGTACCCCACATTATAAGGGAAAATGAAGTGGTCCAATAGGTTGTATCCAACACTGGACTTGCACATGTGGTAAAGCATAATCCAAAATCACTTGGATGCATCATCTCCCTTCTTAGTGCTCCCACCCCACCACAGTGGCATTTTGGAGCTGGAAGATATTTCTACTAGAATTTCATTGGGTTATTCAATTGCAGGAGAGTGATCGTGCAGCTAGCTATTTGGCAGGCTGCATGTCACACTGTGTGCCCCACCATCCCTAAACAGGATTGGAGAGATGGGGTCATGTTCAGATGATAGAATGTTGCCATCCAGGTGAAGTTGCCAGGAATTAATTCAAAGTCCTGGCCTCATCCGTTGCCATGCAAGAGACTCAGCAAGTCCAAGGGTCCTTAATCAGACAACCACTCCAAATAAAGCCTCTCTTGCTCCTCAACAGTGTGCCCCCATTACCTGGCTGCCTCTTCCCCAGATTCCTCTGAGTTTCCCTTCCTATGGCTTTCCCTCTATCTTCCTTCCCACTGCCTAGTTAGAGAGCTCCATCCCAGCTTCTTGGGCCAGGAGGCCCTCCTAAGGCAGCCTCCTCTCTTGACTGGTCTCAGTGCCCACCTGCAATCTGGCAGAAGACAACTCCACTGGGCTTTCCCGAGGGTGAGAGCAGAGCCCATCAGGGGTCCGAGAGGTGATCCCCTTGCACACACTCTTACCTATGTCCTGACTGTGCAACAGGTTGTGCAACTAGATGCAAGGCTGAATACGTAATGAACAGCCAGAGGAAAACAAACAAGACTAGCTCAGCTGTCCCAGAAAACCTATAGGAGAAGGGAATAGTAAAGTCATTTTTGTACACTGAGAAAACCTTTCTTGAAAGCTCAGGGAATTCCTCCTCCTCATTAAGAGTGAAAAGAAGAAGAAAAACAGTCTTTAGTTCTGGGCATTTTAATGAACTCTGTAAATATAAGTACATATTATGCTAATAGATACAACAAGGAATGAATAAGAACTTGACAGGAAAAGCCTGACAAAGATAGAAGGAAACAAATACTAATCGCAAGTTACATTATTGTGATATAGTGCTAAAGCACTCTAGTAAGATTCACAAGACTTCCATGGAAGCATAGAATAATGGCATTTGGAAGGGGCCTGTAAGGCCATACGGGCCAACCGCGTGCTCAGTGCATGAATCCAAATCAAAGCAGATCTGGTCATGGTTGACCATTTTGAATGCCTTCAACTTTGAAGGAATCGCCACCTCCTGAGGTGATTGTGCTTCATTTCTGTACTGCTCTAACATTTAAGAATTTTTCTTCTAACATTCAATCAAAACCTAGATCACTGTAACTTGAATGCATTACAATGTGTCCTCAAGTGTGGGATGATCAAGAAGAGATCTTGCCCATCCAACGTATGACAACTAGAGATGGGCACAAAACAATTATTTTAGTCATTTCATTATTCGTTATTCATTTTGTTACAGAATGAAATGATTAACGAATGGACCCATCAAAGAAAAACAAACGTTTTGAAGTATTTTTCGTTTTGAAGCAATGCATTCCTATGGGAAAAGCAAGAAGTTCCCCTGGTCCGGGGAAACTGTGGGCTCCCCCCACCACCACCGAAGCCACCACCAAGCAGCTGGAGTGCAGGACTTTGGGGGGGGGGGGTTAAAAAGCCTGTCCTTTCCCCCAGCTGATTGGGTGCGATCGGGTGAGGGATAAAAACATTAAAAAATTAAAAATTAAAAAACACGCTGACTCAGCCCGTGGGCCAGCTGGTTGGCGCAAGATTTTTAAAAGGGGAAACCATTAAAAAGTACCAACTCAGCTCATGCGCCAGCTGGTCTGTGCGACATAAAAAGAAGAAGAGAAAAATAAGATTAAGATTAAAAATAAGATTAATGCGTAAGATTAAAAAAATAAAACATAAACAAAAAAATAAACATGCCGACTCAGCCCATAGGCCAGCAGGTCAGCGTAAGATTTAAAAAAAATAAAAAATTAAAAATGCACCAACCCAGCCTGCAGGTCAGCTGGTCGGTGCGAGATTTAAAAAAAATGAAACAAACAAAAAGTGAAAGAATTTTTTCAAAAAAATTGTTTCATTCTAAATGAAACAATTAAAAACTAAACAAAAAACTAACAACTTTTCAAGTATTTGAAAAATGCTATTGTATCTAACTTCAGTCATTCCCCCCCCCCCCACATGCTTCAAGGATAAATATGCCAAGTTGCTTCCAGCTTTCTTCACAGGGCTTTCCAGTCCCCTGATTATTCCTGTTGCCCTTCTCTGAACCTACTCCAGTTAATTGGTATCCTTCTTAAAGTATAAGGTCTACAATTGGGCACATTATTCTAGACGACTACTGAATTGACTTGAGTTCAAACATCTGTGTGACTATGGAAACTCCCTGAGAGTTGGCACAGGTAAACCATTCCTTGACTATCCCACATACCTTGAAAATGCTCTTAGCAGCAACATAAGTGGGAATGGACTTGAAGCTATTTCACAATAACAAAACAAACAAATTCCTACAAAATCCACCCTTAAGAATTCTAACACCATTGTGTGAAGACCAATTTGGAGCAGTGCCCCATATAAGTAAGCCTTTCTGACCTCTTGCCATAAAAGAATGACATGGAAAATGATAGTTTCTAAAATAGTATCACTTGTGACTCACTTCAAAGACAATTTCCATTTCTTTGTCTATTTATTACATTCATCATGCAAATACAAATGCTTTACTCTCGGGGGGGGGATCTTTTTTTCAAAGGGGCCCTTAAACTTTTTTATATAAGTTATCCAATGCAACAGTGGTTATGTTTTTTTCCCCTTCTTTCTCCACTGTATGAACTCAATCATGGTCTTTTAGTTCATTCCACCTACTTAGAAATGTACTTGAATAGGAAATACATTGCTTTAATTGTGGAGAGAGGACGTGCAAGCACATTATCCATGAATTGTGGTCAAAATATTTCAATTTGAAATGTTTCCTCATTCTTTGTCAAGTAGTCTACGAATGTTAGCTCAGAACAAACAAATGAAGAGCATGAAAACCCATTTTGTAACAGAATTTTCTTGCATTCACTAGTTCGGAACATTTTGCATTTGCAAGAAAGAACATCTACTTTAGAAAAGTAACTTGAGATCATTTGTGTTACATAGATTTCCCCCCCCCAGCCAAGTTTGCATTGAGATATCTACTTTGTGGAAGATAGGAAAAGAAAATACTTAACATTGCTTTACCTCTGAGAAAGGGAGAAGTAGAATGAAAGAGAGAGTTGCATCAGTCTGTTTGGATCTGAAGAAAAATAACTATACTATCACCATATATTGGTTTCGTATAGAGAGGGGCATGAACCAGAACAATGATGGTCTGAAGCCTCAGAAAAATGAACTCCTCCACACAGCTGATAGGTGGGCACACATGCAGAGGCACCAGGCCAGCTCCAGGAAGGGATGATGCTTCTAAGGATGGTGGTTGTGGAGGAGGAGGAGGAGGCAGCAGAGCCAGCTGGATCAGTTAGGGAGGTAACTAAGACGGTTACTTCACGTCCTTCCTCATTCCGAGATTACGTTCATTTCGTGATAACGTCGTTCGCAGTCACGTGGTCTTGTCCCAGTTCTGTCCCTGTTTCCATTTACCCACTGGCGTGATTGATGGTATTGTGATTACTGTTACTTCACGTCCTTGTTTTGTGACAACATCTGTACTTCTCCGCCTTCGTTTTCCCCCTTTTGTTTTGGTCCGACCTTCCATTTTTTTTGATATTTCGATTCTCTGTAACTTTGCCTTTCATGTGTTAAGCAGCAAAGTTCAAGGTTTTATGGCTTCTTCCCTCTCTGCGATGCATTGTTTACACCATTGGGATTGTGCTGGAGAATGCAACTTTGCACTCCTGCCACTAGATGGATAATGTGCACGTTGAGTGACGAGCCTTACTCCATGGGCACTTGTCTCAAAACAAGAATCCAGACAAGGGAATTCCTGAGGCCAGGGAGAGGTACGGCTCATCACGCTTAAATCCCAGTTCAGGGGGTGTGGTCGGGAGGAGCTCCCACCATCACGCAATGGACGTGCAGTAACATTTTTTCATACCAGTCCCAAGCGGGATGGTGGACCGCGATGAGAGGGATGTGAAGTAACTGTCTAAGTCAATGGGAAGAGCGCAGGTGGACTTGTGCTTTTGCTAACAAAATGAAGTGCCAAGATGGAAAAAGCTTGATGCTTCATTTTGCATCAGCAAAATTGGATACTGGCGGTAATTCAAAAAACGAACCATGAACCAGTCTGATTCTTCAGTTTTTCATGGTTCATAACATAACATAACATAAGAAGAGCCTTGCTGAAACAGGCCACAGCCCATCCAGTCTAGCATTCTGTCTCACACATTGGGTCACCAGTTGCTTCAGGGTATTCCCAAGTAGATGTATTCACCTGCTTTTGAATCCCTGCAAATGGCATTGAGAGTAGAGCTGGGCATGAAACGCCAAATGGTGTTTCATTTTTTTGTTTTGTTTTTATTGTTTCTTTCATTTAGAATGAAACAATTTTTTTAAAAAAACTTCATTTCATTTTTTGTTTGTTTCATTTATCATTTATCATTTTTCATTTTTTTTAAAAAAAATCTCATGCTGCACAGCCATCCCGCGGGCGGGCCAGGTCAACACATTTTTATTTATTTATTTATTTATTTATTTATTTATTTATTTATTTATTTATTTATCTTGAGCTGACCAGCTGGCCCATGTGCCAGGTCAGGGTGTTTTTTATTTTTTATTATATATATATTTTTTATCTCGTGCCAACCAGCTGGTCCACAGGCCAGGTTGGAGCGGTTTTTTTTTTATTATTATTATTATTATGTTTATCTCACACTGACGAGCTGGCCCATGGGCCGGGTCAGCATGTTTTTAATTTTTTAAAATATTTTATTTATTTTATCTTGCACCAACCAGCTGGCCCACGGGCTGGGTCGGTGCATTTTTTTAATATTCTGGTCAGCATGAGAAAAAAAAGAAATAAAATATATAAAAATGACCCTCACACACTTTGGTCATTGATCTATCACCAAAATAGAAGAAAGGCATCATCCTTCACAACAACAAATCAGTATAAAAGTGGGAAGCTAATTCTGCATACAGATTTTCATATGAGCATTTATACTTTTGGATGGTAGTTTAGGAATGACCATGATGGCTTTAATGAGTTTACAATTTATTTTGGGGAGAAACCAATGTGGATTAGTTGGTAGAGTGTTGAATGTGGACTTGTGAGAACTGGGTTTAAATCCCTTGCTTAGCTAAGGTCAACCATTTGGGATGGCATGCTCTGATCCATGGGGTCACAAAGAGTCAGACACAACTGAACAACTGAACAACAACTCAACAACCTGATAAGGGTTGGGGTTAACTTGATAATGTGTGGCAACAGTTAAAAAAACAAGCAAAGAAAAGTGTTCTGCTTATATACCACCCATATCACTTCAAATAATTTTACAGTTTTTTAATTACAGTATGCAGGCTACACATCCCCCCCACCCCCAGCAAGATGGGTACTCATTTTACCAACCTCAGAAGGATGGAAGGTTGAGTCAACCATGAGCCGGCTACCTGGGATTGAACCCCACGTCATGAGCACAGTTTTACCTGCAGTACAGGCATTTAACCACTATGCCATGAGGCTCCTTTTAGAGCAACGATACATCTTTTGATGGTAAGACCTATGTCCCCACTGTTGACAAAGAGCACATTTAAGATCTCTGCTGTCCTTAATGTAGTCTCTTTTAAAGTGAAATTGGATTGGAACACCCTATCACAGAGGACAATTGCAGAAAGAGGGGAGGGTGGAGAAAGGCCACCTTATCTACAGAAGGGCACATGACAACATTCACTCAGCAACCTGCCTTTCCCATTCCTAGGATTCCCCCAAAACAGAGAATTACTATTAAACCAGTTCAAATTTGCAGTATAGATATGTCTATAGACAAATGCAGCATCAACAGACTCAGGACAAATCCATATTATTCCAGTTATTTGGAGACATGCATATGGAGCACAAATGCCCCTATTTTTTGTGAAAGGTGAACCAGGGGTGGGATTAAGGAAGAACATAAGAAGAGCCATACTGGATCAGTCCAGCTTCCTGTATCCTGTATCTCACAGTGGCCCCGCCACTGATGGAAAGTTTCAATGAAGTGGCTGATGGAAAACTTCAATGATAGCTCAACCAGATGCCTAATATCCTTCCTGATGCAGTCCTAACCCAAATACAGAACTTGGATGAGGAAGGAGATCAAGGCAGAGCTAGATTCTAAATGTTGCACAGCTGCAGGCAATCCCAAAAATCTTTACTGGATTGGTAGAGGTAGGGAAGTAATTCATTGTTTGTCTAGGTTTAGGTTTGTCTAGAATGAAGAAAGAGAAGACGTGAGAATTCTTACATTCTGCCTGTAAGGTGGCTCTCTTCCCCTTTTAATCTCAGGAAGAATATGCACATTGACTGGATGAATGTCTGTCACCTAGAGCAATTTGCACAAAAACTACAATAGAGCAGCTTCTCTCTCTCGCTCACTCGCACAGATTTTAAATAGAAGGTGCAGATGATGGGTTGTTTGAGTCTTTTAAAATTCAGGCAATCAATCAGCAACATCATCCGTCTCTGCTGGGTATGGGTGCTCAGTTTCAGAAAGAGAGGCCCAGCATATTATAAGGGAAAAGACGCTTTTTTCTCTGGCGACATGTTTTGAAACACTGAGAAAATTAGTTGGGGAAAAATAGTTATCTTGGCTGGAGGCAAGATATCTCATTCTGAGGGGAAAAAATATCTTACAGGGTTAGCAAATTCTCAGCTGTCTGTCTTGGGATGATAAGATAGCCTGTCCTCATAGAAAAGAGAAGATTAATAAGATTTCTCCACCTCCTTAGGTGATAGTGGGATGTGGGCTCCATTGCATCACCGAATAACCAGTGATAAGTTTTGTATTTTTTAAGATATAAAACTTTGAGACCTACAATGACATTGTTATTCAGAGATAACAGGCATGAACCCATTGCCTCATTCACCTGAAATTTACATCCTACAAAACTGTTACAAAAGTTCACATGTGCCCATGAGCATTTCCCCTCATGCAGGCATCTTTTGACACAATGGTGTGTAATATGCCTAAGTGCTGTGAGCACTTCTCTCTCAACTGAAGTTATGTGAGAGTGAATAACTTGAAAATATGTGTTTGCATTGAATCAAAGAAATGTATCGCAAAGGTTGTGTAACCTAAAATCTTTGTTCTTACGAGCTCCTCTATATAAACCTATTGGCCAACACTGTCACCCACAGCTCTGGTGTTGTTGTATTATGCTGTGAAATTATATCCAACTGAACAGCAATACCAAAAGGTTTTTCGGGGTGGGAGAGTCATTTAAGACCCAGGTTCACCATTGCCTTCTGCTAGTATGTTTCCACAGTGGAGTAGGGATTTGAACTGAAGGCTGGTGCTGTGTCCTAAATTCATCTCGACTGCCAGTTTCTAAGTCAACTGTCTCTGTACTGCATCTCTCAGTTTGGATAACTCTTGATCCTTACTGTGCATTTCTTTTAAACCTGCTTGCATTATTGGCACATCCTGTAATTACATATAAGGTCACAAGCCTTCCCCCCCCTTCAGTGTGGAAATCCATGCCCTTTCTAAAATCTGTACTAACATGTGCACTTTCTACATATTTGCACTAGTGAAAACATTTTGGTGCATCTTTTGTCTATGGAAACATTAGATATACCTTTCAATACCTCCTGGGGAAGAACAGACCCAAGCAATATGTGTGGCTGCTCAGTCAGGTGTCCAATACCTTGTGGTCTCAGCTGTGTTCCATGAGGCATGTATTTTTGCGCAACTTTTCTCCATGGATCATGTCCTGTTTGCTTTGTTCAAGTGCACATACACAATATTTGGCTGTTCTTAGGTTTAAAATGTACACATATATTTCTGGAAATACATCAGTATATCTTTAGAGCAGGCTTGTCCAAAGTCAGGCCCGGGGGCCAAATGTGGCCCGTTTTCAAATTCTGAGTGGCCCGCGGCTTCTTCTCCCCACTGGCTCAGCCTGTCACACATTCATTCCAGCTGGCCCCTCCCCATACCAGATGGAGGTGTTAGCTTGCAGTTTTATGGTTTGTCTCCCCTCCCTGCCTCTGTCCATCCTCCCAGCCACCTGCCCAGCCTACCCACCCCCTAGCTCCGTTGCTGCAGTATCCTCCCCGCCTCTTTGCATGTTATAGAGACTTATCCAAAGACCAGCCCAGGGGCCAAATGTGGCTGAATGGTTGACACCCACACATTTTCACCTCACCAAATCTGGCCCTCCTTGCAAAAAGTTTGGACACCCCTGCGTTAGAGGTTTTGAGAATCTCCCAAGGCAAAAGTGAGCCTTCATCTTGAAACAAATCCCAGGAATTGTAGAATGGCTATGTTGAGCAACGTTCTTCAGAGCATGAGAATTCTGCATCTTTAATTCATAAACATGAACCAACATGCATAATGGTTTCCCTTTCTTGGGTTCTCTGGGGACTGTGTTCTCACCAGTGATTTACTTTCCCTGCTTCTTAGCAGTGGGATGCTCTGGGACTGTGCAACTTCTCCAAGGTCACAGTTCCATTCTGCACAAATATATCAGTCCTTTATTGCGTTACTACTGTATTCATCTGGAAACTTTGGCCTAGGCTTTGAGAAGGTCCTGCAATACTCCTCATGGGACCATCAAGGAAAAAACATTATCCTTCCTAAGTATTCCCCAGCATATATTGGGAAACAGTGATTCCCATTCAAATGGCTCAATCATTAAAAAGTGTGGGAGATAATCGACTAAAAACATTTAATCATTTGACACCCTGAGGCATTGGTGTTCTGGTCTCTACAAGCATTTTTCCCTTTGAAGATTCTTTTCAAATTGAAATCAGACTGAAGGTCTAAAGAGACCAAATCGATGGCTGCAGATTTTAATTAAGGTGGGAAGAATAAGATGGCATTAAGGAAGAGAGATTTGGTACACTTCATGATTGATTGATCAAATGAACCTCAAGCCTTTTCACAGTGCTGCCTGGCTTCAAATATCATGTGTTTCCCTTCCCATCTCTTTTATGCAGTGACTGCTAATGTCCCATAGCTTGCATGAAATCTTGAATACCATGTGGTCACCATTATTTCTAGTAGCAGTGTCAGGACAGTGGTCCTTCAAGCTGTAGGAGATCAAATAGCAGACTCAGAACGAGCCTTAAATATTTGTATTGCATTCAAAGGGAAGGAGAGGCCATTGATCCAACAAATAGACTCAAGGAGTGTGTTTCAACAAGGCATATTGACCACTTTATATAAATGGTGGAAGCAAGAAGATTTCCGCAACAATCTCTACAGCTACGAAGTAGACACATTTGCTGCAGTGCATCAGCACTTAGACATCATGTGTGTCTTTCCCTGATAGGCCAAAGGTTGCCTAACTAAGCATGTGCTCAGAGAATGCTCATCTTGTAGTGACAATTTATAGGTATACATGTCTTTCAGTTCCAAAGTCTGTGTACATGACCAGTTTGCATTTTGCTTGATTGCTACCCAGCCCTGTTTGACTCCCCCCCTCCCCCCGCCGAGCCAGAGCCAACTCATGTATGTCTTCTTTCTTACACATGCAAGTCATTTCCCTCTTTATCTGGAAGGAAGATCTTAAACATGTCCCCAGAGGTGGCTTGTGTGTAGTGAAGCACCTTTGAAGTTTTTCTGTGAATCATATGACTTCTGTTCCTATAATTTCTAGAGGGGAAGAGGAACGCCTCTGGTTCTGGGATGTATTCTCGCCCACCAAGGTGTGGGTCTGGTCCAACAACGAGCATTTCCTAACGTATTCCTTTAAGAGCTCCTCCCAGCCAGAAAAAAAAGCCCTGCTATCTGATCTCTGATTCCATGGGGTTCCCCCTTCTGCTCATGAGAGCCAATGGAAGCACATTTTGGGTGCCCTTAACTCCAAATGTCCTCTTCTAACAGGGGGAAGACAGCAAAAGAAGCCTATTTTCTGGCTACAACACAAGCTGGAAGCTTCACTTGGTGCTCCAGCATGAGGAGGAGCCATGTCTTGAGAATACAGGCATGGTTCCATTTCTTGGTGTCATCTTGGACATGAAGGGCAGTGAATGCAGCAACCCATCCCTCTGACCTTCTACCTCATTGCCAGTCCTTTGTGAATTGTCTTCTCCCCATTCACAGAAGTCTTAATTTTCTCATTGATCAGCTGATAGTACCTTTACTCTAGGCATGGACTATTTAAACACATCTCTTCACTAGACATGGGCACGACTCGGCAACATTGTCGTTTCAGTTTTCGGTTATCGTTTCCGTTACGTAACGGAAATGGTAATGATAATTAAGCTGTCAGAACTTGAACTCGAACCGAAAAAAGAAAAATTTGGTCGGGTTTTTCGTTTCCGTTTGTGGCATAGTGGCGATCGCGCAATGCGAAGCACAGAAAAGTTTTTAAGTTTTTTTAAAAACCCAACTCCCGGCCAAAAAAGCAGGCGAAAATATGCCTGCCTGAGGCTTTGCCACCTACCAGAGTGGTGGTTTCTTTGGGGTCCCCGGCCTTTCCCCCCCTCTTCTCCTGTCCTGGGCTGCTTGCACCAGGCTGGGGGGGGGAGTCATCCTCGTCGTCTCACCATGCCATGTGGTGGGGGGGCAAAATGGTGACCACAATTTTTCTTTTGAAATCGTGGTCAAAAAACACACCAAATCACCACAGAAACATGTGAAATTTATTTATTTTAAATGCCTGAATTTTAATAGTAGCAGCAGTGGGTTTTTTATAGCAATAAAACAGTGCATTGATTTTATTTTATTTTATTTTATTTTTTATTTTTTTAGACCTGCCCATTTGGGCTGGGCATGGGATGGGACCATGCATTTTTTTGAGCCATTCCACCAATGGCATCGCCAGGTTTTTGACTGACACTTCTGGATGTCTCGGAGGGCATAAAAAGCCGAGGCACCTTCCAGAAATCGCAGTCGGGTGTATGGATGTGGTTGAGGGAGGAGGGCTGGCTGCTGGTGCTGGTGTGATCCGATCGAGATTGAGGAGGGAGGCTGGAGGCTTTAGGATTTAAGTTAGGCAGGCAGGGAGGGAATTGAATTTAGAAAATAATTTCTTTGATTCCCTGCAGCTATGTCTGCTGAAGGGAATAGCAGTTTATTCTTTATTTCTTCTCTGGCAGTTTGTGAGGATTTTTTTCTGATATTGGATAAAGGGGGAGGTTCGACTGGGAGTGGGAGGTGTGGATTTATTTTAAAAATATATTATATACTACCATTTATTTTCTATTTTCCCAACTTCAATTTGCTTGCACACACACACATTTGGGGTGCAAGCCAAGAACAGAACCTCTATCATAAGGGATATCCTAACTGCCCACTCTCCCATCCGCCCGCACTGCTACCTGCCTGCGGCCCGCGCCGCCGCCTGCCCACTCGCCCGCCCATGGCCGCCACCCACCCTGGCCCCCGCCCCCCCGCCCGCCCACACCCCCCCCGCCACCTGCCACCCCCCCGCCACCCGCCTAGGACCCAAAAACACCTAGCGCCAGCCCTGATTGCGGGACGCCCCCATGCTCTGGGAAGTCAAATCACGCTAAATCACGGTGGAAACAACAAACGACAAACGACAAACAAAAGGATAAATTTTTGAAAAATTTCGCGACAAACGGAAACGACCCGAAATGGACCCGTTCCGACAAACGGATACTTGAAACATCATTTTTTCTGGTCGTGCCCATGTCTACTCTTCACTTATGTTTTTATGACAGGTGAGAATGGAAAGTTTCAGAAGTTTGGCTCTGCTGAGTAAGATCACAGTTTCTTGTGCATTTTTCCCATTTCAAAACTTTTTAAAAAATCATGGGATTTTTTAAATAATTGTTTTGCACAGAGAGACAAAAATATGTTTTTCAAAAAGCACATGTTCTTAGTGTAAGAGACATATTTTCTGCACAAAATATACCCTCATTGGCTTAGCTTCCATCACCAGACATGCTTGGGACATCTGGGACTACACAGCTCCATTTCCAAGGTTAACTAAGACAGCTCAGAACTGGACTTTGAGTTAGCATGTTTTCTGAACCAAAGTGGTGAAAGCTCCCTACACCTTTGCAGTGTACAAGGGGGAAGTTGATGCATTTCAGATTGTGTCGCAAAACATCCTAAACAATATGATCCTTGCTCCTGAAACTTTTTTTTTGAAGGAAGTATCCGGGGGTTTACGGTTGAAATTGTACAAGCACTAACAGGTTGACATTTCAGGTGCTAGAAAAATGTTTAAATCAAACATTCCAGGGAAGAGGGGGGTTAGGTGCAACCAGGTTCCTGGCAAGCAGAAGAAATTGAGTTAAGAGTTGAGAGAGGAGGAACAAGAGGGAGAGAGATAGAGAGAAAGATGGTGCTAGTCAGCTTCCTAATTTATGCAGGCTACATATAGTATCCTGCTTTTTTCTGTTACTGCATCAAAGAGTTGCAACTACACCGATTTTGCACACAGCCTTGTTTTACGAACAATGTACCCGCCACCAAGACAAAAATGCCCCGTCCTTTTCCCCAGCATCCACTGAATGTCATCATGCTCCCTTGTCAGGAAACAAAAATGTCTCCCTCAACAGCCACGGTTCCTCCCACTATCTCTCCCACCTTCTTCTAATTGGGTTATGATGACGTTCGATCCACAGGATAAATGAATGGCCTTCTCCTGTCTCCTCACAGTAGGCTTGGGAGTGCTGAAAGGGTTAATTGGCATCTTAAAGGGGGAAGAAAAGGTAATTGTAAAGAAGAACTGGCGGGGTTACCCCTGGAATTGTGGGGGGCTGCTGTGCAGGTCTCCCACCCACTGGAGCCTCTCACAACTTGAAGAGTGAGTGGAAGACAAAAGGAAAGGCCACTGCTGTGTCTTGATTTTCACATTCAGTGAAATGACTAACCTGCCTGGGTCCCCCTCATCCATGCGCACACTATGCGCTCTTTTGAGTATGCCCTATCAAGCCGGCTGTTACAATCAAGTGCATGTGTCTTGACTGTGAAATGATGTCTGCATTGCAAGCAGATCTATAAGTGTGTGTGTGTGTGTGTGTGTGTGTGTGTGTGTGTGTGTGTGTGTGTGTGTGTGTGTGTGTGTGTGTGTGTGTGAAAAAGAAAGTGATTGTGAGAGTGAAACAGGGCATAATTTCTGCCAGGACACTTGCACCAAGGACATGAAGAAAGCTTTCTTATTATGACTAATTTAGCCTGCTTTGACATGATAAGAAACATAAATGAGGAATTTCCAAGCTCTACAACATTCTTTACTTTCAGTTCAAGAGCAACACAAAAGGGGCTACCAGAAAAAAGAAAAGAAAAGAAAAAGATCACAGGGTGCTTTAGCAAAAGTATAGTCTCCAAACTCTGTGAGGTACTAGTTCCTCTCCATTAAGTACTGGTTAGGTCTCCTCCATATTGGGACACCACACTTTAAGAATCATAGACTCATAGAATCATAGAGTTGGAAGAGACCTCAAGGGCCATCCAATCCACCCCCTGCCGTGGAGGAACCCCCATCACAGTAGTCCCGACAGATGACCATCCAATCTCTGCTTAAGAACCTCCAAAGAAGGAGACTCCATCCTCTTCTGTGGCAGGATGCAGTAGGACCCCTCTATCCACTGATTCAGTTATTCACAGTTGGCAGAAAAAATAAATAAATAATTCAGCAGCCACAAAGCAATCTACTGTCACAAAGAGCATAGAATCATAGAATCATAGAATCATAGAGTTGGAAGAGACCTCAAGGGCCATCTAGTCCAACCCCCTGCCATGCAGGAACCCCATCACAATATTTTTGACAGATGGCCATCCAGCCTCTGCTTAAAAGCAAGCTACTGTCACAAACAGCAGCTGTAAAGCAAGCTACTGTTGCAAAACAGCAGCTGTACTGAAAGTTACTATCACAAAACAGTAGTTTTGGGGACATTTTGGTGTTCTCTCTTATCCATGGTTTTCATTATCCATGGGAAGGCTTGGAATCAATCCCCAGCAGATACTGGGGTCCTGCTGTATTCTACTGCTGAACAGCTCTAACCATCAGGAAATTATTCCTAATGTTTAAATGGAATCTCTTTTCCTGTAGTTTGAAACCATTGCCCCAAGTCCTAGTCTCTGAATCCATGGAAAACAAACCAGCCTCCTCTTCAACATGACATCAATTCAAATACTTAAACATGCCTATGATATGGCTATGATATTTTTGAAAGACTAAACATTCCCAGAGCCCTAAGCTGGTCCTTGTAAGACAGTTCTTCCAGACTTTTAACCATCCTGGTCGCCCTCCACTGGCCCTGCTTGAGGTTGTCAATATCCTTTTTAAACAGAGGTGTGCAGAACTGGACACAGTACTCCAGCTGGGGTCTGACCAGAGCAGAATAGAATGGTTCGATCACCTCCCTAGCTCTAGAAACTATGCTTCTGTTGATGCAACCAAGAATTGCATTGGCTTTCGTGGCTGCCGCATCACGCTGCTTACTCATGTTCAATTTATGGTCCTCCCAGTCTTCCATGATGCTAACAAAGTGGAGCAAGTTCAGAGGAGGACAACAAGAAGGTCCTGAGAACTGGAAACCGAGCCCTAGAAAATGTCCTAACTGTTAGAGCAGTATGAAGAAGACAGGTGATGGAATATGGGTGGAGATGGTGAAGATGAAGGAAATTTACATAGCGCTGAAGAAAAGAGAGAGAGAGAGAGAGAGAGAGAGAGAGAGAGAGAGAGAGAGAGAGAGAGAGAGAGAGAGAGAGAGAGAGAGAGAGAGAGAGAGAGAGAGAGAGAGAGAGAGAGAGAGAGAGAGAGAGAGAGAGAGAGAGAGAGAGAGAGAGAGAGAGATTCATGAACCCTGTGGCACAGTGGTTAAACTCCAGTAATGCAGTCAAGTCTCCACTTTGCAACTTGAGATCAATCCAGACAAGTTCAGGTAGCCAGCTCAAGGTTGACTCAGACTTCCTTCCTTCTAAGATGAGTAAAATGAGTTCCCAACTTGATGGAGGGAAAGCCATTGCCTGTGTAATTATGTGGTAAACTGCCAGAGAGCAGTCTAGCACTACAGGCAGTATATAAGTAGAAAGCAGCAATAACATTGTGACAGTTTTAAAGAACAAGGCCATCATATTCAGATTTCCTCAGTTATCCCATTCTGTAATGGGAACTCTGTATTGCACCAACCACTTTCCCCCACATTTAGAATTCCCATGAGGATGTAGAATGCCTGCCTTGGGCTTTTAGTGTGTTGGACTTTTCTACCCCTTGTTTTAGGGTCCATAGTGTTAAGGTCTGAGATATTTAGAGGGATGTAAGCACCTTCTGTAATATACACAGATAGATGTGCTTGACCCTACCAGATGGTCATTTACGAAATATAGTTATATAGTGTTAGATATGCTGCTAGATGTGTTAATTCAGTTCTGTGAATTGAGTTTTAACCTGATAGGCATTTTTGAGATGTACAAAATTATGCAGGACAAGAACCAGGGCTAGCCACTCAAATTGAGGGTTGGGAAAATGAGAACAGACAAAAGAAAATAGTTCTTGCCCCAGTGTGTTGTTGGTCTGTGGAACTCATTGCCCCAGGATGTGAGGATGACATCTGGCCTAGATGTCTTTGAAATGGGCTTGGAAACATTACTGAAAGAAAAGTCCATCACAGGTTACAAGCCATGATGGTGGTGATTAGAGATGGGCACGACTTGAAAATTTTTCCCCCGAGTTGTCGTTAGTCGGGCCGGTTCCGTTTCGGGTCGTTTCCGTTTTTCGCGAAAATTCACAAAAATTAGTCAGTTCGTTTTTTCATTTTTTCATTTTCGTTAGTACTGGTTTTTTTTTGGGGGGGGTAGCGGGCTCCTGGAGGCACCTCTGTGGGGTGGGTGCCTCCTCTGGCCCGCTATAAAGGGAAAGCAGGCTCCTGGAGGCACCCTTGGGTGCCTCCTATCCTCACACACTAGGAAGGGGAAACAGGCTCCAAGAGACCCCTCAACATGGGGGTCTCCCCTCCTCACCTGCTGCTGCAAAATGGCATGCATAGCCATATGGATATGCATACCAGTTGCAGACAGTGAGACCAGTGAGTGAACCCAGAGCCATAGGGTGAAGTGATGCCTAAGGCTCTCGCACCGCCATGTCTCACAAAGAAGGGAATCGTACTTGCGTGCAGTGCAATGCAAGTAGATCTGGCTTAGGGTTAACGTGGGTTAGTGCAAGGGCTAGGGTTAGGCTAGTGACGGGTAAGGTTACGGTGGGCTAGTGGGTTGCACCTCTGGGTGCCTCTCTGACCCACTAAGAAGACAGTCTGTGACGTATGGGTAAGGAGTCAAGGATTAGGGTTAGGGTTAGGGGGCTAGGGCAGGTTTTAGGGGGCTTTTTGGCACATCCCAGAAGTCTCCATGGCCAAGTGGCCATGCGATTGGTGGGATGGCTCCAAAAATTTGCATGGTCGTCCACTCCCACATGGCTGGCCACTCGGCCAGCCCATCATTGTGCAGGTGTAAAAAAAACAAAAAAAATAAAATCAATGGAGGACAGAGGAGGAGAGGAGAGACATTTTGTTGCAAGAAAAAACCCACTGCTACTGTGAAAAATCTGGCAGTTTATAAATTTTCGCGTGTTTCTGTCATGCTTGTGTGTTTTTGGACCACGATTTCAAAAACAATATTGCGTTCGCCGCCCCATTTTGGATCCCCCGCCTGCACCGCATGGCATGGCGAGTCCGGCTGCCCAGGACGGGGGGGGAGGCGGGACCCCCCCTCCAGAAACCACCCCTCCGGTAGGTGCCCTGCGCCCTTAGTCAAGCAGGCATTTTTCCGCCTGCTTTTTTGGCCCGGGAATGGGTGGGGGGAGAGTTTAAAAGTTTTTTCCTGTGCCGTCCGTGCCGCTTGCTTGCGCTTTAATTGCGGCGGCCGGCGGCGAGACTGGGCTTTTTGCTGGCTGCGAGCCTGCGGCGAGTCCCACCAGAGCAGCCCAGGACGGGGGATGGGGGGAGGCCGGGGACCTCCAGAAACAACCCCTCTGGTAGGTGCCCTGAGGCACGACAGGCATTTTTCCACCTGCTTTTTGGCCGTGAACCTGGTTTTTTTAACTTTTAAAAACATTTTTTCTGTGCCGTGTGGCATCGCGCGATCGCGCGATGCAAGGAACGAGCACGACAAATCAGACCAAAATTGTTCATTCGTCGGTTCGAGCTCGAAGTCTGGCGGAGTAATTCCCGTTACCGTTTCCGTAGAGTAACGGAACCGAGTAACGGAAACGGAAACGGGAATACCGCTAAGTCGTGCCCATCTCTAGTGGTGATGCATTATCTTCAGTCTTAAAAGGAGGCTCCATAAGGAGACAGGTATCTAGTTGTCTCATATGCTCCCAGAGGCATTTGGCAGGGCTACTATGAGATACAGGAAGCTGGACTAAATGGGCCTTTGGCCTGATCCAGCATGGCTCTTCTTATGTTCTTATGGACTCTTGGCTTGATCCAGCAAGGCTCTTCTTATGTTCTTATACATGGAACCTGCAAGTGGAGTGAGGATCTCACTAAAGAACTCAGTAGACACAAATTCAAATGTAGAAACACACATGAAGGGTAATATGTATTTTTAGTTGTTTTAACATTTTCCCCTCTAGGCATGGAATTCCCTCAGAACTCCATTCTTGACTAACCAGTCTTATAAATTCATTCATTCATTCATTCATTCTCTGTACTGCTCATCTGACCAAAGAAGCCTGTTTTTACTTCATAAAACAAGAATAAGCACATTTGCAGTGCTTGAAATGAGACGTATATGCGTTAGGATCAAAGAAAAGACCAAAAACAAACAAACCGCATTTTATTGCTTAACAACATGCTAAGTGTATCATCTAGTCTGTGTCTTATACAGATATGTATATAGCTGAACATAGATTTGTTCAACAGCATGTAGGCTCTGCTATTTTCCTTTTGAGAACAAACAGAATAAACTGTAAACCGCCCAGAGACTATCCGAAATGGTATGGGGTGGTATATAAGCAGAACACTTTGCTTTTGCTTTTTGTTTGGGATCCTCTCCCCTTTGACTTCCTTTCCTTGTGAGGAAGACGGCTTAATGTGTTATAATTGAACTGATTTTATTGTCCAAAGCTGTTCCTCCTAATGTTTCAATGACAGAAAAACTACTGGTCAATTTGACAACTTAATGTGACATTTGTGGTCATTTGAACTCCTTCATGCCATTGCAGGCCATAATTGCTCATCACCCCACCTTCGCCCCTCCCCAGATCTGTATAAGGAATTTAAAGAAATAAGAGTACAAGGTGACAGGTATGTGTCCTCGGGTCTGTCTGTTGGTTGGTCTATTAAAGCCCTTTTTCTGTAGGCGTATGGAGACAAACCGGGCTAATTGATTGAATATCGAACAGAATTTCTGTGGAGGAAATGGCACGAATGGTATGCCCTGGTTGAAAAATCTCTCCTCTCATCCAAGAGAGCTTCAAGAAAACCACAATTTGCATTAATTAATTAATTAATTAATTAATGCCAATCTGCGTTAAAGCACAATACTTGCAAGACCTCCTGAGACCATATGCAGTTGTACCACGATTTAAGAGCAGGTCGACTTAAGAGCAATTCAAATTAAGAGCAACTTGACTTAAGAGCAGCAAGCTGTTGGCATTTTAACTGCCGCCTTACAAATTTTAGATATGGTCTGCTCGACTTACATTTTTTTATTTTTTATTTTAGTTTTTAACTTATTTTTTCAATTTTTTGGATAGGTACCCTGACTTAAGAGTAGTTCGACTTAAGAGCATGCATTTGGAACGGATTAAATTCATAAGTCGAGGTGCCACTGTATAAGAAACCCTTTGAACCCGATGGGACCACTTAAAGGTAGACTGCCGTGGCAGGTACTGTCTAAGGTAGATTCAGTTACTAAGTGGTTGCTGAGAAAAGATTTTAGTTACAAGTGTGCTGTGGGTTTTTATGGAACTTTTCATTAAATTGCTTTGAAGACATTTATATGTGGGATGTCTAATTTGTTTAACTGTTCTTTTCTGTCATAATGGTTTGTGTTTCTGCCTGTCTTCTTCTTCTTCTTCTTCTTCTTCTTCTTCTTCTTCTTCTTCTTCTTCTTCTTCTTCCTTTGTTAATCTTGTTTGAGCTACCCTAAATCCCACTTTTGGAAGACATAACGGTCGGATTAAAATAATCATACACATTCTGACAAATCTTTTTAAATTGTATAATCATAAGAAGATCACAGAAAGAAGGAAGGAAGGAAGGAAGGAAGGAAGGAAGGAAGGAAGGAAGGAAGGAAGGAAGGAAGGAAGGAACGAAGGAAAAGAGATTCCATTTGAACATTCAGAAGAACTTCATGACAGTTAGAGCTGTTCGGCAGTGGAATATGCTGTCACAAAGGGTGGTGGAGTCTCCTTCTGTGGAAGTTTTTAAGCAGAGACTGGATGGACATCTGTCAGAAATATTGTGATGGGTTTCCTGCATGGCAGGGGGTTGGACTAGATGGCCCTTGAGGTCTCTTCCAACTCTATGATTCTATGATTATATTTTCCCATCAAAATTAACAAGTGCTGATCTTGCCTGTGGAAAAATAAAGCAGTGGCCTGTTTAGTTTCCCCCAATATGACAATTTTGGTCATATTCTGAAATGGAGAAATAATGACCTGAAGTACTAACTAACTAACTAACTAACTAACTAACTAACTAACTAACTAACTAACTAACTAACTAACTAACTAACTAACTAACTAAAAACCTGTCTGCAGTCACTTCTGGAGTTCCCACACAGACAACGGCCTATAGGAAGATGCAATACATCTTGAGTTCAGCTTCTCCATGTATAGAGCACATGCCTGTAACAGCAATTTCACTAGAGGCATCACTCATAACAACATAAGCCAGAGAAGGTGAATGGTTTGATATCTTCTAGAGGTCTTTCTGAAATATTTGGGACAAATGTGATAACTTCTTGTACTGAGGAATACACTTCATATATTTTATTACACCAGGGGTTTCTTTCTGTTGCAATGAGTGTGAATATTATGCAAATGGTTGGGTATGTTCATACATTCCTGAGACATCTGCATTGATCCAACATTGAGCATTGTTCTGCCTCGGAAGACATAGGAGGAGGCAGATTTGATTTTCACCCTCGTCATCTTCACTGGCTCACTTCAAGTTGCCATAATTTGGAAGAAACTTAGCAGCATCAAACATTATTATCATCATCCCAGACATTTAAGTTAGAGGTTTTTAAAACTATAATTGGCTTGTATATACGGATGGACAAAAAAATGCCAAAATGGCATTTCGTTTTGTTTTTCATTTCCCCCCATTTCATTTTGTTTATTACAAAATGATTTTTTAATAAAAATTATTTCGTATTTCGTTATGCTTCATTTTGTGATTTTTTATTTTTTTATTTTTATTTATTTTTCCTTGCACTGAACAGCTGGCCCGTGGGCCGGGTCGGCACATTTTTTAATTTTTTAAATATATTTTCAATTTTTTCTTATCTCGTACTGACCACCTGGTCCACCGGCCAGGTTGGCACGTTTTTATTTATTTGTTTGTTTATTTATTCTCGTGCTGAACAGCTGGCCCACTGGCCAGGTCAGCACATTTTTTTTATTTTATTTTTTAATTTTAGTTTTTCTTATCTCGCACCAACCAGCTGGTCCGCTGGCCGGGTCGGGGCATTATTTTTATTTTTTTTTAATTTTTTTTTCTCCTGCTGACCAGCTGGTCCATGGGCCAGGTTGACACTTTAAAAAAAAACTTCCTGCTGACCAGCTGGCCCGCAGACCATAACGAAATGATGAAACAGCATTTTGTTTTCCACTTTGTCCCCATCCCTACTTGTATATAATGAAAATAAGCATTTTGTATTTCTAATATGGATGACTTAGGTCTGTAATGATGTTAAAGTAAGAAAACAGAGAATGTTTTCAAGGGGTCCAGATTATTATTCAATTAATCAATGAAAATAATAGCATTTCAGAACCATCACCAAGGTCCTATACTGTATGGACAGAGGCTGTGAAATGTTGACTTATGTAGTGAAGCCTTCATTGGAATGAAACCCATTTACTTTTTAACAAAGCTTTTGGAGACTTGATATCTGCCTCCATGGTGTTATTGTCCTTCTCTCCCATTTGTTTTCATACATGTTGTTGTTGTTTTCCTGCTGTTCTCTCTAAGTGTTTTTAGCTCACTTTTCTTTCCAGTTTATCCTGTTTAACGATGCAGCTTGTCTTTTCTTAATTCTGATTTGCTAGGCACCCTAGAGATCTTTTTAGGGTGGATGTGACAAATGGATGTCAGAACGAATAAAGAAATAAAGGGAAAAAGGTATCTTGAATCTTCTGGTGAATCATGTTTTGTTTGCCAATTGGAGGCATTTAGTAGCATCCTAACATCCATAATTGAACTTATTTGAATGGGAACCTTAAACCACCATTCTTGTATTCTTCACACATTAAAAATATATCAGTATATACAGCACCGGTATGTTTCCAAGGTTTTCAGTGTTTGTAATCAGAATGATCCAACAGAGGTGAAAAGTTCTGATTTTGTGTATAAGATAACAGATAGGTACATAAAATGAAATTGTTTATCTGTGCAACCCATATGTGAGATTCCATTCCAGTCTCACTGAAGTGATGGAGAAGTGAAGAACTGATCAAGATGTGGCTTTGTTACACGTTCATCACTTCAAGTTTATGTTTGGTATAGAACTTCTTAACTGTTTAGTATAATATTTGGCTACAGAAACAGACGTACACTGTAGGTAGAACCTTGATCTACAACACAATTTACACAGAGAGACACAGGAATGCATGCAGCTCATAAATACATCAGCCATTTTTGTTAGAAATTGTGTATTTTATACCCGCCATACCTGAAATTGTTTCCTTCCCACTCTGTAGTTCTATAATCATTGTTGTTACTATGATGAAGCATCACATATATTTCTCTTTATCTTTTTTGTACCTTATAGAAACATACATGCCAGACCTCTTATTATTTTAGTTGTTTATTTGTTTACTTAATTTATTTCAAGGTTAAAGCAGGTTGGACTAATTAATAATAATAAACTAAGTGGAGGTGTGCTAGTTGGATCAAAAGGAGACTTTACGAGAAAAGTCAATCCACAAAGCAATATGTTACAAGCCATGGTGAAATGTTTTGAATAATCTGTCAGTTTTCTTCTTCTCCTCCTCCTCCTCCTCCTCCTTCATATTATATTTCATTTATATCTTGCCTTTTCTTACAAGAACTCAGGATGGCTGGATTTTATTATTATTATTTTTAAAACAAAATAATGTGGTGTGGCTAAAACTAGATTTTAAAAAAAAGCAGTACCAATATGCTACTGTCGCTGGTTGATATGCTACTACGGTACTGTCGTGACCATTGTGACCCCATGTCCATGGTACTGTACTGTTAAATGTCGCCATTGACAAGAATGTCAACATTACCCAGAAATCATTCAGAGCCGTTCTTGAACACTGAGTGTGTTTCATATATTTATTATTATACAAAAATCCTTAAAGCGGCTCTTACAAATTAAGACCTCAGAAATCTGGTCCTTCCTGGGGAGCAAGGAGATAGGTTTTTAGTCTGATTCGTCTATATATTTTTTCCAATACAAATTAAAGAAGTGGCTCTTTGATTCCTAACATGAATACATTATTAATCCGGAGCTAAAATTTGTTGGCTTTTATGGACGTGGCTTTGTTTCTCTTCTTAATCTGGAAGAGGACTTTCAAGGAAGCATTTTCACATCTGGGATGTATGTCAACAGGAACCTCTTGATGCGAGACAAGATCTAAGGTCACTGAAGGTCAAAACTCGAGTTGTCCCACTGGCACCTCAGTGTAAAGCCGGTTCTTTGTAGGTATGGCCTCCATCCCTTTTAGGGTCCACCTCTTTGTGGGTGGAATCTTACCTTGTGCACCAGGGAGGGGTGGGGAATGGGAGGAGGTGACTTCAAAGAATTCCACAGACACATCAGAGAGATTATGCAAGAAGACAATCGTGTTTATTAAAAAAAAAAAAAAAGAGTGCCCGAGAATTCCTGACCAAAGTATTGGTTAGCGCTCAGTTGAGATCAAAAGAAAACGTTAATGCCATGTCATTTCTGGTCTGCTCTGTGATGTTTTTTAGCCTCATCTTCATTAGAATCAAAGTGTCCTCGTCTGAGAGGCAGCAGGACTAGGGCAGAGAGAGGTGAGAGTAAATGATATGCGAGTGTATGTACGGGGAGGTTACCCTATCCCTTTAAAATGAGATCATTTCTTTCATTAATATGCTGCAGGAGTTGCCAATAGACCAAGCAATACATGTACATTTTTGTATCTTCAACCCTATGAATATTTCAAAACTGGGCATGTGGGCTGGGGAGGCGATTTGGGCTTTAAGTAAAGGTTTATATCACCTCTCTCTCTCTCTCTCTCTCTCTCTCTCTCTCTCTCTCTCTCTCTCTCTCTCTCTCTCTCTCTCTCTCTCTCTCTCTCTCTCTCTCTCTCTCTCTCTCTGTGTGTGTGTGTGTGTGTGTGTGTGTGTGTGTGTGTGTGTGTGTATGTGTGTGTGTGTGTGTGTGTTTTCTCTTTCAGGGAGGGCTTCCCTCTCCCTGCACACCCAAGGCCTCACTCCGCCTCTCTTTTTTCTCTTTCCCAGTGTGTTATTAAATATCTAATGCCAAGAGTAGGGACTTGGCAAGGTTTGTGATATAATTTGCAATCTGCAATGTTTGCTGGCTAGGCCTATGCCCCCCTTCCTCTCTCTCTCTCTCTCTCTCTCTCTCTCTCTCTCTCTCTCCCTCCCTTTTTTATTTTTTTACTAGCCTGCCTTCTAGAGTCAATAGGGGGCATTCCTCAACTGTCTAAAAGAAAAATAGGAGAATACTAATTAGAATTCTATTGCTCGTAGTCTCCCAGTTGCTGTGCTTATGGATTTCAAGGTTCTTTTGTTTGAATTAAATTGCCAACTTTCTCTTCTCCTCCCCCACTACCTTCAAAACCCTCTTCCTTGAGAGACAGAGAGAGAGAGAGAGAGAGACTTACTGAAAGAGGGAATGCGATCCGGGTATCGGAAAAGGCGTTTGCTGTGGAAGAAGTAAGGAAATGTCCAAACTGCGTTCAAAAATTCCTGGTATGTTTTTCAGTGTTTGACTCCTGCCTCTCTGGTAGGCAGCAACAGTGGAAGAGAAGGAGGAGGGATTGGCATGGAGCAAAGACACGCTGCCCCCTTGGCCTGACACTGAAATTCTCGGGAATCGCCGGCATGCTCCCCCCCCCCAGTTCCCTCCCAGCCAGATGGTTCAAGCCTGCATAAAACCTTGGGATGAGATCACAGGGCTTGTTCATAGCAGAACACACAACAACTACTGTTATTCTGTTAATACCTCCTTTTGTGCACCATTGTGGGAGGCAGAGAGAGAGAGAGAGAAAGAAGCTGGGGAGCAGGGGGGGAGGAGGATGGCCGATAGAGATGTCATAAAAGTGAAGAAGAATGAGGAAATCATATTCAACACACACTTGCAAAACCAGATTTTTCCCTCTTTTAACAAAATCTCGTGGGATGAAAATGTCGCAGCAAACTGTACAGTCGTGTCACTTGTAGGTGTATGTTTTGTGAGTTGCCCGGCGAAACATAGATTGCGAAGTTTTGCCATATGCGGAGCATTTTATCTTTCTGGGCAGAGAACTGGGATGTCTCATTATGTTTTACATTTAAATTTTTACCAAATGTCACAAAAAGCATGATAACTTGCAAGAAATTCAAATGGTGGTACCATTGACTCACTAGAGGCTAATCCACCAATTTTCTTAATGCTTGAGCCAAATTTATCCCCACTATATCTGAATTTGTTGTCTGTAAAGAGCAGGGCCTTTGATTCTTCTGTCCACTTTGCCAATTTCTCTACAAAGCACTGCTCCCGTCTTTATTAATTTATCATTTTTTTCCAAAAAACATGATATTCCCAATCAAATTTGCATTGTTCTGTTGTTGTTGAATGGTAAATTTCTTTTCACTTTGCAAAATTAGCAACCTGGTTGTAAATCCTGGCCCCTAAAAATTAGCAATCTGGCCAAAAAAAATAGAATCCTGGCCCCTTCACAGAAGGAGCTTATAGATGAACCTATTGAATGCACGGAAAGTGGGCATTAAGAACAAACTCAACTCAACCCAACCTAACCCGACACCCACGGGGAAAAAACCCAAAAGAAAAACAGATGAGAGCCAACCAAAGTTAAAATGAGGATACAAGATGAATTAGGCCCATTATTATTATTATTGAAAGTTGTGTGTGTTTACTCATAGTGTGCATCATACAAATACTTTATACATTTCACTTAAAAATGTGAATAAGGTATGCTGAATTACACTGCACTGGTAAAAGTCAAACCTTAGTTTCCCTATCCACCACATCCCTATGAAAAAGGTCGAAGAATAAATTAAAATATGCTTGTGTCTCCTTGATCAGTTACTGTTGTCTGTCCTTCAAGATGCAAATATTAGCACCATTTGTCATGAATGAGGACCATCCAAATAAGGGGAAATGTTGATCCCCTCACAGTTACAGCACTCATAATATCATATTTCTTCTGTATTTTGGAAAAGGAAAAACTAGCCACAAAACCAGCCACATATATGTTTCATGTTCTTTTCTGGTTACTGTTTTTTCTTTAAAAATATTATCCCTCTTGCTTTGATTTGGTTATTTCTTTCTCCTTGTAAATATTCCCATGCAGCCATTTTGGTTTCACACTTCAACATGCATACCAGCCCACACTTTGTCATTCTGAACACTGTCATAAAATACCAGATTCTCAACCCCCACCCCTGACATACAAACACGCTCACACATGTGCGCACACGTGATAACATCTCAAAGGCATGAAAACAGAGGGCAAGAAATGCAGGCAAAAGTTCTTCTCTGCCTTTTGCTCTTGAGGGCTGCTCTAATTTTAATTAACTCTGTGTCACACAGTAACCTTTCCCAGTCTCCATGCTGCATGAATATTTTATTTGCATTACTAGAAAGTCCACAAATAATTTGATTATCATTTGTGGTATGGACAATGGGGTGTTTGAGACACATATTTACGGTGCCACCTCTTTGCATCTTCAAGGAGCACGGGGGGGGGGCACTCCCAACACGTCCTGCTTTGATGTTTACAGTAGTATCACAGAAACCCTGAAGCAAGGCTTGCCGGCATCTCTTTGAATTACTTTCCCAATTCCAAGCCTCCACAAATCCAGCCTGCCTTTATCTGTTCTTGTTATAAAAAGTGGCAGGAGGCAGAACCACAGAATGACCCGCAAGATGGCACCTGTCACCAGTCTGATATCTCCTGCCTTAAGCAGGCCAAATTTTGCCTGAACCTGTGGTGGCCTCTGTCATATCCTCATTTTCCCTTCCTCTCTTGGCTCTCCTCCTTAATCCTGTTTGCGCTGTCTGAAGCCGTGCTTATCCAGTGTCCAAACCTTTATTTTCGTTCTCTTTCATTTTCCCTAATTGTTCTTAGCAGCCCTCCTTCCTTTAAGTAGCAAGAGTAAAACTAATTTGAAATTTCAGTATAGAATGAAAAATATATGTCTGCCAAAAGGGTAGCTCTCTTCCTTCCTTCCTTCCTTCCTTCCTTCCTTCCTTCCTTCCTTCCTTCCTTCCTTCCTTCCTTGCACTTCTACCCAAGGTGATCTTACTCTCCTGCCTCTAGTAGAACTAGGCAGATTGGGGCATATGATCTTGCAATATGCAAAACAAATTTCAAACTCAAAGGGTTATTCATGTTCCACTAATGCTGTTTTGTTTTTCTACTTAATAGAAGGTAACATCACAGTCATATGATAGTAAGCAAACTTTTCCATTGCCTTGTTAATTAGGACCTCCTAAAACCCTTTCCTGCAGTGAGGAAAGCAAGATTCAATGCATATTAATTGGTTACCAATGCTCCCGACCTGTCCATGTCTAACCTCACACAAAATGTAAGTGGATACTAAGTCATCAAATATTCTAGAAAAAAAAGTAAAGGGTGTCGTTCCTGTGGGCAGCAGAAGAGGGGAACACATTGGATTTGGAGTCCAGAAATCTTTGGTTCATCTTAAACATGAATCTTTAGGGAGGTCCTACTTCAAAGAATGATAAAATACAGGTGGTGATTCCTTAAAAAGAGAGATGTAAGTGTTTTGTATATTAACAGCAACATTTATTTATTTATTTATTTATTTATTTATTTATTTATTTATTTATTTATTTATTTATTTACCGCCCATCTTCCCAGAGGAACTCCAGGTGGTTAACAGCATCTAATTCTTCCCCCTAAATTTTTTGTCCTAGCAATATTTCAAAAGCTTGAAAACATCAGCAATCAATTGGATAGTGTCCATAAATCCCTCAATAAACATGAAGGAGAGCTTTCAAAAGCCCAACCTCACTCACATCCCCTTGCTGAAACAGTGACAGGGGGCCATATGGAGGATATGGGCAAAACTGTCGAAGAGCCCTCTAAGGACAGTAAGGTGTGTGGGTCCCTTTCCCGTCGCCTTCAAGTAGCTAAAATAATGCTTGAGATCACAAACAACTATATGAATAGAGGGAAATGGGCAAATAGACGGAAGGTTGTATCCTCCCTAAGCTCTCTCCTCAGAACGACACCATCACAAATTGATCTAAAATCCATTGTGCCCTTACCTGCATCACGCAACTCCACAAGGCTGCTTTTAGAATTTGATGCATCTACAATTCCTCTTATGCTTTTTAAAATGAGGGACTTTTTGAACACTCTCTGCATAAGAACTAGAAGAGTTTTTAGCGAGGACACTCTAAAACCACTGTTATCATTGGAAAAGCTTCCTTTGCTAAACGCTGCCTCCATGCCAAGGCCACATCAAGTTGGCTGCTTGCCAAACCACAACTCTGCAGATAACCAAAAAGAGGACGTGCGGCTACTACAGTTAACCCCTGAAAGGCAGCTTCCACCTGAAATTGAGTCCTTGAGAAAGCTAACCTCTTCTCTGGAAGAATCCCTTGCAAAATTCACGGAGTCCTTAACAGTCTGGAGTCAAGTACCGACTGATAAGACAATGAGACAATCACAAGGAAAATCTGCTTCCAATGTCATCTCACGAGGCACTAGCATACCGGAGGGAAAACCAAATCAAGATTCGGATTTGTCTTTTGCTGCTACTTCGCATAATCTGGAAATAATGGAGGGCTGTCGTAAAGAGGTATCTCACCCCTTGGAAGAAGACCTATTTCTGCACCTTGACGTGGACGTGGACGGGGATAATATAACTACTGCCGCCTTTAAAAGCCTCTCTTGGACAGAACAAACTAAGATCATCTCGTCCCTAGACAAAGTTAGGTCTGAGCTGTCCCACAATATGAACAATGCCTTAACTCAACCTATTACTTCTCCCAAAGCTGCCATACTCTTACCTCCAGATATTAATTTTATGCACAGGCCAGTTCCTGCCCAACCCAGCACCCCCCACTTGTGTTCAGAACATGCTAATAGTGCTGCTATATCTAATTGACTCTCTCCCCCTTCCCTCCCCCTCCCTCCGTCTCCATCTAGTATCAAACTGGTCTCATGGAACATTGCAGGTTGGGAGAGGAAAAGGAACGACCCCGATTTTATAGAATATCTCTCCAGGCATGATATTATTTTTCTCCAGGAAACCTGGTCCCTCACAGCCCCCAGTGTTCCTGGATTTGTTTCCTACAATCTTCCTGCTTTTAAACTAAATAAGTTGGGTCGTCCCCGCTCTGGCTTAAGCTGTCTAGTGAAACCCTCCTCCTCCTTTGTTCTGTCCCCTTTTACCTCTCACTCCCCTTATGTTCAAGCCTTTCTATTTAATAATAGTGAGCGCCACATCCTCATGATGAATGTTTACATCCCTCCCTATGGTTCTACTTCCACAGATCCATGGACAGAAGTAAAAAGAATTACTGACCAAGTACTAGTATCCAATCCCTCTATCTCTCTTCTCTTTGCTGGTGATTTTAACTCTAGGCTAGGAGCAAATAATCTAAGCCTTGCCAAATATATGAATTGGGATATGGAGGAGATGATTCCTCCTTCTTTCTCGGGGGTCAGGAAGTCCAAGGACCTTTCCATCAATAAGAATGCCTTATTAATGGTCGATCTATGTCTAAGTTATTATCTCCGTATTTTGAACGGTGCCCCTGATTACCCTCTTTCAGGTGATTTTACCTTCTTCTCACCCTTAGGGTTGAGCGTGGTCGATTATATATTAATTTCCCCCGACCTTCTTGCAGAGACTTCCGATTTTGAACTTAGCCCGCGCACCGATAGTGACCATATCCCTCTGCAGGTGTCGTTATTGAACCCCCTCTCAGATCCTTCCAGTAGCGACTCCCCCACTGATCTTTTTGTATATCCTAAGTGGACCTCTAGATCTTCACTGGCCTTCCAACAATGGTCCAGATCACTAGAAACTGTTCGCCAGTGTGCAACTATTCAATCAACCAACTCCCCCGATGTTGCTATCCAAGCATATTCCGCAATTATCTCACACTTAACCAACTCACTGAACCCTCCCCGTCCACACACAGGGAAGAGCAAACCAGTTTCCTGGTTTGACCAGGATTGTCGATCTGAAAAATATGAACTGAGACAATTGTTCTCCTTTGTTTGCTCTCATCCTTCTTCTGAGGCACTTACCTTTTATTTTTCAGTTAGAAAGTCCTTCCATCTTTTCTTGGAAGAGAAACAGCACATTTTTGCTCTAAATCAGTGGGATAGGTTATTCGACGCCATCTCCTCCAAGAACAGCAGAGTATTTTGGCAACTGGTGTCTCGTTCCAACCCGGTCCCCCCCTTAATTGATGTTCCTCCCATTTCTCCCTCTGCTTGGACTACACACTATTCTAAAATCTTTGCTGCTTCTGACCTGGTATTCCCTTTTCCTCCCCTGCCCCCTGACCTTCCCCCTTGGCCTCCCATTTTAGAATCCGAAATACTAGAACTGATTAGCACCTTGAAACCGAGAAAAGCCCCAGGACCCGATGGGATTGTAAGCGAAATACTGATTAATGCCCCTGACTGGTGGGCTCCCTTCCTGGCTAAACTATTTACCCTGATTAACCATTTTGGGTTTTTCCCAGAATCATGGTTATCTTCGATTTTAGTACCAATTTTCAAAAAGGATGACCCTACATCCCCGCCCAACTATAGGCCTATTAGTCTCCTTTCCACTATAGGTAAACTCTATGCAAAATTCCTTCTCAAACGTTTAGTAGCCTGGGCGGAGGCGAAGTGCCTTCCCGGCAAGGAGCAAATTGGTTTCCGTCCAGGATCATCCACTTTAGACCATGCACTTTTGCTGTCTTTCCTTGCAGAAAAATATTCTTTTCACTTTAAAGGGAAACTCTACGCTGCTTTCATCGATCCGAGAGGTGCGTTTGATTCTATCAATAGGAACCTATTATGGCACAAACTTGCTTCTTGGGGAATTGACTCTCGACTGCTTTTCTTAATTAGGAATCTTCACTCCTCCAATTCATGTCGGGTCCGTATAAACCGCAAGAGCTCCCTTTCTGAAAAGATTACTGTATCCAAAGGTGTCCGTCAGGGTTGTATACTAGCGCCCCAACTATTCAATCTCTTCCTTGCCGATTTATGTTCTCAACTATCTCATTGTGATAAGTACGCCCCTTGTTTGAGTAACTCCCCATTACCAATTCTCCTTTATGCTGATGATTCTGTCCTTCTCTCCATCTCCAAATTCGGGCTACGGCATCTCCTATCTGCTTTTCATTCTTATTGTATATCTAATGATCTAATAATCAACTCCGAAAAAAACAAAATATTGGTTTTTTCTCATCTATGGAAACCGCTATCCTGGAGCATTGACAGCAGACCAGTCGAACAAGTTAAAACATTCAAATAATTAGGTATAAATTTCCACCACCGATTAGAATGGAATTTCCATAGAGACTTGGCAATATCTTCAACCAAACTTCATTTGAATGCAGTATCCCGTTTTCATTACCATAGTGGCAACCAGTATGTACCTGCGGCCCTCAAGGTTCTTCAGACAAAGACCTTGAGTCAGCTTCTGTACGGAGTTCCAATTTTGATCAAGGCGGCTTCCACAAAAGTAGACTTGGTAATTGCCCCCTTTTTAAGGCAAATGCTAGGTGTTCCCAACACAATCAAACTCTCAACCATGATCCTTGAGTTGGGCATTCACTTACCTTCCACTTTGGCATGGTCTCGGGCCATCAAATACTGGTTAGCCCTCCATTATAATTCCTCCCCTGGTTCCTTACTTTTCGATCTTTTAAAGGATCCCTTTACTTCCACCTGGGATTCCCTCTTTGTAAACAAACTCCACAACTTAGGCTTTACTCTTGACTATTTTGCCAACTTTGACTTTAAAAGATCTTACTTGACCATTAAGGCAAAATTATTTGAAGAAGAAACTGAATCACTTTCCTCTAATCTAAATTGGACCTGCTCTCCACGTTTCTTTAACCTATCCCCGGTCTTTGGCCATGATCTCTGTTATTTCCGCAAGCTAATTAATCCAAATAAGAGACATGCTTTCATGTTGGCCAGACTCAATATTTTCCCCTCCTCAGTACTCTCAGGAAGATACTTGGGTATACCACCGTCCCAGAGGCTTTGTAAATTTTGCCAACTTGAACCAGACACAGTCCCTCATATACTGTGCCGTTGCCCTGCCCATACTAGGTTACGCAAAGAGTTTTTAGACCCAATTATGTCTATGTTCTCTGGCCCTCCAGAGGAATACACAAGCTTTTTACTTCGCGACAATTCCAAATGGGTCACCTTACAAGTTGCAGATTTTCTAGTAGCTGTTATTAATAAGAAATGAGAGTGTATCCCCTTTTTGGCTTTTACCTATTGTTTTACTTGACAATGGTTTACCATCACTGTTTTGGTTGTGTTCTATTTTCTTTGTTTTAATGCCAATAAAGGTGTATGTATGTATGTATGTATATTAACAGCAACATTTATTTATTTATTTATTTATTTATTTATTTATTTATTTATTTATTTACCGCCCATCTTCCCAGAGGAACTCCAGGTGGTTAACAGCATCTAATTCTTCCCCCTAAATTTTTTGTCAAAATGTTGCACACAATGATCCAAGAATTTAGGCTAAAAACTTTAAATGAAGGATGTGCATCCAAATTTGGAAATACTCAACATTCACTGAATAATGCCATGCTTGGATATTCAGAGTCCTATTTAGTATTATAGATTAGAAAGTAAAAGGCTGGGTTCCTCTTTGGTTGTGTGAAAGTGAAATGATTTTTGGGCATCCTGGAGTGATTTATTTAATAGAGAAACTTAAATAGAAGGTCTGACATCAAGGGGTGGTGGGACAGAGAATCTAGTGTCTATTGGGGTTGCTGTTGGGGTATCCCAGGAGGGCAGCTAAGTTGAGAACAAGCCCCACAAATGACATTTGTATGTACCAATGAAATTTAGACTCAGGCACAGACACCAGAAGTCATTTTTTTACCCTCATTGGTCCTTTCCAAAAAAAAGTGGGCATAACTGTTTATACTGTAAATTTGTTTACAGCATTTGTTGTTAGGATACGCTCTGGTGTAAGCCTGCACTGCAGCATTTTTCTCAGTGTCCTTTTCTGAACCTCAGTTTACATTCACATCTTATATATTGTTGTCTAAATATGGCTACGAATAAGATTTAGGATTAGTAGAATAATACATTATAATTCAATAGAAAATATTACATTAGGCTTTAAGCCCCTTTGGGGTATATATCAGGTAGGAGGATAGTATTTTATTGCATACGGGCAGAAATGTTAAGCTAATAGATTTTGTCTCTGTGTGTATGTATGTGTAAATTTCATTGGAAAGTGCTGGGTACTGCTGTAGCAGGGTCAGATACTGTCAGGTAGAATCTGCAAGCAGTATGAAATAGGGATGTAATAGCCTACAACTGATATTATGATTCCCCCCATACAAAATCTGTCACCCAGCTGCCTTGTTCAGCATCGACACTATGAAAGAGCAGCAGGCAGCAGTACATGTGTCACTGCCAAGAAGGTGGCAGAGAAGTCTCTGGTCCAAGGTGGGATGGATATCAGACATGCTCCAGTGACTTCCGTGTGAATTCCAGCCAGGGCAACCAGGTCAAAGGGCCAACAAACATTGTAAAGGAGATGTCTTTTTCCCAAAGAGTGAATTGTGCCAGGTGAGAACCAGAATAGCATCACGACTCAAACTAACATACTGGAATAGTGGAGTCCGAGTCTGTTTATTATACACAATGTGACAAATATGCTGATAGCACTGCAGGCTGCAAAGACGAACAGGGTGCAGCAATTGACCCTCCAAGCTAGTACATCGAGGTGCCCTGTGGGATGTGGAGGATACATGCATAACTAATATAAATGACTGGATCAAACAGGTTGCAGGGCATTTTCACCAACAATAAGTTGTTGCAGCAGAGGCAAGATAATCTAGGGTTGTCATTGAACCACCTACTCCAGTGTTGGCGAACCTATGGCGTGGCGCAGTGGTTAAATGCCTGTACTGCAGGTAAAACCTGGGTTCAATCCCCGGTAGCAGGCTCAAGGTTCACTCTTCCATCCTTCCGAGGTCGGTAAAATGAGTACCCAGCACACTGTAATCAAAATTGTAAACCGCCCAGAGACTACTTGTAGTGGTATGGGGCGGTATATAAGCAGAACACTTTGCTTTTTTGCTTTTTACCCGTCATCACCCCTTCACAGCCACCTGGATTCACGTTAAATTGCTGCATTGGCACTTTGCAAAAAATTAGTGGGTTTTCAATCGCAGTTTGGGCACTCGGTCTCTAAAAGGTTTGCCATCCTTGACCTACTCCATCAGGTGGCAGCTTGATAGAGCTCTGCTTTCTCCTTGCTTGAAAGAGTGCTCAATTAGCCAAGGGCACTCCACTGATGTGGCTGTCCCTCGGGGCAGACAAGAGATGGGCATTATGGGCAATGTGCTCTAGCATCTTCAAAGCTTTGACAATGTCACACAGGGACCCAACTGGGAGGCAGCCATTCTAAACCATGGACACAGGAAATTTCGCCTTTGGGTCACTGTTACTTGGATGTGGCACCAAAGAAAGGCAAACAAGACATTATGACCCCCCACGACACCTGGAGTAAACTCAAGCCAATGAAAATACAGGAGCCCCCTGAAATACCACAAAAGTGCCACCAAAATGATTAGAATAATCTGTTTGTTATTCATTTCATTTGGAAATATTTTTATTTAAATGTATTGTATTGACTAATATGTATTGAATTGAAATATATTCTGGGCAGTATATTGTCCCTCATTAATGTAAGCTGCCGCCGCCTGGTAAGAATCATTGAAGATGATGATGATGATGTGGAAGAGGATGAGGATGCTGCCATTCCAGTTTGTGCAGTTGTTGTCAAATTCTGTTTATTTATTTATTTTTAAAATGTTTTTCCCACCCATGTGCTGTCAAATGGATTAAATCGCGCAAAGTGGGAAAAACGAATAATGAATCAACAAACCAACAAAATGAATTTTTCAAAAAAATTGTTAACAACAAAACGAAATGAACCAAACCCTAAAATGAACTTAACCAAAACGAATTGCCATTTTTTCGGTTCGTGCCCATCTCTATAAGAAAGAATGGCACACTCCATTCACAGTATTAGGCATGCCATGCTCCAATCTGCTGCTCCTTCCTTCTGCCACTTTCTCACTTCCAACTGTTGCACCAAGTCTGTGCTCATTCAACTGTGCCATGCCCCATGCTGCTGGCACAGTATCCACCCACCCACAGGCTAGAGGCTGCTTCAGCCTGCCTGCCAGTCTTGCCCAGGGTATTTGCTTGATCCCAAGTGTGACCTGCCCTCTGTTTTCCCAATGTTGCTGAGATTTCCTGCTGCCATTCGTACTGTTTAAGTTTCAGTCAGTACACCCATTACAATTGTTTCCTGAGACTTAGGCACTTGCAGGCTCTTGGTGTGCATTCGATTTTGTTTAGCACAATTCCTGGGAAGGTATCAAAGGACACCAAGGAAATAGGATATGCCTATTTGTGTATGTGTAGTTTTATTAAGAGAAAAATAATGATTGTATGGCATTCTTATTGACTTTAACAGAGTTCTTGGTCTCTATTCTGAATTGTTCGCATTCTGAATTCTGAACCTGAAGGGCTGGAACTCAAATTCAGAATCCAAATTCAGAATCTAAATATTTGTGCTTCAGAATTTTTAAGTCCTGGAAACTGCACTGTCTGGTAGGTTGTACAGATGGCACTCCCATCCATTTGCTCAATATCTAGATGACTGCTGATCACAAGTTTTGGGATATATTGCTGGACTGCAACTCCCATGTTCCTCTAGCACTGGCTGTGACAGGAGCAGGGCTCTGTAGTTAATCACAATCTGTAGAGATCTGCAATGTAGCATTTTCTACTTAAAATGGTTGATGCATAGCATTTTAGTGTGTGGAGCAAATGGCAGGATGGTGCCTGTGTGCAGTAGCCCACTAGACTGGCAACTGAAGGATTTGGGGCAACTGGAGTTAACAAGTCCCTCCAAAAACCCAAGAACCCCCTTCCCCCGTAGAATAGGAAACTTCCAATTCACATTCTTACTTTGTAGAAATATGAAACAACAAACTCAAAATAATAATTGCTGTTTTTGGAAGTTGCTACTAGAGATGGGCACGACTTAGCGGTATTCCCGTTTCCGTTTCCGTTACTCGGTTCCGTTACTCTACGGAAACGGTAACGGGAATTACTCCGCCAGACTTCGAGCTCGAACCGACGAACGAACAATTTTGGTCTGATTTGTCGTGCTCGTTCCTTGCATCGCGCGATTGCGCGATGCCACACGCGGCACAGAAAAAAAGTTTTTAAAAGTTAAAAAAACCCGGTTCCGGCCAAAAAGCAGGCGGAAAAATGCCTGCCGTGCCTCAGGGCACCTACCAGAGGGGTTGTTTCTGGAGGTCCCCGGCCTCCCCCCTCATCCCCCGTCCTCGGCTGCTCTGGTGGGACTCGCCGCAGGCTCGCAGCCAGCAAAAAGCCCAGTCTCGCCGCCGGCCGCCCGCAATTAAAGCGCAAGCAAGCGGCACGGACGGCACAGGAAAAAACTTTTAAACTCTCCCCCCACCCATTCCCGGGCCAAAAAAGCAGGCGGAAAAATGCCTGCTTGACTAAGGGCGCAGGGCACCTACTGGAGGGGTGGTTTCTGGAGGGGGGGTCCCGCCTCCCCCCCGTCCTGGGCAGCCGGACTCGAGTTGCCATTTCGCCATGCCATGCGGTGCGGGCGGGGGGGATCCAAAATGGGGCGGCAAACGCAATATTGTTTTTGAAATCGTGGTCCAAAAACACAGAAGCACAACAGAAACACGCGAAAATTTATAAACTGCCAGATTTTTCACAGTAGCAGTGGGTTTTTTCTTGCAACAAAATGTCTCTCCTCTCCTCCTCTGTCCTCCATTTATTTTATTTTATTTTATTTTTTTTACACCTGCGCAGTGCGCAATAATGGGCTGGCCGAGTGGCCAGCCATGTGGGAGTGGACAACCATGCAAATTTTTGGAGCCATCCCACCAGTCGCATGGCCACTTGGCCATGGAGACTTCTGGGATGTGCCAAAAAGCCCCCTAAAACCTGCCCTAGCCCTAACCCTAACCCTTGACTCCGTACCCATACGTCACAGACTGTCTTCTTAGTGGGTCAGAGAGGCACCCAGAGGTGCAACCCACTAGCCCACCGTAACCTTACCCGTCACTAGCCTAACCCTAGCCATTGCACTAAGCCACCTTAAAGCCAGATCTACTTGCTTGCATTGCACTACACGCAGCAAGTACAATTCCCTTCTGTGTGAGACATGGTGGTGCGAGAGCCTTGTGAAGGGTGCCTCCAGGAGCCCACTTTCCCTTTATAGCGGGCCAGAGGAGGCACCCACCCCACAGAGGTGCCTCCAGGAGCCCGCTCCCCCCCCAAAACCAGTACTAACGACAACGAAAAAACGAAAAAACGAACCGACTAATTTTTGCGAATTTTCGCAAAAACCGGAAACGAGCCAAAACGGGACCGGCCCGACTAACGACAACTCGAAAAAAAAAATTTTTTTCAAGTCGTGCCCATCTCTAGTTGCTACCTTTCTAAAACTTGTCTTCTAGATTCTCCTCTTTCTCCAAACTCCCCCATACACAAAAACATATTTAGGGAATGTACAGCAAGATTTGTGAGGCCACTTGGGTTGCCCCAATCCTTGTCACTACCACATGTAAGAGAAATACACCCTCTTTGCCCGTGCACATTGATGGAGTGTCTTCTCTATATGGACGACTGAACATGTGTTGAAGTGTTCCAGCTACACAAAGACTCTTTGTGCACCATCGTTCATGGAAAAACTCTTTCCTTTGGTGTCCAAATGTTCCAGTTATGGGGAAGCCTTCCTGCTATATGCTGAAGGAACAGGGTCTTCTATTTACCATCCATTTCTTCCTTACCCCACGTATTCCACATACCTCCACATCTTGGACCCCAGGCAGATTCCATATCCAGGCAAATCATTCCACTATTAAACCCCTACCCCTAGTCTCACCACCATGCATTCCCCAATATATCCCCTGGGGAGGCTGGTTTTAGCACATCTATTTCAAGCAGGCACCCTGCCTTGGCTTCTCTCTGTGTGCGTTGTTTTTTTTTAAGACAGAGCATTGATTAAGCAGTCCTTGCTGTTTTGTTACTGGGCTTGTTGGAATTGTTCTCATCATTACCTCACCCTGTTGTTGTTGTTGTTTTGGCCCTGCCATAGCCTCCCCATGGTGTAGAACTGCTCCCCTGTGTGACCCCCTCAAGGCTAAACATGGCTCGGTTTGATCAAGGGCCTCTCTTCAGCCCTTGTGCACGCTGCCACATTTCCCTGTCTTGGCTGTTCACCAGGGCCTCCGCAGAAGTCTTCCCACTTCCCACTGAGAGCCCACCAGTGAGCTGTGAGCAAATATTCCCTTCCATCTGTTCCATGGGGTGGGGGTGGGGGGAGAGAGAGAGAAAGAGAAAGAGAGGGAGAGGGAGAGGAACATTGATGCCATGTTTTTAACAGCGTAGAAATATCTCCAAAATGATGGTGGTGGTGCCCCCACCATGGCATTGGGAGATAGGTAGCTATGTTTCTGGGGGACTTCAGTGAAACCAATCTACAGCTGGTATAAGAAAACAAATAACTGAGATTCCTTGCATGTCAAGGGCAGCTACTCATCTTGCTTCTTGCTTCTTGCTTCTTGCTTCTTGCTTCTTCTTCTTCTTCTTCTTCTTCTTCTTCTTCTTCTTCTTCTTCTTTATTATTATTATTATTATTATTATTATTATTATTATTATTATTATTATTATTATTATTATTATTATTATTGGGAGTTGAGTCATGGCTACTGGACTTCTTTTTTGAGAGATAGAAACGTTTCGCTGTTCATCCAAACAGCTTCATCGATGAAGCTGTTTGGATGAACAGCGAAACGTTTCTATCTCTCAAAAAAGAAGTCCAGTAGCCATGACTCAACTCCCAGTTAAACGAACCTGGAAGACTGAGAATCTTCACAGACATATTTATTATTATTATTATTATTATTATTATTATTATTATTATTATTATTATTATTATTATTATTATTATTATTATTATTAAAATAACTCTTCTAACGTGGCATTTCTAGCGCTACATTGCTACTTCTACTGCTTTTAGCTACCATCCTACACACACTTGGGAATCATATTTAGGGTCAGCCAGTATACGTTAACACTGCCTGAAGTTGTGTGTCGGGGGGAAATACCCCTCATGATGGAAATACATATGCTTGTAACATCCATGAAAAAGAGGAGTTGTTTATTATTTATTAAAAGGGGGAGAGGGAGAGAGGGAAAATGCCAGAGGATTGAAAGGCCCCCCCCATTTTCTAAATGTTGTCTCTCTCTCTCCAAAAACTCCATGAAGTTAAAATGTTTGCTACATTTAAGAAAGCTACAGTGTCCTGATTTCACAAGGACAGTAGATTTGGATTGAGTTTAATTGAACAGAGTTGTTTTCCTAATTAAATCAGAGATGGTGATAGTTATAAATTTCAGTTCTAAAGAGATTTATTATTATTATTATTATTATTATTATTATTATTATTATTATTATTATTATTATTATTATTATTATTATTATTATTATTATTATTGAACACAGCAAGCCAGCAGTAGTAGTAACAGAATGAACAAATGTAGGAAAATTGGGGGGAAACTAACAAAATACAGAGAGTGGCAACTGAAATGTCTCGCTTAGGGATGAAACACAATTCAGTCGTTCCCATAGTTATTGGGGCTTTTGGAACAATATCAAGACATTTCACACAGCCTGATAGGTAGCTGCAGATCTCTGACATACAGTGGTACCTCAACTTACGAATTTAATCATTTCCGAATAACCAGAAATATTAGGAATATCAACCATACTCTGCTGATATTTAACAGATACATATGGGGTTTTTTTGGTTAAAACTTGTATCTGTTATATAATAATGCCAGTCGATGTATTTGTAATTTGATTTACTGTGTCTGGCATTTTTGAATAACAATAATTCTGAACCCAGGAATGAGTTTTTAACATCAGAACTGACCTGACCTCAGTGCCCTTCCACATAAAAAAGTCAACCCTGGTTACCCCTGCTTTTCTTCTTTTTTGCATTGACAGCATATGGCTCAAGCAAAGGGTGGTGGGATCTCTCACCCCACCCCTCTGACTTAGATTTGGAGCTGTAACAAATATTCATGTAGTTTTCTGAGATGGAGACTGGATGCAGCTCCCCCAATATTTTACTTTAGCGGGGGGAGAGGAAGGAAGTAGGGGAGCCCCAGCCTTCCAAATATTTCCCGACACCCTTGGCTGGGTTTGTTGCACCCCAGGCAACAAAACCAGTCAAGGAGGCACAGTGCGGAATCAAACTCCCAAGCAAGCTTCCACACACGAGCACAAACACAAAACAACTTTTTGCATAGAAATGTGCTTTCAGAGCTTTTACATAACAAGTGCCAAAAATGGTGTGTGTGTGAAATGGACAAAAATATTTGCCTAGGCCAACAAAATTTGGAAATGTCTCACCCTCTGTTGCTAAAACAAAATATAAGCAAATGTTACAGTCACTATAGGGCCATGGGTGACCTATCATTCTGTTGCTTCTGTTACAGCTTGTACAGAATGCCAGTGGGTCGGACCACCTGGGGTCTGTAGTTTGAACCCCTCACTGTACTGGAGAAAAGCCACCCAAGTTTATCTGGAACATGTGCAGATGTGATGCTGTGGGATGATGTGTCGTGACACCTCTATGGCGGTTACTTCACCTCCATTTTGTCTCTGTTAGTGTTGGTTGTACTTAGGAGCAGTACAAAAAATGTTACTTCACGTCTGTCATGCAACTACTGAAATTTGTCTCCACCATGCCCCCAGAACAGGTGCTAAGCATGACAAGACTGTACCTGGTGCTGGGAAAGGGTTTTTTCTTGTCACTCTTTGTTCCTGCTTTCTGTTCCGAGACAAGACACCATGTAGTAACGACTGTCATGCAACAAAACATTCATTTCTCTCAGAAAACTGTGTCGGGGGGGGGTTACTTTTCAGAAACGAAATATCAAAAAATAATTTTTAAGCCCCCCCCCCTCCCAAAAGGAAAAAGGAAGCTAGACAATTCAGTGTTTGTCATGGTACAAGACCGTGAGGTAGCACTTCTCACAAGACAAGTTATCACGACCATGGGAACACTGAAACAGGGACAAAAACCATGTGATCGCGACCAACGCTTTCACGGTAGAAAACTAGTCGCACAACAAAGGAGGATGTGAAGTAACCACCTATGGCCCTGTGCTGCAACCTGCATGGAAATCCCTGAGAACAGTCAGAAGGGGTGACTGAGGAAACAGTTCTGAATGCTTTATGCCTAGAAAATTCTAGGTGGCTCACCTTAATGCAAAATTGACTTGATGGCATGTAATTATCATTAATTATGCATCATTACTCATGTAGCTAAACCATAGGGAAACCAAAAACTTACTAATCTATCAAAAATCTACCGGTAAATCAATTTTTTTTCTGGCAAGATTCTGAGAGTTTTTCTATTCTTCCATGAAAAATTCGTGGATGAGTTTTTTCTCCCCCTACAAACCCTATAAAATAAAACATGTCACAAACTCACTCATCATCTTCTGCCTGCTACTAGTTGGTGTCAGTGCTCACTTCAATTCTTCTTGCTCTGGCAGTTCTTGTGTCCCGTCAAGCCATTGCTGACTCATGACAACCCTACAAATCAGCGCCCTCCAAAATATCTCAGTTGTTAATGGACTTTGCTCAGCTCTTGCAGACTCAGGAATCAATCCAGCTCATGTTTGGTCTTTGTCTCTCCCTGCTGTCTTCAGCTTCTTCTGGCATTATTATCTCTCCCAGTGAGTTGCGTTGATGCTTGCGATGCCCCAAGCACAACAGCTGAGGCTCATCAATGTAGTGCAAAGTCATTGGCATGTATGCCATGTCTGTCACCCTCCTACCACTTTCTAGCCTTTCTTCTTGACATCATAAGAATTCACCCTTCTTTTCAAATTTGGCCATGAAATGTCAGGGACCAAGATGCTGCTGAACCAGCACGCACACCCCTGAATTCTTGTTGCTGCTTTACTGACAATCATAGAATCATAGAGTTGGAAGAGACCTCAAGGGCCATCTAGTCTAACCCCCTGCCATGCAGGAACCCTCATCAAAGTGCTCCCGACAGATGGCTATCCACCCTTTGCTTAAAAACCTCTAAAGAAGGAGACTCCACCACCCTCTGTGGCAGCATAATCCATTGCTGAACAGCTCTAACTGTCATGAAATTCTTCCTAGAATTCTTCCTAGTAACAATTTCTGTTACTTTGCAGAATATTTTTTTAAAAATGCTATCCGGCCGCTTTTCACAATGAATTGACACTATAATACATCCTTTTCTGCCACTTATCCTTTGGGGAGATTGTTCTTATTTTTATTTGCCATCAAGTCATTTCTAACTGACTTGATTTATTGCACGTGAAGGGCAATGTCTTCTTTTATCTAGATATTTCATCACAACTTAAGTCTTCCTTCCTATCTACCCTCTTCCACTTTTCCTACCATGATTGTCTTTTCCAATATATTCGGATTAAAATAGCACCATTTAGGATACTATTTCACTTGGAAAAAGTATGCAACATGCTTTGCCACCTGAAAAAAAAATCATCTTCTGTATTTGGTCTTATTTACCTCATCATTCTGTCCAGTGGTGGCACTGTTATTCCAAATGGGGAAAACACTGTTAAATCTAAACTAGCCACTGGCTGCTCACTTACAGGTTATTGCCGTAACTTGATTGCCTAAGTTTACCGCTGCCTGTTCTGCTATGTAGTAGTTACCGTTACAGTGGACTCTCGTATAAAAAACGGTTTGTATAACATAAAATCTGTACAACCTAAAAATATTCCAGAGATAGGGGAAATTTGCTTAACAGGGTCGCCTATGGGCCGAATCTGTACACCATAAAATGGTCGCAATTAGGGATTACTCCATTTTCAATGCTTTCCTAGGGAAATTTGTATAAAGGAAAATTCGCTTAACAGAACTTCATTTGGAACGAATTAATTCCTTTAGACAAGGTACCACTGTACAGTGGACCCTCGTATAACATAAAATCTGTACAACATAAAAAATTCTGGAGATAAGGGAAATTTGCTTAACAGAATCGCTTATGGGGAGAATCCATACAACATAAAAATAGTCACAATGAGGGATTACTCTGTTTTCAATGCATTCCTATGGGAAATTTGTATAAAGCAAAATTTCATTTGGAACGAATTAATTCCTTTATACAAGGTTACCACTGTACCATATTTGTTCACAGTTGGTTGATTTTATAACATTTGTCTTAAACAAACAAATAAAGAAACAAAGAAACAAATAGGAAACCTATGTTTTGGGGATTCAAAATTAATTCTCTTAATTCCTCCCCCGGCATGGCCAACTGGGAGAGAGGATTCTGGTACGTGTCCTCAAAACAGTTACTTTTCTATACTCTGGGTTATTGCCTCTTTCTCATTCTCTCCCCTCATTGTTGATTCCACACAGCTGACTCACCCGTTTCTCTGGAAAGGTTGGTTCCCTCACCTTGCATCCCACTGTCCTTTTCATGATGAAGGGGTGGCATGGATGAGCCGGACGCGGTGGCGCGAGGCTGTAATCCAGCTACTCAGGAGGCTGATGCTGGAGGGTTGCTTGAGCTCAGCAGTTCTGGGCTGCAGTGGGCTATGCTGCTCAGGTGTCCACCCTAAGTTTGGCAACAATATGGTGAGCCCCGGGGAGCCGAGGGTCACCAGGTTGCCTAAGGAGGGGTCAACCGGCCCAGGTGGGAGACGGGTGGCATGAATGCACCCTCAAGGTAAATGCATCCTTTATATTTGTCCCTCATGAAATGAACCCAAAGTGGTTTGCCCTCCCGGTGCCACATCGGGATCTTGAGGATCTTTTCAATGAGGTGTGTAAGTGAAATCAGTCATACATCAGATGGCACTAGAACACTTTCCTGTTTCCTTCTGCTTTAGAGGTGTGTCCAAGAACATATCCCTTTTTGCCAAAATAAGCAAATTATCGATTCATGGGCATTCTTGCTTTTAGGCTCGATTTCCATTATTCGAGACTGTTGCCAACGTGGACATGCCACGTGTCTTCTGTCCACCCACTCCCAACACTCCTATGGTGTGGGTCCTTCATCTCCATTCTGTTGACCATTCAGGGTGCAGGAGTAAACTTCCCCTCAGGCTGTGCTGTCCAGCAGTAAAACTGCACAGCTCAGAACAGTGAGGGGAACTCAAAATAAGCAGAGAAATATTGTTTTTGGGATACATTCTTCATTTATTCAACAGTAACAGGGATCTATTTAATCTGAGTAAAAACATAAAAAAGGAAATATTTGTGTCTCCAATCTCTGATTCCACCCCCCCCCCCCAAAAAAAAAACACTTCTTAGAGTCACACATCCCAGTTTGGAAATCAATGTGCTAGAGCTTAGGTAGAAAAAAATAGGGCATGTCTTTACTGAAGTTTTTGATGGATGCTAGATTAACTGCCAGTGCCCCCTCTTCCATCTTGTTTGTCGTCATTGTGGTACTGAGCACAATGAGCTGCACAATCAAATCTAATGGTTGTATTCTTGCTTGAAACTCCCTCCACCTAAATATGTGTGGGGTTTTTTTTTAGGGTCAATATAGGAATAATTGAGATGGTGACCCTAATGATTTCAGATGTGTAGTCCACTTCCTTGCTATGGACAACTCAACTGTAGAAATGCCAGAATAGGCTATAGGCGATCACTTTATAGGCCACTAATTTAAAATATTAATAAAAATCATGGCAAGCTTTCATGGACTATTATGCACTTCTTCCATGCAAGCACCAGGAGTCCGAACATGGCTAAAGATGTGGCTGGCCAGGAGTTTGTAGAAGCAAATGTAGTGATGACAGCAGTGGTTGCCAGGGGTCTTCCTGTCACACACTCCGGTGTGTCACATGCTGGCACTGGATAGCTCTGCAAATCCTGAGCACTCTGTCTCATTTCACAGGGTGAGACAACTCAATGATCCAGGCTGGCCACTTGCTGCAATGACATCTGGGAGGGGGGGAACAGTGGGGCAGAGGAAGACTTAAACATGTCCATGAGAGCAGCAGGAAAGCTCTTTGCAGGGGTGAGCTATTCTCTCAGAAGAAGATGATGATGATGAACAGAGGGTTTATCACCTGCTACCAATAACAATACATTTACCAAAACTTTAATCAAGGAGACGCTGTAGTCCTATGACGTAAAAATTATAGTATGCCCCTCATACTATAATTTGGGCCTCTTTAGTCTGGAAAAAAGGCGATTGAGGGGGGATATGATTGAGACATACAAAATAATGCAGGGCATGAGTAAAGTGGATAGAGGGAAGCTCTTCTCCCTCTCCCAAAATATCAGAACTAGGGGACATACACTCAAATTGAGGGCTGGGAGAGTAAGAACTGACAAAAGAAAATATTTTTTCACCCAGCGTGTTGTAAGTCTATGGAACTCCCTGCCACACAATGTGGTGATGGCATCTGACCTGGATGCCTTCAAAAGGGGGTTGGACAGATTCCTGGAGGAAAAGTCCATCACAGGTTACAAACCATGATGGAGATGTGTAACCTCCAGGGTTTAAACCAGGGTACTTCAAGGGCCAGATGCAGGAGAGTGGTATCAGGAGACAGATATCTAGTCTCATGCACTCCCAAACACATCTGGTGGGGCCGCTGTGAGATACAGGAAGCTGGACTAGATGGGCCTTTGGCCTGATCCAGCATGGCTCTTCTTATGTTCTTATGTTCTTATGTATGTTCTTATATTCCAAAATTGAAGCCTGACACATTTCTGTTTGGCCTTCTCATCCTTCCTGAAAGTAATCTTTCAAAATAAGCTGGACTCAGACCTCCTAAACAAAAGATTTTCTAGCACAGAGCTAACAAAAATCCAATATTCGTGCCATTGAGGAAGGCTGAGAAGGCCAAGCTGAAGTGTGTTGGGTTTCTGCTTTGGTGTTAAGGGCATATTATAATTTTTGCAACATGGAACTGTAGTCTCCACTTGCCAACCAAGGTCATCAGCATCTGGGTTTCCAGAAACCTCTCTCAGATGACAACAGAAAGCAAAATGTTGCATCTGATGGAACATTTGACTGGTCATTCAGGTGAAAGCATGGTTTCCCCACCAAAATACTTTTTGTGTGCAATGTTTTCATCCTGTTCATAATTTCCTTTGGCATCACCACCCCCTTCCTATATCTATGGAATGCCACTCATGTACACAAGTCACATGTCCTGAACAGGTCTGGGTGCTTCATCACCACCGGGGTGTATGTGATGATACTAGTTTTTATGCCTTTGCATTTTAACCTTTAAGACCTTGTTGATTCTTTCCTATAAACTCTAACCAAAGTTGTGAAATATTTCAAGGAGGTGAAAAAACCCCCACCTTTTCTTCTTCTTCTTTCCAATATGGATAATATAAGGTCTAATCTGTACTGAGCCTTGGGGGGGGAGGGCAATCCATCTGAATAAATTGCACCTAAAAGGTTGGTGATTAACTCCATCTGCATGAAAATCACACAGCTATTTTCCTCCTGCCAAGGAATATATCCATGGACGAGAGTCTCTTCTCTCCCCCCCCCTCCCCCCCCCCCCCTTTCCCCTTTTTCTCCTCCTCCTGTAAGTCCCTCCTCGTCGGAGAATTAGGAAGGGAAGATCAAATGCATGCAGGGTAAGGAAACAGACAGCGTGCAAACTTTGCCCATTGCTCAGGGACAATGATGCCGAAAGATTAACCCACCCTCTCAATTAACACCTCACATGAACATTCCCCGGCAAGGTCATGGGATCTGGGCTGCAGCTTGGTCAATCCACGGTTGCCTGCTTCCATACAAAACCAGATCGAATGCAGAATTAACTGTGTTCCCCAAGCCCTCGCTCACAGCCTCGCCTCAAATTAAGCCCTTGCATGGACGAGATACGAAAAGCATTTCTAATTAGGGTCTGAGGTTACTGGTTAAAATGCCGTCGAGCCGTCTCCCAGCCATTCTTTGCTGTGGTGTGTGTGTGTATGTGGGTGGGTGGGTGGTTTTTTTCCATATATCATTTTAATTAAACTCAGATACTATTTAATTCCTACCTGCATATATTTAGTGCTACTTGAATGCAGACCCGATAAAATATATTGCTGATCCCCACTTAGCTGCCACAAGGACTTATTAAAGGGAGGGCGACCGTCTCCTAGATCTTTGTGGGTCTCTAAGCAATAATTACTTCCCTCCTTTTCTTTATCAAATGAAAAGCATAATATATTTTCCCTCTCCGGTAAATAGATTTCTTCTCCCCCCTCCCTCCCCTTCCTCCCTTGTGAAACCTTGGCTCCACCATTCTCTTCACAAAATTATAATTAGAACTCCACCGTTGCCCGCCCGTCCGTGCTGTTAAAATTCATTTCACATACTTGTTACTTTCTTAAAATCCCAGGCCTTTCTGGAACTCTTGGTGTTGACACTTGAGAGGGTCTTCTCCCTCTCACTTACCCCCCCCCACACACACACACGCAAGCACGGTCCTCCTCCCCCCCCTTTTCTCCCCTGTGGTTCAAGGCAATATAATGGGATTCTTTTCCATGCACTGAGAAAAATGTGCACCTTTTGAAAAATTCTGATCATTTAAGGGGAGTGCAATTGCATTCCTGACCAGATCTGCTAGGGTATGATTAGCAATCTGGATCCTTGCCACCCATCTTTTAATATCTCCTGTGATCCCTTTAAGCCCCCAAAAGGAGCTTTCTGCATACAAATGTCAAGTTCTGTCATTTAGAATGAGTGTCAGGGCCAGGAGGAGAAGAGCAGGCAGCTTCAAAAGTGAATGAAAGGTACTTCTCTGCCCATATTTTCTCAGCCACAATGGGGTCTTTTAAGGCAGGCATGTCCAAACTTCAGCCCTCCTGTTGTTTTGGACCACAGCTCCCAGAATTCCAAGGCTGTATTGCCAATGACAAAGGACTGTGGGTGTTGTGGTCCAAAATATCTGGAGGGCTGAAGTTTGGACATGCCTGATCTAAGGTGTCCCTGTGTGATGCACAACTCTGGCCTAGCCTCCTTTCTGTGGCCCACGTGGACATGACTAAAAATCCCTACCCCTCCATGTGCTAAAGACAAGGGTGGGGAAGCTGTGGCCATTGAACCACACTAATGGAAACATCTTATAGAAGCAATAGTATCATATCTCTGGTAAGAGACTTCATAGTGGGAGATGGGAAGTCAAAGAATATGGAAGAGAAAGAGGAGGAAGCTGAGGAGAGCAGAAGGAATAGGAGGAGGAGAGGAAGGAGGTGTTGGCAAAGCAGGAGGAGAGGAATAGGAAGGAAGGAAGAATAGGAAATAGATTGAAAGAAACTGAGAAGTTTTATGAGACAGAACAAATAAAGAATAGAATGTAGGAGTGGAAGAAAGAGAATGGTGTCAGGAAGACAAGAGGGAGACGGATAGAAGAAAGAGTAAGAAAAAAAGGAAAGATTCTGCCATTCTTCTTAATGGCAGAAAGAAGGGTTAGAAATGCAGAGAAACAGAAAGGGTTCATGGGAAAGAAAAAATGAGAAGAATAAGGGATGGAACAAAGAGTATAGGCATCAGAAACAGAAGAGGGAGGAGGAGAAAGAGAAGGATTGGAAGAAACAGAGGGAGAAAAATGGAGAGATGAAGAGAATTTTTGTGATCAAGAAAGGAGGGAAAGGGAGGGAAAGAAGAGTGGGAAGAGGGGCCAGGGATAAAGGAAAGAGGAGAAAAAATAGGAAAAGAAAGAAAAGTGGTGACACCACCTAGTGTGTTCTGTAGTCCTCCCTTAATGATGGGAGATACTGATGTGCCAATGGCCCCTGGCACATAACCACTGAGAGAATAAAATGTTTCAAGGCAGTCATTGGAGGAAGTGTCCTTCTGAATCCCTCATCCATGTCAGATGGAACCTTGACATTATTGGAGGTTCTCCCTGTTCATGCTCATTGCCCTCCATGGCTAGAAGGTTGGCAGAAGAGAGAGGGGTTGATCATAGAGTGGCCTCATTTTGCTCATGAAAATAAAAAAAACTTATATAGGTAAGGAGTAGAAAAGGAAGGGTAAATTAGGATACTGAAAGAAAAAAAGAAGGGGATGCAGGTTGGGCAGAACACAACAGTATCAGAGTCATATTCAAATATAAACAACTCAGTTCAGACTTATATAAACATGTAAATAAAAATAGTTTTCACTATCATCATATTTTCAACTTAATAACTTTTTTTGTAACCACAAGTTTTCCCAAAATTCCTGATGTTGCCCTTTCCAGTATACCTCAAACCATTCTGACAATGTGTCCATTTCTGCAGTCTCAAGGATTTTAGTTATCCACTCCTGTTTATTTGGTACTCCTGACTCTTTCCAGGGGTTTGCGAAAACAATTAACGCAGCGACTATAATATGAATTACTAAAGTATACACTTTGCTGGTCCATTGTATCTGGCATTATATTTAATAAGAAAAATTCAGGTTTTCGTTCTATTGGGCACACATGAAAACTTTTGACTCAGGTCATAATCCCTGGGCCTGGATGGTTGGATGGATCTGCCTCTTTGTAGTTGGCTTCTCCCATAAAATCTCAAATTTCTCCCATTCTGAATGTGAAAATGAAGAGAAAGTCAAAGGGTGGTGCAGTAGTTCAATGCCTGTACTTCAGTTAAAACTGTGCTCATGACCTGGGGTTCAATCCCAGGTAGCAGGCTCATGGTTGACTCAACCTTCCATCTTTTTGAGGTTTGTAAAATGAGTACCCATCTTGCTGGGGGGGGGGCAATGTGTAGCTTGGATAATTAAATTGTAAACCAGCCAATGAGTGCTTTAAGTGCTATGGGGGTGGTATATAAGCAGAACACTTTGCTTTTATGTATTTATATATTTATTTATATTTATTTATAAACAAAACAAAACACAATTCTTTCCCTTTTTCTTTTTCTTTTTTCTTCCTTCTTTCTTCTTATGTCAGGAACCCTGCTCTGTCAAAAAATGAGCTCTTTCAGCCTTGCTCCCAAGTAAAAACCATAATGACTAGAGATGGGCACGACTTGAAAAAAAAAAAATTTTCGAGTTGTCGTTAGTCGGGCCGGTTTCCGTTTTTCGCGAAAATTTGCAAAAATTAGTCGGTTCGTTTTTTCGTTTTTTCGTTGTCGTTAGTACTGGTTTGGGGAGGGGGTAGCGGGCTCCTGGAGGGAGCTGCAGGAGTCAGCCAGAGCCACAAGTGACGGACTGGCAGACTCTTTGCACCCGCTGTGTCTCACGTACTTGCATGTAGTGCAATGCAAGTAGATCTGGCTTAGGGTTAAGACGCGTTAGCGCAACGGCTAGGGTTAGGCTAGTTACGGGTGAGGTTAGGGTGAGTATTGGGGTGCATCTGGGTGCCTCTCTGACCCACTTAGAAGGACAGTGTACTGGCGTATGGGTTAGGCTTAGGGTTCGGGTTTGGGCTACGATTAGTGGGCTGTTTATGCCCGATTGGCACATCCCAGAAGTCTCTGTGGTCAACCTGGCCAAATGGCCATGCGATTCGTGGAAAATTTGCATGGTCTACTCCCATGGGCGAGCCCATCATTGCAAATGTGCAGGTGTAAAAAAATAAAATAAAATAAAATAAAATAAAATCAACGGAGACTTTTTTTTGCAAGAAAAACCCACTGCTGCTACTGTAAAAATTCAAGCATTTAAAATAGCTAATTTCCGCATGTTTCTGTGGTGCTTTGGTGGGGTTTTGGGCAACAATTTCAAAAAAAATATTGCGGTCGCCATTTTGGATCCCCCCCCACACCGCATGGCAAATGGATGCGCCCTCCCAGCCTGGTACAGTCAGCAAAACCTGGCCATGCGATTGGTGGAATGGCTCCAAAACTTTGCATGGTCCACTCCCATGGGCGAGCCCATCATTGCGAATGCGCAGGTGTAAAAAAATAAAATAAAATAAAATAAAATAAAATCAACGGAGACTTTTTTTGCAAGAAAAACCCACTGCTGCTACTGTAAAAATTCAAGCATTTAAAATAGCTAATTTCCGCATGTTTCTGTGGTGCTTTGGTGGGGTTTTGGGCAACGATTTCAAAAAAAATATTGTGGTCGCCATTTTGGATCCCCCGCACTGCATGGCAAATGGATGTGCCCTCCCAGCCTGGTACAGTCAGCAAAACCTGGCCATGCGATTGGTGGAATGGCTCCAAAACTTTGCATGGTCCACTCCCATGGGCGAGCCCATCATTGCAAATGCGCAGGTGTAAAAAATTAAAATAAAATAAAATAAAATCAACGGAGACTTTTTTTGCAAGAAAAACCCACTGCTGCTACTGTAAAAATTCAAGCATTTAAAATAGCTAATTTCCGCATGTTTCTGTGGTGCTTTGGTGGGGTTTTGGGCAACGATTTCAAAAAAAATATTGCGGTCGCCATTTTGGATCCCCCGCACTGCATGGCAAATGGATGCGCCCTCCCAGCCTGGTACCAGCAGCGCAGCAGTAGCAATATCCAAGGAGAGGGGGGCGGGGAACACCCCCCCCAAATAAAACACCCTTCTGGCCTGGTAGGTGCCCTCAGACAGTTTTTGCCTACTTTTAGGGCCGGGAATCGGTTTTTTTTAACTTTTAAAAACTTTTTTTCTGTGCCGCTTGGCATTGCACGATGCAAGTAACGAGCACGACAAATCAGACCAAATTGTTCGTTCGTCGGTTCGAGCTCGAAGTCTGGCGGAGTAATTCCCGTTTCCGTTTCCATAGAGTAACGGATACGAGTAACGGAAACGGAAACGGGAATACCGCTAAGTCGTGCCCATCTCTAATAATGACTAGTCACTACTAGTTCTCTTCTCCGCTAGCTGGCTGCTTGGAGCTCTCCAAGGTGCTGTTTTTTTTCCCTTGGCTGAGGTTTACAGTGTTTGAATGACTGGGCCACCTTCACATTTATGTTTCGTGTGCATCTGGAAAATAGTTCGGCACCTCTGAAATTGAAAGACTAATTGCTATTTTAGTACTAATTGTGTGCAGTCAAGCCTGTTCTGATGCATGGAGAGCCTTTACAAGGTTTTCTAGGGAGAGACTACTCAGAAGTGGTTGACCATTCTCTTCTTCTGTGGACCATGCAGGTTGCCCGAGGCCACATGTAGTGACTCTTCTGGGATGCATAGTAAGGAATTGAACTCCCCACCTCTGATTCTACAGCCAGGCACATAAATCACTGAGCGATCCAAGCAGCTTTAGAACCAGTAGCAGCCAACACAGTGCCTGTCTTTCTGACATCAGATACATAATCTATAGTGACCCTGTTCCCGCACGGTGGCAGTTCATTAGCAAACTGTTGTTGCATGTTTTATGTTATGTGTTTTTTCTGTATTTAATGAAGTGCTTTGATTCTGAAAGCATCCTACCAATAATAAATGCAGCTATATGAGCTGATGAAGGAGTGGGCCCCTGGGGACAGATCCTATAAAGTGAATTATAGAGTTCGCCTGGCCAGTCTCCTGATCCATGTACTTTGCAGATGTGAGTGTGATACTTTTTTTGATGCCATATGGCAACATGTTCTTAAATCACCTCTGACACTAAAACTATTTTTATAGAAAGGATCAAGTTTTCAGAGATGTCAGAAAAGTGGCACCATGATAAAAGTAAAATAAAAATAAATGGGAAATTGTTGCATGGATGACCCAAATTGACACACAAAAGCCAACATGTCAGGAAGAATCTGTAGGAGTGGAAGGAGGTGTTGAACACAGGATTGTTCATTGTATCAACTCAAACCATTGATCCAACACACTCAGTGTTATCACTATGGGTGGCAAATCTCCAATTTTTTTCTTTCTTTCTTTTTAGCAGAAGATGCTTGAACATGGGACCTTCTTCAAAACCCTGCTAGACTGGACATTCTGGATCCTGTCATCCAGGAAATTAACTTGTTGAGCTCTGAAGTACAGCACTTCCCATACTGAGCCTTCTTCCAGCCTTCATTAGGTATAGACCAGGCATGTCCAAACTTCAGCCCTCCAGATGTTTTGGACCACAACTCTCACAGTCCTTTGCCATTGATAATACAGGCTAGGAATTCTGGGAGTTGTGGTCCAAAACATCAGGAGGATCAAAGTTTAGACATGTTTGGTGTAGACTGAGAATATACATATCTGATTGAATCAACCTTGAAGGATCTCTGAAGGCAAAAATGTTCAAACTGAGGCTGTTCTACTTTGAGGACTTCATGAGAAGTCAGGATTCTCTGGGAAAGATAATAATACTGGGAAACAAATCAAGGCCACATTACCCGTTGGAGCACCTTTCCCCGTTGTCATCTGCCCAACCCACCAGATCTTCTCAGGCCAGATTCCAATATGTAAACACTCCTAGAGAGGCCCAGAAATAATCTATGAGAAGTAGGGCACTCTTTGTGGTGGCACCAAGATTATGGGATCTCCCAGAGGAGCTACACCTGTTCTCTATCCTGTACTCATTTCGGGGGCAGCTAAAAGCATTACTTTCCAGGAAGGCCTTTCACACTGATCCCTGTTGAACGCCTCCCCTCCGGTTCCACATCATTCTGAGACTGCAGAGCTGGACGTGATTCTATGTATCCTTGAGTCTGGCCACTTTCAAGGAGGCACAGTTGGGAATCGAACTCCCAACCTCTGGCTTCATAGCCAGAGAACTAAGCCACTGACCTATTCAGCAACATTCTTCACAATGTTTGTGAGTGTATGTAGCATTGCAGCAGATCAGCACTGTGTGTGCTTTTTCCTTTCCTTCCACTGGGGAAGGAGGGAGGAGGACCCAAGTAACAAAGGAGAGACAAAAGAAAGGGAATAGCATGGATATTCGAACAGCAACTGGCCCAGGCATTTCTGTGGCTGAGTTGCAACCTCTGATCTGGACTGGTATGGCCTATATCAGGGGCAGGACTCTTTGTCCTGTTGAAAGACCAGATTTGGGTCTCCCTAAACTTTGAACATTGCCCTAAGACCTTGGTGCTTTTGGAGTGTGGTGCTTTTTGAGCATATGGGCTGATATGGGGGGGGGGAGGGGACAAAGGACCTCTAGTTGACATTAGTGCCCCATGCAGGCAGCCTGTGGCCAATTGGCTACACTTTGCCAAACATAAGAACAGCCTTACTGGAACAGGCCACATTCTGTCTCACACAGTGGCTCACCATTTGCTTCAGGGTATTCCCAAGCAGATGTCTTCACCTGCTTACGATTCCCTGCAAATGGCATTGTGAGATCTCCTGCCTTTCTCCCCAAACTGGAGGTTGTCCTTAGGCATCCATAATGATAGCCATTGATACCCTTGTTCTCCATGAACTTGTCTAATCCTTTCTTAAAGCTGTCAAGGCTGACAGCTGTCACCACTTCTTCTGGCAGGGAGTCCCACAGACCAGTGATCTTCTGGGTGAAAAAGTACTTCCAGTGATCTATGTGGTGTCCCACATTGCTTCACTGCAGCCTCAAATGTCTTTGGCCAGTGTCACGCAGCCCTGTGACAAGTGTAATCTGTACATGGATGCAATGTCAAGTCTGCCTACACCCTCCAGACAGACAAAACAATCAGCATTACATAAATGGGAATTGTCTCTTTCTCTCTTTTCTTTCAGAGCAGCAGATGGCCTCGAGCTCATTTTTATTCTCCCTGCTCTCAAAGAGAGGCTGTCATGTCAATGTTAACTTCAACAAGTTTCTAATGTGTCTTATGTACCTTGGAACTTAGTGGTCACTAAATCCACTCAATTTAACTGTGTTACTTTGAAAAGACAATTTGTTCCCAGACTCAGTGTGTGTGTGTGTGTGTGGGGGGGAGATGCACATGACCAGCACATAGAACAAATCAGCGCCTCTCCATCTGTCATGGCAAAAGAGGTAAATGAGATTAATAGTGAAAGGTTCTCTTATGTATGCCTCCTCCCAAGACATGCATCGTATCCTGAGGAGGACACTCACAAAACAATCTGGAAACAAATGATCGCCTGTTGGAGAGATTGATGGGAAATTAATCGGTGCTTTCTTCAGCTTCCGGAATGAAAGAGGCAGTCTCCTCACTGTTTTAATGACATCCTAGAATGGAAGATGATTTGACATGAGATCTCTTGTGTAGGTTTTGGGAAATATTTAAAAAGCAGATCCATAAAGGTCTCATGGCATCTTGGTGGTCCGTAACTGGGTGCGTTGAAGTTCAGATGTTACGTTCACCCTTGCAACAGGAGAAAGCTGCCTCTAGTGGCAGGGCTCCGGAAGTAGCACCTTTATCCCCCCCCCCCCCAATTTCCCAGCATTGGCTGTTTGGTCCTTGATTTACACAACTTCATGGGAGCTTTCTTTCCCACAAACACCTTGTCAGGCCCACTAATGACTGGTACTGAAGGATACTCACACAGGCCAGTGCTTCAAAATTGGCCTGTTCTGAGGGAAAGAGATTCCATTTGAACATTCGGAAGAACTTCATGACAGTTAGAGCTGTTCAGTAGTGTAATATGCTGTCACAGAGGGTGGTGGAGTCTCCTTCTTTGGTGGTTTTTAAGCAGAGGCTGGATGGCCATCTGTTGGAAATACTGTGATGGAGGTTCCTGCATGGCAGGGAGTTGGACTAGATGGCCCTCGAGGTCTCTTCCAACTCTAGGATTCTATGATTCTATGAATTCAGAATTATATTATCCCCGTCATTATTACTTTTACCTGTATTGTTGATGAAGAAAAATGGAGCAATGAAGATATGGCAATTTGGAGCATCTTATATGAGCAAGTAGTCAATGAAGGAGGAAAGGTATGAGTTCGTGAGTGAAGAACAGACAGGTAGTCATTGCCATTTATGGAGATTTTCAGCTGCCCCTATTTATAGCACTACCAAGGCATTATATGATCCATAGGGTCCTTTCCAGCTTGGTAGTTCTATGAAGATCATTATTATAACTACTAGCTTAACTAGTGTAATCCAAGCTGCCTAGATGCCCTAAGCACACCCGATCTCACCTGATTTAGGAAGCTAAGCAGGGTCGGCCCTGATTCGTACTTGGAAGGGAGACCCCCAGGGAATACCAGGTGCTGTAGGCACCTGGAGTAGGAACTGGCAAACCACTCCAGTATTTCTGCGAAGAAAACTCCATGGACATGGGGTCATGAAGAGTCGGTCATGACGACTCAAAAACACACACACACACACACACACACACACACAGAGAGAGAGAGAGAGAGAGAGAGAGAGAGAGAGAGAGAGAGAGAGAGAGAGAGAGAGAGAGAGAGAGAGAGAGAGAGAGAGAGAGAGAGGAGTTTCATCTAAGCAAATCAAGAGGTTTAGTTCATTTAGAGGGAGAGTGTTGGTGGGGATATGTCCAGGGCCCCCATTTCAGTCAAGCTCTCATCGATGAGCAAAGTGTTGCTGGTGGGTCATTCTTGGACATGTTACAACAATGCTGGCTGGGGAATGCTGGAGGTCGTAGTACAAAAAAAAGTGATGGTATCAAGCTCTGTGTCAGACACACCCAGTACTACCAGTGACAAAGCAGTACCAGCCTCCTCTGAGATGTCTTTTCTGCATAAGCTATGAGGAGGACTGGGAAAGTAACTTTGTGTTTCCATTAGACCTTTCCCCTCTCAGCGTAGGCTGCCAAGAAGACTGACCACTAATGTCTGTTGTGGTAATGGTGGTTCATAGAATGTCAGGGGCTGAAAACTATGAAGGGGAAACATTTGGGGAGGGGGGAGGAAACATGTTGAAGGAGAGAAGCTATAATGTTGCCTTAGAGTTTTTGTTTCTGTTGTTTGGGGGGAAGGTCCATTTGAGTGACAAATATTGACAAAACTAAGGCATTTCCTATCATGGTCTTGTTATATTTGCTGAATATTTTCACACACAAATGCAGGCAGGGAAGGGAATGTTAGGTTTTTTAAAAAAAATACTTTCCCTCAACAATTAAAGACTGGAGAGAGAAAGCACATTGTCTGCATGAAAGAAAAAAGGGAGGCAGAAAGAGAAGAGAAATGAAAAATCTCTGTGAGAATATGTTTTCCCCCGCCCACGAGGATTTGTTTTGACTCACTGTGAGCATAACAGGGAGTGTTGGGTTTATTTTACCAATATTTATGTTTTAAAACAATTCTGCCCACTTTTTTAAAATTTTATCCTCTTTTTATTCTAGAAGTGCCTGGTAGGTGCAGTAAAGCAAACCTTCCAGAAGAAGGACACAAACCTTTGATGTTCTTTCCCCGGCTACCTTTCAGTATTTCTAGCAGCTACTCTGAGATTGAACGGACCAATGCAAAGCATAGCTCAGGTCTCTAGAACTGACCTTTGGCCTGCAAAGCGCTGTTCTCTTCTGCCAGCATTTCACGTTTAACTATGTTTACTCTATCAGTTGTCCAAGACAACGACAGCAGTAACTTCTAAGACAACAGCAAACTCCCATGGGTTGCACCGCCCAGCCCACCAGGCAAATAGTTCCAAACCTTATTTGAAACCATCCGCCTGTGCCACCCACTCATGTCAGGGGATGCTCCTCTGGCCAGAAAGTCATCAAGTAGAAACAGGGCCTTTTCTCTGGGCAGTAATTACAGTAGTGAAGAAGAAGAAGAAGAAGAAGAAGAAGAAGAAGAAGAAGAAGAAGAAGAAGAAGAAGAAGAAGAAGAAGAAGAAGAAGAAGAAGAAGAAGAAGAAGAATGATCTCATCCCTAGTATCTCTTCCCTTGGGGAAACATTTTGACAGTTCCATGTGAAAAATAACACAAACGCTGAGGCTAACTCTTTGCCACTAACTGTCAAAAATGTAAGGATATAGCAAAGTTGAAAAGCCCTAATGCATTCATTCCACATATTCAAAATTCCCGCTTTTAACCCGAGCTCCTGCCAACCTAGCAGTTCGAAAACATGTAAATACAAGTAGGTAAATAGGTACCACTGTAAAACATGGGAAAGTAAACAGTGTTCCGTGCAGCCATGCCAGCCACATGTCTACGGACTTGTACAACACTGGCTCTTTGGCTTGAAAACGGAGATGAGCACCACCCTTAGAGTCGGACTCACCTAGCACGCAGGTGTGTGGGGAACCTTTACCTTTTTACCTTTTTTACTGTGGTTAAACAAGAGAGAATGGGAGTGTCCCCCCTGCCCACCTGTGGGTAAGCCCAAATTTGTCACTTCCATGAGATCAGTATTAATGCATTTCCCAAGGCAGTCTTGCATAGATGTCCATGTGTGAGTAGTCTTTCTGAAACCAAGGTCATTAGGCCCATACTTAAACACAACCTCATGAAAGGATCAGGCAAGAAAACATCCTTTGCCTCACATCTCACATTTGACTCTAAAAGGTTATGCCTCCCGTGTCTGTCAATAGATGTATGGAGCACTTTTGAGATGGAGTCTGGTTGGAAATGGAGCAGAAACCCAGGACAAACTTTAGAACATGGTGGAAACTGGAGAACTCTCCCTTGTCCAGGCTTTGCCAAGAACGACACCTTGGCTTTTATTGGTGTGGAGAACCTAGGGACAAGACACCATTACAAGGTGGAAAGCTCACCTCATAGTTGTGACGTGCCCCTTACACACACTGGGTTTCCACTGCCACCACCAGATAAACTGGACACTTGTATGTATTTGAGAGAGAGAGTCACACCAGGTTATATAGTTTTAAAACAAAACATGAAACGTTTATTAGTTTACAATTAGATTATCAGTATTATGATAGCTTTAGCCGATGTTATTGTATTGCAAACATGAATTCTTATAATAATATATTTCCTTTATAAACCAGGCTCTTTTTAAGTGACAGGATCTCCCACCTGACCAACTGACAATCTTAACTGAACTGAACTGACCTCCTCTCAGCTCTAATACAAACTGAACTGTCCATCACCCATTAGGTTCCAACATATAACATTCTAAACCATTCCCACAAGCTGGATGATTGGCTATTCAAAACACACTCATGAATATTTATCCTTGTTTTACCCTTTTCAACACAATAGTATTTAAGATCTTTTGAGGATCCAGGAGTTGAGTCACAGCAACTGGACTTCTTTCATTGTTGGATTGAACTGTTTTGCTACTCATCCGGGTAGTGCTTTTAGTCTGAGGAAAGTTGGTGATGGGGCTTCCAATTTATAGTTCACATTTGGGTGAAAACTTATAGGGGGGCTTCCATTTTATAGTTCTCCCACCAACTTTTCTTAGACTGAAGAAGTTACTTGGATGAATAGCAAAATGTTTTGATCCCACAAGAAAAGAAGTCCAGTTTCCATGACTCAACTCCTGGAGAACCTCATCTGGATGACTTAGAATCTCCACTGGCATCTTTTTACGAAGAGAACAAACCTGAGAGATAATTAAGAACTGGGAGATAAGTGTTCGTCTAAGCAAAGTGCAAGTTGCATCTTCAAACCATGTATTAGTCATTTGTGTGGCATAAAGTTCCAAAATCTAATTTGTTCATAGCTTCCAAACTCAGCTAAGACCCAATTAAACTGCTCTCTAGTATGTCTTTTTTAAAAATAAATAAATAAATAAAGACTAAACCTGACTGTACAAATGGCACATGAAAAGGAATATTCATATAAGTACATGAAGGAACTTTGAGGGACTATTTTCAAAATTTAGCTGCATTTCTTTAAATGGAGTAGGGAAGGGGGGGGAACTGCCCATTTCATTTCAATCATTTCCCCACCGTCAACTGCAAAAGCAAATGCATATGGCATGCAAATCTGTTAGAATATAGCACTTTACACCTTGGTACGTACCTGCTCCAAATTCATTTGTCTATAAATTAACCGCACATGCTGTTTGTCACTTTGGATCACTTTGTCATGTGTTAGCAGAGGGCTGCAGGAAGAAAACAGATATTTTTTAAAAAACAGAGATGTCTTTGTGGAATCTAAATAACAAACTGTTTCTCAGACATAAAGATGGAAACTACGATGGAGACAAATTACTCTCTTGGGTGTAAGGCTTTTTTTCTCTCCGCCCCCTTCAGATTCTGTTAAGGAAGCTGCCTGTTCTAAACTTCAATCTAATATGAACATACGACGCTGCCTTCCGCTGCCAACTAAGCAATGGGTCACCTCACTCAACATGGTTTGCATTTGACAGGTATCTGGTTCTCCAGGTTCTCGCTGGAAGCTCCCAAACTGAGCTGAGATTGACACTGCTGTCCCATTTTTCTGTATGACTACTTTCACCCAGATCAATCCTCACGGCTTCAAAAACTACTTCCACCGTTTGACTATGACTCCCAGAATTCCCATCCCCTCACAGCTACTAGGGGATTCTGGGAGATATCAACCAGCAAAGTGGCTCTTCCTGTGCTAAAGCATTATTTTGAGATGGTATTTAAAGGATGGGTATGTGTGTCATTTCAGGTCATTTTAATAAGAATTTATCCAGAGTCAAATATTTTCTTTAAATTCTGGATTGAAATGGTTCTAGATAGAGATGGGCACGACTTAGCGGTATTCCCGTTTCCGTTTCCATTACTCGGTTCCGTTACTCTACGGAAACGGTAACGGGAATTACTCCGCCAGACTTCGAGCTCGAACCGACGAACGAACAATTTTGGTCTGATTTGTCGTGCTCGTTCCTTGCATCGCGCGATCGCGCGATGCCACGCGGCACAGAAAAAAAGTTTTTAAAAGTTAAAAAAACCCGGTTCCCGGCCAAAAAGCAGGCGGAAAAATGCCTGCCGTGCCTCAGGGCACCTACCAGAGGGGTTGTTTCTGGAGGTCCCCGGCCCCCCCCCCCCATCCCCCGTCCTGGGCTGCTCTGGTGGGACTCGCCGCAGGCTCGCAGCCAGCAAAAAGCCCAGTCTCGCCGCCGGCCGCCGCAATTAAAGCGCAAGCAAGCGGCACGGACGGCACAGGAAAAAACTTTTAAACTCTCCCCCCACCCATTCCCGGGCCAAAAAAGCAGGCGGAAAAATGCCTGCTTGACTAAGGGCGCAGGGCACCTACCGGAGGGGTGGTTTCTGGGGGGGGGGGTCCCGCCTCCCCCCCCCCCCGTCCTGGGCAGCCGGACTTGCCATGCCATGCGGTGCGGGCGGGGGATCCAAAATGGGGCGGCGAACGCAATATTGTTTTTGAAATCGTGGTCCAAAAACACACAAGCACAACAGAAACACGCGAAAATTTATAAACTGCCAGATTTTTCACAGTAGCAGTGGGTTTTTTCTTGCAACAAAATGTCTCTCCTCTCCTCCTCTGTCCTCCATTGATTTGATTTTATTTTATTTTTTTTACACCTGCGCAATGATGGGCTGGCCGAGTGGCCAGCCATGTGGGAGTGGACGACCATGCAAATTTTTGGAGCCATCCCACCAATCGCATGGCCACTTGGCCATGGAGACTTCTGGGATGTGCCAAAAAGCCCCCTAAAACCTACCCTAGCCCCCTAACCCCAACCCTAATCCTTGACTCCAGTCCTTACCCATATGTCACAGACTGTCTTCTTAGTGGGTCAGAGAGGCACCCAGAGGTGCAACCCACTAGCCCACCGTAACCTTACCCTTCACTAGCCTAACCCTAGCCCTTGCACTAACCCACCTTAACCCTAAGCCAGATCTACTTGCATTGCACTACACGCAAGTACAATTCCCTTCTGTGTGAGACATGGTGGTGCGAGAGCCTTTGTTAGGCATCACCTATGGCTCTGGGTTCACTGCCATCACTAGTCTCACTGTCTGCAACTGGTATGCATATCGATATGGCTATTGCATACCATTTTGCAGCAGCAGCAGGTGAGGAGGGGAGACCCCATGTTGAGGGGTCTCTTGGAGCCTGCTTCCCTTTCCTAGTGGGTGAGGATAGGAGGCACCCACGGGTGCCTCCAGGAGCCCGCTTTCCCTTTATAGCGGGCCAGAGGAGGCACCCACCCCAGAGAGGTGCCTCCAGGAGCCCGCTACCCCCCAAAAAACCAGTACTAACGAAAATGAAAAAACGAAAAAACGAACCAACTAATTTTTGTGAATTTTCGCGAAAAACGGAGACGACCCGAAACGGAACCAGCCCGACTAACGACAACTCGAAAAAAATTTTTTTCAAGTCGTGCCCATCTCTAGTTCTAGATTAAATGAAGAAACTAATTGTCATAGAAAAAGAAACAAAACAAAAGAAAGCTACAAGTTGATCATCCTCATTTCTCTCTCTCTCTCTCTCTCTCTCTCTCTCTCTCTCTCTCTCTCTCTGTGTGTGTGTGTGTCTGTGTGTGTGTGTGTGTGTGTGTGTGTGTGTGTGTGTGTGTGTGTGTGTGTGTTCAGTGTTGTCAAGTGAGAACCCACGTGTCACAACTCTAACTGGATTTTCAAATTTAGAAAGCTATTTAAGAAGTGGTTTTACCAGTTTTGTCAGTTCCACTCCCTCAGTGAGCATCCATGCCTGAGCATGTTAGAAGTAGAAAACCTGCCAGAGAACCAGTTGGCCCTCTGGATGGTGAGGGAGGAAAAGGGGAGGTTAAGGAGGACTTGGACATTACAGAGAAATTGAATAAGTTCTTTGCGTCTGTCTTCACGACAGAGGACCTTGAGCGGATTCCGCTGCCTGAGCCGCCCCTCTTGACTAAAGAATTAAATCAAATACAGGTTAAAAGAGAGGAGGTTTTAGGACTAATTGATAAATTGAGGATTAACAAGTCACCTGGCCCAGATGGCATCCACCCAAGGGTTATTAGGGAACTGAGAAATGAAATTGCAGATCTCTTAACGGTTATATGCAACTTGTCTCTTAAAACGGCCACAGTGCCGGAGGACTGGAGGATAGCAGATGTCACACCATTTTTTTAAAAAGGAAGGAGGGGGGACCCAGGAAACTACAGGCCGGTTAGCCTTACATCTGTCCCAGGGAAGATGGTGGAAAGCCTCATCCAAGAGAAAATCTTAAAATACATAAAAGAACAAACCTTGCTGAGAGAAAATCAGCATGGCTTCTGCAAGGGTAAATCTTGTCTGACAAAACTCTTAGAATTTTTTGAAAAGGTCAACAGGCATGTGGATTTGGGTGAACTGGTTGATATAGTCTATCTGGATTTTCAAAAGGCTTTTGACACAGTCCCTCACCAAAGGCTGCTGAGAAAATTGCACAGTCAGGGGATAAGAGGGCAGATCCTCTTATGGATTGAGAACTGGTTGAGATCCCGGAAACAAAGAGTAGGTGTCAATGGGAAATTTTCACAATGGAGAGAAGTGAAAAGCGGTGTGCCCCAGGGCTCTGTCCTGGGACCGGTGCTTTTCAATCTGTTCATAAATGACCTGGAGACAGGGATAAACAGTGAGGTGGCCAAGTTTGCCGATGACACAAAACTTTTCCGTGTGGTAAAAACCAGAGAAGATTGTGAAGAGCTCTAGAAGGATCTCTCCAAACTGGGGGAATGGGCTGAGAAATGGCAAATGCGTTTTAATGTAACTAAATGTAAAGTAATGCATATTGGGGCAAAAAATCCAAACTTCATCTATCAACTCATGGGCTCTGAGTTATCCGTGACAGATCAGGAAAGAGATCTTGGTGTGTTGGTGGACAGCTCCATGAAGGTGTCTCCCCAATATGTGGCAGTGGTGATGAAGGCCAATTCCATGCTAGGGATTATCAAAAAGGGGATTGAAAATAAAACAGCCAACATTATAATGCCATTATACAAAACAATAGTAAGGCCCCACCTGGAGTATTGTGTACAATTCTGGTCACCGCATCTCAAGAAAGACATAGTTGAACTGGAAAAGGTGCAGAAGAGAGCGACTAAAATGATTACTGGGCTGGGGCACCTCCCTTATGAAGAAAGGCTAAAACATTTGGGCCTCCTTAGTCTGGAAAAAAGGCGATTGAGGGGGGATATGATTGAGACATACAAAATAATGCAGGGTATGAGTAAAGTGGATAGAGGGAAGCTCTTCTCCCTCTCCCAAAATACCAGAACTAGGGGACATACACTCAAATTGAGGGCTGGGAGAGTAAGAACTGACAAAAGAAAGTATTTTTTTTCACCCAGCGCGTTGTAAGTCTATGGAACTCCCTGCCACACAATGTGGTGATGGCATCTGGCCTGGATGCCTTCAAAAGGGGATTGGACAGATTCCTGGAGGAAAAGTCCATCACAGGTTACAAACCATGATGGAGATGTGTAACCTCCAGGGTTTAAACCAGGGTACTTCAAGGGCCAGATGCAGGAGAGTGGTATCAGGAGACAGATATCTAGTCTCATGCACTCCCAAACACATCTGGTGGGGCCGCTGTGAGATACAGGAAGCTGGACTAGATGGGCCTTTGGCCTGATCCAGCATGGCTCTTCTTATGTTCTTATGTTCTTATGTTCAGGGATTCGAACCCAGGCCTTCTGAGGCTGAGTTCAAAGTCCTGGTTCATCATTCTCTGTACAGCACCACTCTGGGAGTCTTTATTTAGAGAACTCCAATTCTTAAGTTTGGCTATTAATAGCCATTAACAGGCATAAGCCTGCTCATGTTTGTACAAAGTCTGCATAACGTGATGCAGGTAATTGAAGGACCCCCTGGGTGTGAAGATTCGAACAGGGGCGTCACCGGTTCTGAGTCAAAATGACCATTTTCCACTTTGTTGTGTGAAAATTGGAACAAATTTTAATAACATATTCTGTTTTTATTACCAACCAAGACTTGTACTCCACTGGGTACAGGCGATATTTCTTCGCTTTTGCTTCCAGAAAAAGCAGAATCTTTAAACTCAAACATAGTGGGCATTTCTTCTTTAACAGTTTATTTTTAATTTTCTAATGTAAGATCGCGGAACCCCTCCCGTAGCACTGTGTCCCACAACATGGGTGTTGGGCCCATTGAGCTAAAGGATTCTCTACTTCAATGGTGACCAAACTTTGGCCCTCCAGATGTTTTGGACCACAACTCCCATAGACCTTTGTCATTGGCAATACAGGCTTGGAATTCTGGGAGTTGTGGTTCAAAACATCTGGAGGGCTGAAGTTTGGACACCACTGCTCTACTTTGTTTACTTTCCATCTCACCTGTGCTCTTTCACTATTACCCAGCCACGACGTAGGCTTCACTGCACTGACCAGGCGAATGGTTCTGTTTCTCTTGATCATCTATTTATTTATTTATTTATTTATTTATTTATTTATTTATTTATTTATTTATTTATTTATTATATTTGTATCCCGCTTATCTTCTAAAATAGAACTCTAAGCGGCAAACAGCGGGCGACAAGCGCCGATCAACAACCAACAAAATACAATATTCAAATAAATAGCATCGATATAAATAAGTATAAAACGTAGAATCCCGGTGCGTCCCAATACGCTAAAAGGCGTAGGTCCCAGCAATTAAAGGCACCAATGATCAACAATTAATAAATTCAACAAGTAAAAAAATTTGACAGCGATGGCGGGATAAGAGAAAAATTAAAAAAAAAAAATTAAGACTCGCCAAAGACCTCCGACCTGCCTCTCCTCTGTCTGCGTGCCAACATCCTTTAACTGTCTGCTTTCCTTTAACTGCCACTCACTCTCCTCGTGCCACCCATCTTCCTCTGAGCTGTCAATCACCCAGAATGCTTCTTCCACAGACCCTGATCCTTTCACCTTTTCTCTACTAACTTTCATGCCCCCCGTTCCTTCCATTAACACAACATTTCTTTTTGTTTCTTTATTTTCTTCTATTTTATCGCTTTCACACAGCACACTTCTTATAGATTTCTCTATAAGGGCACACCTTGATCACATGTCTGGTAATGCACACAATTGCACTACTATCATACGGTCCCTCAACTTGACAATTATCCACAGCAAACTGCACAGACCTTATGGGAACATCAATAGGGTTTTGACCCATATTAATTAGTTTGATTGGAGAATATAAAATACCTTGAAGTGCAGTTAAGGTGCTACATCCTCTCTGTTTAGCCTGCAGGAAGCTAAATATTGCATTTGGAAGGGGGGAGGGGGTTGTTAGTCTTTTTCATTCTATTTAATTACCTTCCAAAAATTATTTTGTTACAATAGGGTAATTTGTCAGTATACCTATAATAAGTATGTGAATGGAAATATCTGACCCCCTGTTTCCTTCTTGTGTAACTCTAAAATGCAATTATTTCTCTAGTTAAGAATATGTTCTATGATGTTCAAGTATTAAATGACTTTTTAAAAACAGCTCTAAAGCTTTTCTTCTTCTCAGAACTCTAAATATTTGTATATTAAAGTGGCACAACTTATTTTGAACCTCTGATCAGCATTTTTCCCCTAGAGGAGATTTCAAGGGAGGAAATATCTCTGCTCTGCAACTCAAAAGTAATTTCAGCAGCAAAAGTAGATTAAATATCCACCATATTAGTCACACAGCATTAGATGGAATTGGATTGACTGGAAAGAGGTCACAGAGTCATTGAAGGTTTTAGCCTACTGGAGGAGCAATAAAATTGAACCATACTTAAAATCATTAGCTATAAACCCTTTGATATGAGATCCTAACTTCCCATGATCATACTGGGAACCCCCTCAAGCATTGCATGAAGTTTCAAAGCAACCACCCAGGCACTTCTCATTGAAAGGCCAATGTTTCTCACCTTGTAAATCTTTAAATGAAGAGCAAGGGCAAAGAGGGAGACATAGATGTGTTCCGTTTTATCCATTTGGGAGCTATCAGTTAAGAATTTTTTAAAAAGAATTTTTTTTAAAAAAAAACCACTGACCATGAAGGATGATTCATAAAATAGCAAGAGTGTTATGATTTACTGTCTAAGTAAGCAGGTTTTATGAAACTCCTTGGGCTATTTTGCAGACAAGAAGAAAAAATAATATTACAAGCCAGCAAATCAGCAACCAACTGGGGACACTTTTTAAAAATTTTATTAGGACTTGGGAAAAGGGACACAGAATCAGTACAGCCTCATTTGAGAGATACAAAACTTAGAGTGTGGTTATACTAATGTTAGGAACTGGTGTTGAATCATTTTTTCATAAATATACTCAATTTTAACAATCCCAGCTACACAACACACGAAGGAGCCTGAGTCTTTTTGACAAATTCAGTTTTTTGGGGAGGGGAAGGTGCAGGCTTTGCTTTTCAAAACACACCACTGTTTAAATCAATGATCTTCCCATTGTTATGACCAACATGGATACTATTGTCTTTGTCATTTGTCTTTCTATTTGGTGCTCCAGGGTTTTGGATCACAGTGGCAGCCCCATCTTCCCGTCATTTAAAAAAAAAACTATTAAAAAGTTTAGTGCTGCATCACTTGATTATTTTTTAAAAAGACTTCCCATTTTAGGGGAACTTCGTGGACTGTAAAGCTTCAGTACTGGCAAATAATAATAATAATAATAATAATAATAATAATAATAATAATAATAATAATAATAATAATAATAATAATAATAATAATAATAAGAAGAAGAAGAAGAAGAAGAAGAAGAAGAAGAAGAAGAAGAAGAAGAAGAAGAAGAAGAAGAAGAAGAAGACACCAAGAGCTGAGGGAAATATGAGTGCGCTCAATTTGGACCATGCCAACTAAGATGAAGGAACAGCAGAAGACATTTGCAAGCTCAGCAACCCATAAATCGAATGGCCATGGCTGTTAGTCAAAGTAGGTTGCAACTGACCAATGAGGTGTATACATAAAAATCCACTGGTAACTCAAATTTAGATCTTCACTAGAGATGGGAAGGAACCACCAAAATGGTGGTTCATCCTGATTCATGGTCCATCAAAGGTAACAAACTATGAACCACAAATTTTGGCCCCTGCAACCAATGAACCACAAACTGGTCAGTTTGTTCCCACTGCCTAACTGATCCTTCATTGCCATGGCCTTCCTTGCTGCTGTGGCCACCACCATCTTTGCAAAGATGGTGGCCCACTTTTCCTTAGGGCAATGGTAGTGAGCGAGGATACCACAGCAGTAGACAAGGAAGGGATGGAACAGTGGGAACAGGGTGAGTGAAGGGGTGTTTTTATTTTTGTTTCTGCTTCTTTTTAAACCAGAGATGAATAAAAACAGAAAAATAAAAAAATGGCATTTCGTTTGTCATTTGTCGTTTGGAGGGTCGGTTCATTTCGGTTTTTCGTGAATTTTTGCAAAAAAAATCGTTTTCATTTTCATTCATTTTGTTACCATTTTGTTACCATTTATTTAAATTTTTGTGATTTTTTTAGGATTTTAAGCAATTCACTCATATTGCAGTAACAGAAACGAAATGCACGACAAAATTTCTGGTGTTTCTGTTCGTTTCGTTTCATTTTAGAGACAAAATTCCGAAAACAGAAACGAAAAATTGTTTCGTTTCGCGCCCATCTCTAATAGGGAACCCAGAAGTCAGAGGTGACATGACGGCACATAACAAGGGGGCAAAAGTATCTTAGCAAAAGTGCTTAGGAGTCAATGAACATTGCATTTCAGCTGGAAAGTAATCTGGACAAATTGGTGGGTGTGAAAAAAAGAATACCCTGACTCAGTTCCACATAAGGCAAGAACATCAAACCCATGGCAACATTCCAAAACAGTCAAACACATACCAGTATGTTTCAGAGGCATGGAGTGCAGCCTGGTGGACCAGCATGCAAGCGAGGCAGTACAAGAAAAAAAGTCAAACTTGGTAAATGCTCCCTCACAGATGCGCGCGCGCGCACACACACACAGAGAGACAGAGACAGAGACAGAGACAGAGAGAGAGACAGAGAGAGAGACAGAGTGAGAGAGAGAGAGAGGCAGACAGGCAGACAGACAGACAGACACACACACACAAAGAGAGAGAGAGAGACAGCGACAGAGACAGACAGAGACACACACAGAGAGACTGACAGACACACACACACACACACACACACACACAGGGTGGGGATAGAGTCAGAAGAGCAATTGCCTCTCATGAAGACAGAGGCTTGCCTATGGTGTGTGTGTGTGTGTGTGTGTGTGTGTGTGTGTGTGTTTGAACTGGTTTCCTCTTTAGCAGAAAGAATGATTTCCGCCTGAGAGAAAGGAGATAAAAGGAAAGCTCCTCGGTAACTAATAACCAGCCGACATGCTTCCGTTGATTTTGTACATTTCTCCCCAGCTCATTTTGAAAATGACATGGATAATTCAAGTCGCTAACTAGACCAGGGGGAAGTGTCAGTCAAAGAAAATATCGCTCTCATAATTTCTCTCGCTGCAACCCCCAAGTAATGTGGTACAAATGAATCCCCCACCCCTGCGGAAAACAAATATTCATATGAGACCTGTGGAAGGAAAAAGAGAAAGGAAAGACATTTGGGTTGAGAAAGCGAGGCAACAAACTTTGTTACATGTTTGAGAACATGCAAGGCGATTTGCATTTTATAGTTTGGAGAAAGCAGAGAAAATAGGCTGGGGAGTTTAAGGAGCTGTATCTATTCATTCCTGTCACATTTCCACCCCAAAGGGCCTTGAAACATGAGATAATATGATCAAGAAAGAACTGTTAAGAACCTAATGAGTTTAGAACTGTGTGCACAATTTTGGACTTATAAAATTCGCAGTTAGCAAAAAAAAAAAAAAAACTGGGGAATTTCTTCCTCCTATTGGATGTCCCCATGCTCAAGTGTTGGAATGAAAAGAACCACATGGCCAACAAGACATGGCGTGCATGGTGAGAATAAACAGGATTCTGGCCATTAACAAATGAAGGAGACTCCCCCTTCAATTTCCTGTCCACCAAGCAAGGACCCAGAAAAATCATTGTCCCAAAACATGATCACGAACAATAGACTGGCTCAGACATACACCTTCGACGTTAGTGTCCTTCTGAAGAGCACAACTGCACTCATGGATGTCATCAAAGAAAAGGGAAGATTCTTGCCTAGCTTACAACAGATATCTCAGCCAACCCAGCCAACTGCTACCTTTCTTCAAAGGTTCAATACAATGAAATTGGGCACCTAGAGTCTTGCAAGCCACACTTCAATTTGTGCCTGTTGTGGCAGTTTCCATAAATGAAAACATTGGTCCAAGCTCTCCTTTGAGCATAGGCGAACATCTATGCACTTCAAAGGGATTCTAAGGGCAACGTACAAATCACAGATTTAGAGCATTGCCAAAGTAATTTCCAGAAACACTGCCCAATTTATGTTTATGTATCTGATATAGAGAACAGAGGAAGGCTTTGGGGTCTTGGAAACAGATGAACAAGCAGCCCTGCTATGCAACTTACCTGCTTCTGGAGGGAAGGCTAAAGGTGAGAATGGGGGTTTGGGGACCCATCTCTGTTATATTCTCTATGGCTTCCCCACAAAAGTCAGAGGAATATCCTTGTAAGGAGAGAAGAGTGACCTCTCCCTTGATTTTTTCATTGAGAGGTTGTGCCTGCAAGATCCACATGCTGAGGAATCCATGATCATTGGAGCAATACTGAATCACTCTAATTTTGTGAGGTAATACATATGAGAGTGGGGGAATGTTTTCATCAGAACTACTGACACAAGGGAAAGACTGGGATGTTCCCTCTTCATACCCCATGGTCTTGATTGCCTTCCCCATGTTGCTGTTGTTTTAAGAGCCAGGCAAGAGTGTAGAGGGGACATTATATCAAGCAGTGTTTGCATCACCTACCAAAGCTTCCAGATGACTTAAATGGAGCAACAACTGAACAACACATCCCATCATTTTCTGAGGCCATGTCCTTGGTCTCATAGAAGCCCCTGAACATCTGAGAGTGGAGCCATAGAAAGGCCACCCGGAGACGTATATGGAGACACAGATTTTACCTTTGGCCACTGAACAATGGCCATTTAAAACCTGAAGTCTCTGGAACATAGGTTGATATGAAATGACTGTTCCTCTAGATGTTGGACCCTTGCTTGATATCTCCCATCCCATCAACTCACTCCTCTTCTGCACATAATTCCTCCTGTCTTCAAGACATGGAACACTTTGATCCCTATGATCCTTAGAGCTTATTTCTATTTCACTTCCCTTTCTTTTTCCTTCTCAACCCAACAGTCCTACAAAGCAGCACCTATTAAAAAGACTTCTTTTGTTTGTTTGTTTGTCATATCAATGCAATTCAATAAAATAAATGCACGCATGCAGATTAACAACATTTAGCACAAATTGAAGACTGGTGTGTTTGATTTCCCCATGGCTTCTGAAATAAAAATGGTTAAGTATTTTAACTCACTGCTCCCAAGAGATAAGAATGGGAAATACCCCTGGGATAGAGCCACACAGCCATAGGTCCATCACTGAAAAGTCCCTGTCCCACATCACAGATGATAGGAAGAGACCACCATAGGAGGGTTACTATGGGAAGGTTATTACAAAAGGAAGATATCTGTGGGGTACCTGTGAGTCACTCACCTTCTCTGTCATAACAATGGAGAAGGAGGGGAGCATATCATATCATCATATTACCCCAAACACAAAAAAAATCATGTTTGGAAGCTCAGACAGGCCAGGGTAGTGCTTGAGTGGGCAAGGGTAATAGGAGAGGTGTCAAGGTAATACCAGGGGCTTAGGAAAGGATTCTGACCCAAATCCTGGGGAGTCACAATTTCTAGGTAAGATAACGTTCTAATTGAACGCCTGCCTTCCTCTTAGGTGGACATCATAAATACGTTTCCCAGGGTTTACCACATAACCAGAGAAGATCCTGTCTTTGAGTTGCGCTGAAAAGGTAGATCTGTTGAACCTCCAGAAGTTCCACTTAGAGCCATCAAAAAGAGACGTCTTAGTCCAAAGCAGCATACTTAGACTAGTGGGATCAGAAGTCAAAATATGCAGTTTATACTCTCTTCTCACTCTTGGAATAAAGAGACAGTTACAGGTGATGGCATTAACTAGGGCCGCCCATTATTCTTCTGTTCAACTTCCTGCATCCTGCAGAGAGGCTTGAACATAATGTGGCTTGTTGGAGCAGGAACCAGGAGTATCTCTTACCCCTTACCTGTCCCCAAATGGATGAGTCTCAAGCCCCTGGCCAGTACAACCCCCAGGACAGTTCTGACCCTACTAGATAAAATTGTGGGACTGTCTCCATCATCTTAGCATCCAATCCTCTTTATCAGGCAGTGCCCCTCCATGCACACTTATCCCAGCATGAATATCTGGATCCTAGATGCTGTGACAGTGGACACAATAACACCCTCCTATTTCTTGAGAACTCAGCAATGCTCCCTTCCCATTCCTCACCACCCATCAGTGTGATCCAATTAAATACTAGTCGATTTCCAATCAGATCCACAATGTCCCATTGGTAAAATAGCACAGGGCAGACAAAAATACACCTGCCAATCTTTTCAATTCAGTTGGGTGAGATGGGCCTAAAATTCGTATCTGGCCCTGAAGAGACACAACACCTGTTACATATTACTCAAAATTAGAGAATAGCAGGCAAAAAAAAATCAATGAAAAACAAAACAAAAGACACAAAACATGCGGCACCTTAAAAACTACCTTTCATATATTAATGTAAAATTTCATGGACACATCCACTTCTTCAGACATATAGCAGCCGAATGAGGTGTATAATATAATATGTGATGAGATAGACATTTCATACCAGATGTTCATTGGTGGATATGGTTTCAAACTACAGGAAAAGAGATTCCATTTGAACATTAGAAAGAACTTCATGACCGTTAGAGCTGTTTGGCAGTGGAATATGCTGCCACGGAGCATGGTGGAGTCTCCTTCTTTGGAGGTTTTTAAGCAGAGGCTGGATGATGGTCATCTGTCGGAATACTGTGATTGGGGTTGGACTGGATGGCCCTTGAGGTCTCTTCCAACTCTATGATTCTATGATTCTATGATAGGGGAGGCGGAAGAGGAGGGAGAGATGATTAGTTGTAGAAATGGTGGGAAGGAAGCTTTGGCCAGGGCTCATAGATATGTTAATTAGAGATGGGTCATTCATATTTATTTTCCTGCCAGTTCAGCCCAGTACCCTCTCCCTGAACCAGACCATCCACTGACCAGCCTTAGCAAGGCTCATGCAGCCAACATCATCCTAGCTGTGCCCGTTGAACTAGGACCCTGGCAAGCTCTTTCCCACCTCTCTGCATGGCTGACTACTTCACTGCAGGAGGTAGGATAAAGAGCCCACCTGCCCTGCCCATGAGGGGTTGGCTGCTAGGGGAGGATGTTTCCATGATGGGCACAGCTAGGAAGTCATCTGCCATGTGTGTCTCGCAGAGGCTGGTCCAGGTTTCTTTTTTTGGGGGGTGGGGAGTACTAGGCAAATATTCATATTCATTCCCTTGGGGAAACAAATACGAATGGCCAATCTCGACTGGAAATTAATATGGTATAAAAAGCTTTACATTATTAAACTTTCCCAAAAAAAGAGTCAAGTCCTAAAATTGTTTTGAGAGGTTGAATGTTTGCTGATATATATTTTTTAAATTAATGTTTCATCAAGTTCGCTTTGGTTACAAGTGTGTGAACAGCTTTTCTTCTTCTTTACAGCCTTGCAAACAACAGTTAACAGCAAGCAATGGCATTTGGCTGTTGTTTTGTTTTGGTCTGTGTTTTTTAAGGACCACCTATGTGGGAGGTAATGCAGTATCCAGAGAGAACAAACTGCTTTTGGGGATGAATTTTCTTTCTTTCTTTCTTTCTTTCTTTCTTTCTTTCTTTCTTTCTTTCTTTCTTTCTTTCTTTCTTTCTTTCTTTCTTTCTTTCTTTCTTTCTTTCTTTCTTTCTTGCTTTCTTTCTCTTCCCCACCTTTCATATCTGCAACAGTGCTGTGACTGAAATGATGAATTCTTTTAGCCAGATAGCGAGGGAGAGAATGCCTGATGTTTCCACCGCCCTTTTGCCCACCTTCAATCTCGGAGGGCTTATTTTTCTTTCTAAAGATGGCGTGGGGGCCCAGGGGCTCCACTTGAAAAGTTTCTTGCCGTACTTAGCCAAAAAACACAAAGTGTTGGTTGAAGTATAAACACAGGGCCCTTTTTCTTTGACCACTCTTGCGGTGGGATGGGATAGTGTTGTTAGTTTATGTGAGAGAAAATAGCGCAGGCCCTTTGGGGTGTGGGGTGTGGGGGGTGTGGGGGAGTGGAATTAGATTAAGGCTTTTGTGTCCGCCTCAATGCTGAGGGGAATTAGCAAGAGTTGTAGGCACTTAAAGGCTCTCTCATGCTGAAGCTTATCCCAGATTTTACACAATAAACATTTGAATATCAACAGTGTTTTGCAACTAGCTGCACTAATGTATAAACTTCTCTCTTTTGAAATTCCCAAATCCCCCCCTAATGTTCAGTATTCCCTCTAAATAAACTTGTAGAGCCTATTGCAGGAAATACTCTGTCAAGGGAGAGAGTTTGATTTTGATTCTCCCCTTTTCCTTTATAGTCTCTCTCTCCCCCTTTTTTAATCCCTCCAATTTAAATACTCTTGTAGGATTAGCTACTAGTCTAAAGAACTTCAGAGGTTCTGATTTTGTGGCAATTCACCTTTTTATTTCTTCCCTCGATCATCACAGCTCCCCTAAAATTGACAAAAATGTGGTCAGTGTGCACAGCTTCACAAACCTTAAATCGGAACAACAGTGAAATCAAAAGGCAGAGGAGGAGGAGGAAGGAAGGAAGACTTCAGACTTCCCCTAGTTTACCTCAAAACGTTCCCCTGTTTCAACCAAAGGCAAGTGCACATATTTCCACATAGTTCCACAAATTTCTTCCAACCTCCACTACGTTTCTTACCCAAACACCGCAGCCCACAAAAAGTTTGGAAGGAAGACCAGGGGGGTGATATGAAAGGAGAAAGACAGCTGGGCACATCTCAGCTGGAGTTGCCTGCACATCAATGGATCTTGATGTCATTAGCATTTAAGTGAGCGCTCTCAATTAGTTCTAGGGTCTGGAATTTTGTTACGTCAGGGACAGCAAATTCATGCTGACACAATCAGCCTCTTTTGTCATTCTTGGCTCTAATCAACAAACATGGACAAGACGATTAGGGTGTGTGTGTGTGTTTTTTTCTTCCTCTCCCTCCCTCTGAAGATAATTTTTGTATAGCCTTACTTTGCTTTCCCTACCCAGACTTTGGATGGTGCGAAGGGGTAGAGGAGGCCAGCTTGTATCTTCCATTTTTTCTTTCAAATAACTTCATTACAAACATTCCAGGAGGCAGGGAATAGCAAGCGAAGTCTGCAAGGTCTCTTGTGCTCCCTTTAGGCCTGACATGTTTTATTTGACACAAACATCCATGACCATCTTCAGATGCAACTGGTGATCCACTTTAATTGGGACAATCATTGAAAATATACTCGTGATTAACCGTGTAAGCACACTGGGATTCTCTCAAGAAGATTGGGGAAATTCCATCTGATCAATAATTTTGAAAGGGTTTTTCAACCCAGGCTGATTTTTTATAAAGAGTTTCCCCCCCCCCTCCTCTTTGGTGGGGTATGGAGAGGAGTGGAGGGAATGAAGACATTACTCGTCTGTCCAGTTCTGAAGAAGGTTAAAGCTGCTTGCCTATTGAATTTGATACAATGATGTGTAGATGAATAAAGTTATCTTCAGCTCTGAATGGGATGGTGTCAGTGGGAGGGCAAGAAGGAAAGGACGTGGAATCTGAAAAGAATACTGGGTGGTGGTGGGGGAAGAACTTGAAGGTCAGAGTCCAGCTGCTTGAATGGCAAGACAACAAACAGAACTGTAGACAGGCCTAAATAAGGACAACCATAGGCACGCATATTGCTGCGGTGCCTTGCTTCAAGTAGCTATTCTGTGGAGAAAAAAACCCATTTCTATAGGCAAAGGACACTTTTTTAAAGGTTTCACACTGACGCAAACATAGAATGATCAGGACCATGTGCACAAATTTTCACAACTTTTAATGGAGCAGATGACACAGGCCAGCAAAGGTAGGCGATGGAAACAAAGCAGCAACAAGCAGGGGTGGGGAGGCGGGGGAGGCAAAGTCAAAGAAGGAGTAGATTAGACTACTGGGAACCACCACATGAGTTGTGTTTCTGAGTCTTGGGTTGTTATACAGATAAAATAGAGAGCACAGCACCTTGTACTTGAAAGCAAAACTTTCAATATCCAGATATGTATATTGGACAACTTGTTTCGGGGTGTTGATGCTGGTCCGGATGATGGCTTACTGATTGCAAGGAGGAAAGCCTTTGATAGTTTTGAGACAGTGCCAACCTGCATTGAGGGTGTGGTATCGTATTCTTTCTTTTAATTATTCCAAATGGAGAGGCGAAGCGCCATTTAATTTCAGATTCAGCACTGTTGTTTTTTAAAAGTTGGGAACGGAGAGATGGAGCCCGCGCTTTCCAATCGATTGTATTGTTTCAAATTTACTTTGGAAAAGATGTGTTCCAACCAATTTCTCACATTACAAAGGCAAAAGCTCCTTTCTTGGGTTAGCACACGCTGGTAGCAAATGAATGCTGCAATATGAAGCTGCAACATAGCTGGAAGGTGGGCTTTTAGTTTCAAAAAGTGTGTGTTTTGTTCGCAACTGCAGCAAAAAGTTGTGGACACCATGGGCAATGTTGTGTCGAAGCTGTCAAGGAATAACAACCCTCTCACGGAACTGTTTTCATATCTTGTGCTTGTGGGTGGGAGAAAGGCAGTGTATGTGTTGTTTTTCCTATATTAAAAGTAAATAAATAAATGCACACCATTTCATCTTTGGTTCTTCTAGCCAATCTCACTTAAAAAGAAAAAGTGTTAGATCTGGAATGCAATCAGTGCAATGGGAAGAGGTGAAAGAGGCTGGAGGGTTGAAAAGAGTTAAAAAATCAGAATGCGGGAGCGCAAGGCATCTCTCGAAGTCAGTGACATCAGAAAAGTAATAACCGAGTGGCTTATGTGGCAGGTGCATGCAATGCGCTGAGTGTCTCAAAGCTTCTATCTTTCTCCAATTGCTGATTTTTGAGTTTGATCCAGCCTACGCTGAGAAATCCAGGGATTAATCTGGAGGTTTAAATGGGAGGTTTAAATGGTTTAGCTACAGGTTGGGCTAGTCTTTATCGAAATGACAGTTGAGATGTGTTCCTTTGCATATACCTTTCTTCCCCCCTCCAGTCCTCCTCCTCTTCTACCACCCCACGGTTGGATGGGTCCCTCTTACATATTGTATCTTACAATTAGGCTGTTGACAGCTCTATTATGTTGACAGCTGAAGGAGAGTTACACAGGGAATTATGCAGATAATTCTGATGTAAAATGTTCAGCACAGATGTCTTTCAAGAAATGGTCATTGGTCCCATGTGTTCGTAGATCTGCCACCGAGTTATCCTCCAGGACTTGAGACTGTTCAATCTCCGAATGACAACACGCAGAGGCAAAAAAAAAGCAACTTGTACCAACAACTTTTGGGGAGATTAGGAGCCTGTCAGGAAGACGTCAATGGAGGCTTAAAGATGGTTTTCTGAAGCTGTTCTGAGTTAATAATTAATAGATCCCTTCCTTTGATAGCTCGTTTATATGGGGATGCAGCTGGCTGAAAATGAACCACAAAGGGACGTTGATTTTGTTGGTCATTAATTCTGACTCTGCTTAGTTGACTATTGCAGTGCCTATCATCACACTCATCTTAATCTAACCCCGGTAGATTAACCATGCACATTGGCCCTTTTTAGATATGTGTGTGTGTGTGTGTGTGTGTGTGTGTGTGTGTGTGTGTGTGTGTGTGTGTGTGTGTGTGCGCGCGCGCGCGCGCGCACGCGTTCATATTTCACAAGCTTATGGTGGCAACAAAAGGCATCATGGTGATAGCAAGAATGAACAATTGGGTCTAGGAACCAGTTCCAAAGTTTGTACAAACTAGGGCTGCATAGGTACCTCTGATGGGGAGCCGGTCCTATGTAATTTTAGGAGATTCAGTTCTGTCCTTGGATTGGCATGGTGCTATCTCTTCTTGTTGGACTTTGCAGTTCTTGAAATGTCTCTGAGCTAGAATCGCTTTTATCAAAATCCATGAACAATGAATGCACACTATGGTTCCATGGCTTTGACCCCAACCAAAAATTCAGGAAGTATCCCTTCCTTTTTATAAAAGCGAGCCCAAAGAGCACCTCTGCTGTTTTTTGTAGGACACCTAATATTAGGACTCTTCATGTACATTCTTTGTCATGCCCTTTGATGAACTCGTGAGCCACACTGTCTGATATCAAAAATATCATAGGTGATTCCCTAAAGTAGGACCATTTGCACGTGGCCAAAGTTAACTCCCATGTACACTTCATTGTAGAGCTCCTTCTGTCAGGTGACTCCTCTGTTCAAATGCTGTATACTGTAGTGCAATAGGTATAGGCATTAAAATGTGACCTACTCCCCCCAAACGTGATGAAGCTCCTAGGGTGTGTGCAAAAATGCACCAACTTTTTCACATTTTTCCTGTGCATTTCATTAAAGTTTGAATAGCAGACTCTTTCTATGAGTTACGCCTATAGTACTTTGAAAAATCTACAAGCATATTTCATACAATTAAAATGTTTGGATGTGAATGCCCACCCCCCACCACACACACACACACACACATCTTAAATGTAGTTTTCTTCACATTTGCTAACCCTGAATTAATTACACTTTCTGAGGTCTGGCAAAAGTCTTGCTCCTTAGATCTTGAAAATCCCCCCCCTCCCCCCCAGTATGTAGAGAAGCAGGGAGCAGGTGGATAACACTTCATTTTCTGTACTCTTTTTAATGTATGCACTTTCAAGATTTTGTTCCTTTTTTAAAAAAAAGTATATAATGCATGGCATTTGGGGGGGGAAATGGAAGGACATGAGGTTCAGGGATACATATCCATACAGCTATAAGTTGTTTTCCTTTCTCTTAGAGTACAAGGGGCTCCAAATGAAGAGGCACCTTTTGTATACTGAGATGCTCACACCTTTACATATACATATTTACTTGGCAATCAGTTGATAGATCTCAGTAAATACATTCTCCCCAAAAGCATAATGGGCTCACAAACGTAAATAACACCTGAAGAAAATATGTACTGATTATAGGCTCCTTTTTCAATTACATTTGAAAGAGAGAGAACCTTGAGCAATATAGTTTTCTCTCTTCAAAATGATGCCTTCTGTTCCTCAAAAGGACTCCTCTGAAGGATGCCATGTCACCTTTAGCAAAGTCAGACAATAAACTGAGCAACTTGAAAAGGAATGGAAAAGATTTGGGACAGGAGGTTTATCTAGGTTCCAACTGTTGCTATTTAATTGGATATTTTGCTAATTCTTGGTATGGTTGATCTCTTTGCTTTTTGTCTTGCCAGCGTAAACTCGGAGTTTGCATTGAAAAGCTCCCTATTGTGCTGTGGGTTAACAATATCCAAAGAAGATGTTTTTCCCCCTTTGTAGAACTATCTTTAATGTCATTTGTTTTAGGGTTTTTTAAAAAGTATTTATGTATTTTGCAATTGTATTAACTCTTGAGGAGGTGATGTAGGTTTTATTTTACAGACTGCTGCTTATACGACATGTGTGTAAACACTTATACATGTTTTTGAAGGCTCAGTTTGAAGCCTGAAGTGGCTTTCTTCAAAGGAAGGAAGAAAACTACCCTTTCACTCAAGGGATCACTTGCAATTGAAAATGCTCTCTCTTCCTTCCTTTTCCTTTTTAAATTCTAAAAAAAAACAATAGATAGGTAACATGAATCAAAGCGGTATCTCTCGCCCGTGTCCTTGTCTGTTTGCGACATGGGGGTCAGGGAAAAGAGAGTGCTTCGCTCTTTTTGAATATGCAATTATAAGTTGAGTTAGACTTGAAAATTTGTCAGAGCATTCTGTGGAAAGGGCATCCAACATCTTCTGGGCCATGGGCTTTTCATGTCTTGAGCAATAAAAACCGTCGCCATATTCCAGTTGCCCAAATAGCATGGTCACCCATCCTCATTATACCTGCCACCAGAATAGAAGCCTTGTACATGAATGTGAAACTGGTAGATACGGTTGTGTTGGGCTGTGATCTTGATCTCAAACAAGCCAGACGTTCTTTGTGAAATCTAAGGAAATGCCAGAAAAGAAAGGCTATAAACAGTCATGCCAATTGGTGGTCAACTGTTGATACTGTAGAGTTAAATTTGCTAAAAACCGAAACATTTCTCATTTCGGAGATTGCCAAATCAATGTAATTCCGATCTAGTTTTGCTTACACCCTGGGGTAGTGAACACCAGTGAAAGTTATTGAGGAATACTCATCATGTGCAGATTTTCCATTCCAAATCTGAAGTCAATTCAAAATGCATCTAACATTTTAACTAAATTTGGCAGCCTGCAACCAAAGTGGCTGAATAGTTACTTTTGACTTCAAAAGGCCAGAGCTATTTAGAAATAAAATAATTAGGAATATCAGCCAGGAATTTTAACATTCTGCTCCCTACTTCTGGTTCATACAATCATTACCTACCAGTTTCATGTCTTTAAAAAATGAAGCTTCTGATAAAAAAAAAGTGAAAACTCGTGTTTCAGTGACCACAATTCTTATGCAGAATCATAGATGAGAATAAACATTTTAAAGTTATTGTTAATAATATGGATTTATGAAAAATCGGAGGTTCCTAGTACTGGGTAAAAAGAGATAACTGCAGAGAAATATTGAGAACGAGGAGTTTAAACTTATTTTTTTAAGCGTTACTGTTAAGAATTTGTAGAAATGCTTTCCATTCTTTGCAGTACTTTAAAACTGATGGCATGTTTAAAAAAATGAAATATAATAATGAAATATAAAATATATCAAAAGCAGCAATGGGATTCATTTTTGTTAGATTACTAATATCATTATGCCTAGATTTCACTAACATTCCTGCATGTCTTTGCTTCATAAATCGTGCTACAACTTCAGTTTTCCAAAACAGGATCTTGAAGTAAAAAACACTTTGAGAAGCATCTGCTTTTTCAGTCGTATTCAAAAATCACCAAAGTAACAAACTAAATTATTATTATTATTATTATTATTATTATTATTATTATTATTATTATTATTATTATTATTATTATTATTATTATTATTATTATTATTGTTTCCCACCTAAATGCCAAAGCTTGCTTTAGCCAGGTAAGCACTGTTTCTTCATATGTTAGAGTTAATACTGTTGTCTACATTTTCATGAGGGAAAGAGCTCAAAATACTGAGCTTTCATTAAGGCCTTTTATAGGAATTTGACTACAGAAAGTATTATCAAAATGGATGAATTTTCACATTAAAGAGAGGGGGAAACAATGCCATGCCCATTTCCTCTGTTTGTGTTTTGCTTTGACTACGTAACAACCGAATGCATTTGCCTGAGTCCAGCCACAAAGATACTTGAAAAACGAGTAGGCTGGAGGAAAAGAGTACGTTGCAGAATTGAGGTCCTGAATTCCATCTTTCAGCCCTGACTTTGCTTTTATTTTACTTCTTCCTCCTGTGGAGGCATACCTGACGTCTCGTTTTTGTCACCAGCGGCACGGTGGGCTGTGGTGTAATTGTTTGACATGTTTGTTCTTGGAAAAAATATAAAGCGATGTTAATAGGAGCTGCACTGAAGTCTTTGCTGGCTGGGCTGCTAAGATGCCTTTGTTTCCATTTGATGAAAATTATCAATACCCCAAAAACGGGCTTGAGAGCACTTACACGAGGCGCGTACCTATCCTTCTTTAGTTAAAACCAGTGATCCATTAAGGCTTTTCTCTCTTTTTTCCAAGCTGTGAGCATGGTGGGTATTTAAGTATGTGTAAGAATGAAGGTGGGGGGTAGATTTAGTTGGATAAAAGATTGCTTGATATCGTGAGGTCTTTTGAAGACTTTTATAGGCTTAAAAACACTCAGGGTGAATGCAGGCCACTTTCCTCTCCTTTACCTCTCTACATTAGGGAAGTTTGTTAACCTGTGTTTCAATTAGGGAATAATTATTAATTATACTAATTACATGTTTAGTGGGGGGGGGAGAGAAGCACCCTTACTTCGCAGGAAAGTTTAGTCTGAGATTACAGTTGTAGATTTCAAGGCTGAAGGGAGCTGGCTGTTGTAACGTTTTTGACTCTAGGACTTATATCTCAGTTATAACATTAGAGAGAGAACAGCATGAGAACATTTGAGAATAAAGAAAGAATACCACAGGATTTAAACCACAGTACAAGAAAAGAAAGGAAAAGGCACAGTTGGTTGTTTTAAAGAAATTATGTCCAGATTTGTTTTCTTAGATAAGATTCTTTTTCAACTAAAGATTTGATACACTTCAGCAATTATCATAGAATAATTTGGACACTCTTTCAATAATACCCAAAAGCATTTTTAAATCAATTAGGATTCCAAGTTCTAATAAACGACTCTTAGATAATTTTTTTTTAAATCATGAAAGAAACCGTAATCCAATCTTGTTACATTCTCATCATTTTCAAACTCTTAATTATCAAGGAAAAACCTTTTGTGTTTCTTTGTAAGTTTAGCAACACAATTTTGGGAAGTTTAATTACTTTAATTTCAATAGATTCTGTGGCAGATATAATGTCCTACTGAGAATGTCTGCTCTACATTTCGTAGGTTACGAATACAGTAAGTTTTATCTGTGATATTTTGGACAGATGTTGCCAAATATTTCGGGTGAAAGTTTAATTTTAACTTTTCACAATGTTAGTTCAAAAACCAGTTCTTTGTAAACAATATGCAGAATCCTCCAACATAGTTTTTCAGTATTTTATATACATAAAAGAGATATCAGACAAATGAAGCATAAACATTTTATGTGGAAAAATCACAAACAATTTAAACTTCTAAACCATGATTATGTTACTCTCTTTTTATAACATGAAAAATCCTTTCAGCCATGATACAACAGCACAGAAATTAAGACAAAATAATTATATCATAAAACAAACTACTCACTGATACATTTAAAATATGATTTTAAAAGCTCAGGAGCTTGATGAGATAGTTTGAATGCAATAAATAGATACCGGCAATTTATAAAGCACCAAATCTGAAGTTAATATGAGGATTTTAACATTATCTGAGGTAGTTAAATATTGTTTTCATTTAAATTTCCCTCTACAACATCCTTTCTGAATTCTGAAAATTAATGGGAAACTTAATCCATCCAAAGTGCATACAATTAAATCAGATATGAGCAGATGAAATTAGCTTCTCTATTTCTGTTTCCATGCTGATACAGAAGCCTCAAATTAAAGTAAATTGACTTGGATATCGAAATCTACTTACCAAGATCTTGATTTCAGTTTGCAAAATTATTTTGAGCTGCAATTTCTGTTTATTCAATAAATGCCAACATGTGGGAGTGGAATGAGTGGAACGAGGCATGAGAAATCATTTTATTAATAACACACAGTTCTGAATAGTTTATTTGAGTCTGTAAAGTTTGATCTATATGTTTTATACATATTATCAGATACATAAACTGTTCCACTTAACATAGATGAAAAAGAGACAGTAAAAATGTTTTACTAAAACTATGCTAAGTAAAAGGGAACAAAAGAAAAACTAGATTTTTAAAAGTAATTTCATTTTTAATGAAAAATGAAAAAGCTCTCGGATGCAATTTCATATCCTGTTCACAGCAAAGAAACTGCAGCTCCTCATTATTCAAACAAGTATTTCATTCAGAAGCTATCCTTATTTATTAAAGAAATCAATGACAGTTTATGGATAAGGTCTGAATCCTAGAACAATGTCCCATGCAAACAAACAAACAAACAAATCAATAGTAGCTGCTTTCTGTGTTTTGCGTACTATTCCCTCAATACATTTGCTAGAACCACAAGATTATTTCAGAACAGTTCCTTGAAATAACATATTGCAAATGGCTGAATTGAGAAATTATGTAGCACTGAAGTGTCTAATGCCAATTATTGATTTTCCAAACATTAGTATACCCCTTCTATTATTTTTATTGCTTTCCTTATTTTTAATTATTTTACTTTATTACTGGTAGCACCTGTTCATACAAAAAACTCAATTCCCCAAAATTCTCCAACATCTTTATCATGCATTTGCTTTATTGGAAAGAGAGATACAAGGGTGCAAGAAAAAAATGTTTTCCCAGGTCCCAATAAGGCAACACTATTTTGCTACGAATTGCCAGTCAGTAGAAATAAATCTGGCTTCCTGCTTTATATATTCTTCCCAGAAGCTCTTTCAGAGGACATTTCTTAACTTTTTAAAAACAACCTGCATATCCCCAAATATAAATACTCTAAGGTGGGATGGCATTACGGATAATTGAAAGGAGGTTCATAAACCTTCTTGCAATAGTGTGTATTCTGGGTTGGTATACTTAGACATTTGTTCCATTGAACTGAACAGGGTTACTCTGAAGTAAATGAGTACTAAACTGTACGTTAGATAACCATTAACCAAGGTTCTATTGAATTTTAATAGAGCACATTCTTTCTAGTGGTTCCATTTTTAAAAAATAAAAATATATTATGTAATAACATATTACTCCCCCAGGACACTTGTTAAGATTGTTTTCTAAATCCTTTTTCTTCTTTCAAGTTGGTTCTGAACCTCTCTCAAAAGTGGGAAGGAAACCCCTGATAATCTCTCAAACTTTAGTCCTTTAAACAATATGGAACAAATCACCATCTTGATTTAAGTGTGACTTTGCTTAATTTCTCAGCAGTGAATACAGCATGATTCTCTACATTTTCACTCACTGAATTCAACAACATTTAGTGCAAAGTAAGGCTTCAAGCTTCAATCATGAATGCATTTACTAAGAACTGAACTCCATTACACCTAGTCACATTTAGGTGGGAATACACAAGCATGGGATGTCACTCTAAGTCTATGGAAGAGCAGTCATAACAAAATAATATACAATTTTTAAAAAATAAAATAAAATATACATTTCATTTTGAGCTAAGCTATTAGTGTTGAAGGGTAGGATAAGTAATAATTATGTATCTTTAAAATTATATCCTCTGACATGCATTTTTTGGATGCGAAACCCATTGGTTGTAATTAAAAAACGAAGAAGAGAAAGAAACTATATTTTTACTTGTGGAGTTTGTAGCTGATAGAGATAAGAACTTTCAGAAAGGGTAGCCGTGTTAGTCTTTTCAAGAATTTCAGGCGAATATCAAAGAAAAACAAAACAAAACAAAACAAAACAAAAGACGCAAAACATGAACTTGTTATGGAGGGGAAGGAGACGGGCAGGCTGCAATGCAATAAAGTTCAGAAACAAGAAATTGTGTGATAATGGAGGCCAAGAAATTTGCCACAACGACTGCGGCAAAGCCTCTCTTTCTAAAGCGAAATAGAAGGCAATGTGTGAAGGCACAATTGGGAACAGGCTGGAGAATCCCATATCAAGGTCCCGGCCATGTTGCATTCAGCAGAGTGTCTCGTAGAAGGTTCTGTCTACGCTTTTCATTTTTAGGAGGGCAAAAATTCCCCCAGACAACTTCACAGTCCCCCCCCCACAAAAAATAAGGAATACTGGAGCCCTGCCATTGCATTTTAAAAGTACTAAATTTGTGACAGGGAAGAAGGAGTCTGAATGGCATGAACTCCACATTACGGCCTGTGTTTTTCTAAGAGGAGATCCTTTTTTTCTGATTTCTTGCATTCAATGAGACTTTTGTTTGGATGAAGTGATTTTGCCCATCCCTCCCTAAAGGGAGAGCAAGGTGTTGTCAAAAAATGGTATGGCTTTTCTGTCTGGAAGCCCACGGTTTCAACAAACACCCTGTCATCTCATTCATTTGAGTGCACAAGTAAAAAGACCGAGGTAGTCCTTGCGATGGGTTGGCTGCAGTTACCTTATCTTCAAAGGTGGCCTCTAATTCTAGAGCCTGGTCTCTATTCAGAGCAGATGCTCCTTGCTCAAACCCGTCCAACTCTATTGAACAGCGCCTGCCAGATACTTTGGCACTGCCCATTTTCTGAATTTCTGATCCGACAACTCTCGATAACTATATCAGGGCTTACATTAGAAACTGCCTCAAGACTGTCCTTAGAAGTCCCTTTTGAGGTCATGCGGAGGCGCATTGGAGTAAGAAGTGGGGTCAGAATGATACCGACCTCTGGTGACAGGATCTAATGCTTCGTTGTGGAAAATCTTAAGGCTTTCTATTAGCAGCCCACATGGCTATCAGAATTCAAAGAGGTGAGCTGCTAGGGCAACAGAGTTAACTGCAGCTTATGGGCTTCAACAGCCAGGTTGATGTGGAATGGGGGTGGAATGGGGACAGAAAAAGTCTGACTTTTTCTCCTTCTCTTAGATTCCACTCTACTTTGATTAAGGAGGCTGGTTTCCACAGGATTTTGTTTTCAAATAAATCCTATTAGCAATGAATTCTTTGACTGCCAATTTTCTAGGATACCTTTATATAGGGGAAATACCCAGAAAATATATTTAATTGTGGTTATCATCATCACTAGGGTCACTGCTGCTGTCACTGTATTGACAGGGTGTTTACAAAATATTTCCAAAGAACAGTATTTACAAAGAACTTTCTTGTATAATGCCTTTCTGCTTTAATCATCTTGTTGGCAAAAAATAAAGCTTGAGACCCCAATGAATGGAAAGAGAAGATCAGAAACAAACAGGCAGTTTAAACATATTAAATGCCAGGCAGAATGCGGCCTTCCTAAACTTAGTAGGGGCAGGAAGGATGCAACTTCCATTGACAAACAATCCCAAAACCAGAGTGCTACCACCAAACAGCCTCCGCCCTTTGGTCTTATCCATTAAAACTATTCTGGTGTAGAGAGAAACCGTGGGGAATAATTGCTGACCACAGGCAAGTTCATCTCGGAGAGGGTAGCATTTCATATACACTCCCATTGAGCCCTAATAAGCTTGCCATCAAAAAGAAATATTTCATTTAATACATTACAAGGATACCCATTTTCATCTGGGGAAGGGGAGCGGAAAACAGGTTGGAGAGTTTCGGATTGTTATCTAAAAGTCCTTCACCTCAGCCTGCCCTTCCTTTTGCTGCTTGGGAATTCATTCATTCGGCAACTGACAAGACAAGAAGTAGTAAACAGGTGCAAAGCAGAAAGAGAGAAAAAAATACACCACAATTCAGGTCGAATTACAAAGTCTCATAAGTACAAAGAACAACCAATGGCTGCAGGACTAAATCAAGATGCAGCCTGACCTCCAGGAAGTGGAGGCACAATGGTTGGGCAGAGGGAGGATGTATTTTGATGTAACTAACAAACTTGACAGAAACCTCTCCACAATCCTTCGTGGCCAGGAGAGTCCCCTCCATCGATGGTCGGAAGGCACCAAGAGAGAGAGGCACGCTATGCCAACATCATGTTCCAGGAGACCTTGTGCATTGTGGCGTGCTGTCTCCTCTCCACTCCGCTTTCTCATATTGCTTCCTCCTTCCTGTTGCATACATTGCCGAATGAATGAATTCCCAAGCAGCAAAAGGAAGGGCAGGCTGAAGTGAAGGTCTTTTGGGCTGTCTCCACCCAGCCCAATAGCAACGGCCTCCATTTGCTTAGGTCCAGTTTCTTGTGAGCAGGCAGCTTCTGCTGCCACCAGCCATATGTTAGGGTTGACATGGGCTGGAAAAGTCTCTGTGACAGTGGAGGTGCTGCCAACAGGGTTGGCCTTCCCACTTGGCAGAGGGAAGCAATGACGGTCTGTTGGGAGTGTGAAGCAGCAAGGAGCTGTGGAAGAAAGATCAGACCCTCTTAGCCTGCCTGGTACCCCCTGGGTTGCTGACAGCCTAGCTTTCTCTCAGGATAAGGAGTGTGGGTTGGAAAGCATGGCACTTGAAGGTAGACAGAGGCCACTAGCCAGTGATCAATGGGCCATTACAGCAAATAAGGCATGGCTCAATCTTTCTAGTGGCTGGCTATGCTCACCATGTCTAGAAAACTTTTTCCCCAGCAGAAAATCAGGTTGCATAGGATGAAATTCAGCTGGAAAAAGGGGAGATATTTCTCTATGCTAAACAGATGTTGAAATATTGTCCGGTATTGCCATTGCAAGGGAGGGGGAAAGGATAAAAGCTAGAATTAGCTATATCTCCTGCAGGCCTCACTTTCTGTTTACTTCTCACTCACTCTTCTCTCCTATTCCATCACTCCTCAGGGGCACCAGCAGCCATTTCCAACAGCCATGTACTAGGGTCCTCATAGGCTTGGGGGAGTCAAAGTCAGAGTTAAGGTGGTGGTTGTACCAATCCCATGGCTGCTGGTACAGAATAGGCAGTGTAATTCATGGATTGTCCAACATCCAAGGGCATAAAGGCAATTCCTGCAAGGCTGGAGGACACAGTATGTATCTTGAAGGAATATTCAGGGACCGGACCTGAGATGAACCTCAAAGAAATTACCTATAAAGGAACTGTATGGCTTCTAAGAAAAACAACACCTTCCTCCAAGGTTGTGTTAGTTGGCAAACCAATATGAGACCCTTGCATGTGACTTTGGCAGGTATTGTTGAGAAAATGTCAATAAATAGGGTCAAGCCAAGGGACTTAGTGACTAAATTGGACACAAAGAAAAATGTCTTAGAAGATGTTCCTCTAAGTCATCTGCTGGGGGGGGGGACATATCTACCAACGTTCTTAGACATAGGAGAGACCATCACTTTCAACATAGGTATACCTTTAATGAGATGCATTAGAGACTTTCTCCATAGAAAATATGTACTCCACTCATGTCTCCCAATGTGTTCCTATATAAATGATGTAGGAATGGATTAGGCATCTCATGCCTCTGACAAAGTGGGCCACAGTCCAGGAAACCTTATGGCAAACAACATTTCTGAGTTTCTAATGTGCTTCAAGGCTATTTGTCAGTTTTGTTGAAACAGGGTCCACACAACTGGCCCCACTGAAATGTTAAGCTTTCTTGGAATGATTGGAAGTATGACATTCTCACATTGACTGGGACTGGACACCGTCTTTCATTTCAGTGGAAGAATGCTCCCTCCATACTGTGCTTCAAGTTGCCAGAAACTTACTTAGGGCATTTATACATGACCCCTAAGCTCCGCCGCAAATGGCTGCAAGGTCCGGACCTTAAAAATGTTTACCCACCAGCTCCGGAGTTTGCAGACAATTAAGTGTGACCCCGCCCACTTTAGCAAGACCAAACAGCAGTTTTCTTGTACCTGGTCTTTGATGGTGACAAATATTTGATCTGGTGTAAGGATAGTGAGTGCGGGGCTCCTTGCTTCCGTTTGTTCTTTTTTGCGCCCTGCCCCTTTAAGAGATCTGAATGCTGCCGGGAACAAAACGGAGGTAAACCGGCATTCTTTTCTTTCTTTTTTTCTCCCTCCCTCAGGCAGCCAGCAACCAGGAAGTGCGGAGGGGGTGGGGACAGAGGAAGACAGAGGAAGAGCGACGAACCCCTAAGATCTCTGGTCCGAATTTAAGTGGCCAGCGGATCTTAGGGGTCGTGTAAAAAGGCCCTTAGCTACTTTGTCTTAATTCGAGAAAAAAACAGCGAGAATGTGTGTATTAAAACACTTTCCTTTAGTTTGCCAACCCTTGTCCCTTATTTGTTTCACTGAATCAAAAAAGCCCTGCTGTGTAAAATAAGTAGGCATATAGCTCACTATTTGGATGATTTTTAGTTCTATTTGGGTTGAATAATATTACAGCAACCACATGTGTTTTGAATTAGAACAATCCATCCTAATCTTTTTTATTGTGGTCCCATTCCTTTTTGGCATGGGGCTAGTGCTACAAGTGTTTGTTTCTTTGTTTGTTTGCATGATTGAGACCATTCCTAATGATCCTGTTCTGTAGCCTGTGGTGTCGGTTTGCTCACACCCAACCAGGGCAGCGGACAGTGTTTTCTGAAGTGGCAACCCTGTGGCATATTTAGTGGGTTGTGAATTTGAAAAGGACCATCAGGACCTCCTCTTTTATTTTAATCAACTCTGTCAGTGCTGTTCTAGATAAATGAGATGCAATGGCAGTGTTGTATGTAATATCCTAGGTAGATGCATCACTGTTGCACTATGTTAATTATTTTAATTTCCAAAAGGAGGAAAATTGGTGAGGCCCACTGAATGGCAAACACAGGAAAACGCAGGGAGGGAGACAGGGATCAGAATGTCATTAATCAAAAGAAAGATAAATTGAAGTCATCCATAGACCTGTCTGGACTTTTCTCAGAAGAGAAGAAACATGGACCAGACAACTTCAAATTTCCCTAGTCGGGATGTGCCCACAGCAAAGCACCTTCTTCCAGCTGTGGATATTTGGGAGCTGGTTGCACCTCTGTCCTTCTTTCCTCTACAGAGTTTCTCTTATTACTCCTGATAAAATTGAGAAGCTGTATATGAGAACGCAGATGTAAAATTGCAATGGATAAGGTAAACTACGATAAAATACATTGCTATAAACTTATATTTTTTTAAAAAATGAAACACTCTTGGGAAATGGGAACAGCTATAGACCATTGTGCAGTAAATCTCCTTTCTTCACTACACGCACTATCCTTTTCAATAGTTCTTCAAAGATCCATTTACTTAAAGCAATAAATGCAGGGATTTTTTTAGTAGTGAAGAGGTTTTTCTAACAAGCCTCCTCCAAACTCGGCATTGTATAAAATGGTATTTTAAAAAAAACTGAGTTGCTTGAGAGTCTGTTTGAATATCTACACTAATTGGAACAATGGGTCTTGGGCACCTTAATGATCATAATCTCCGAACAGCAGAGCTAGGAAAAGACTCCATGAAACATCAAATCCAGATCCTGTCAAGGAGTCAAACTCCACATCTGGCACCGCTGGTGGAGACCGAAGTGTTGTTTGTTGCAGGTTTTTATGCCCTAATAGAGGAAATATAAGTAACAAGAGAGCAGATAGAAGAATGATTTCTACTCTGGATCTTTTTTTTTTCAAGTGTAACATTAACAGTAATCAACTTTGCCTGGCAATCAAAACCAGGCTGATAAATGCTACAAAGGGGTGTGCTCATGTTGGAGAATTTTGCAGTATGGGAAATTCCCCTGAATATATATATATGAATAACTGAAGGCTTTTCTGTGCTCCAAAGCAAGAGAGGAAGCTACTCATCGTATCTAGACAGGAATTAAAAGCCTGAGAACAGCATTTCCCAGTTAACAGAAACACCCTCCAATGACTTATGCAAAGAAGACAGGGGATTTTGTTGTTTTGCTCTGAGAGAAATGCCTCCCTTACCCATACATACTCTGAAGTTAAAACTTCCAGGCTGTCAGGGTGATGTGGTGCTTTCAGTCAGAAGGACTGTTAGACTTTTACCATCAGAACTGCTTCTGTGATGCAACTGAGAGTTGAACTAGACTCTGTACCGTACATAAGAAACTTTATCTGTGTGAGGGGTTCCACTCCTCCTCCCCTGCCCAGCTTTTTATTTTAGCAATAACCTCCCTGAAGGTACCTGCTGGAGGCTGGTTTCTTTCATTGTGCAGTTGATCAGGGGAGGCAAATACAGCCTTCGTTTGCTTACAGTGATTGTCCCAGTGTGTGGAGCTTTGAAGAAACCATGTGTCTGCAAGGGAAAGGTATAACGAGATAGTAGGGACATTTCCCTTGACATGGGATTTGACTTGGGCATTGCCCAGGTGTCTGCTTTGTCAGGAGCTGAATCTTTCAGGAGGATGAAAGGAAGAAGCAGCTTTCCCACACAGGCCAGATTCCTCTGACAAACATGTTTTGCATAGTTAATCAGGGATACAGGGCACTTTTTTCCTGCACTTTTAAAAGATCCATTAAAAAGGAAAGAAAAGAAAATGATTTTTTTTCTGACAGACATTTCTGAGCCTTAAAAAAAGCAATAGTGAGTCTGGAGAGGATACCCAGACAAAGGAATAATATTATATCAGCGTGCCTGCCTGGTGCCCTCTCCGCACTCACAATAGCTCGGAGGAGCTGTGAAGGGTAAGCGGATGAAGCAGTAAGCAGTGTGTGATCTGATGAGTTCAGCTAAGCTGGGGAGGGGTGAAGGCAGTGATGGGAGGGGGGAGGCATGGTGGCCCTCGCCTCTCCTCGGAGTCAAATTAAAAACCTCCCAGCAATTTTCAGACCTAATCACCCCCTCAGATGCTGTAATTGATGACGGTCAGTTAACTCCTTTCACGCCACCCTGGCGAAGAGTGTTCCCGTAGTCCTTTTAATCCATCCCTTGCCAAGTGCAGTTCTAAAGACCTTAGTGGAGGGTTGAGAAAGATACACAAGGAAACAGATAACAGAATGTAAGTGGTCAAGGCCTAGTAAGCAGCTTTGCCAGATAAACTTGACAGACTGGGCTCTTGTAGGTTGCTGGGACATGCGTGGGTGGCTTCTCTCCCCCTCCCTTCCTTTCTCTCTTTTAGACAGGATACCCTCATGTGATGTAGGGCACGCCATTCCTGAGGGAGGTTCTTGTTGTTGTCTTTCCCCTGCATGGCCACTGAATGGTCAAACCAGGCGTTCATCTCACACAATCCTGCAAATCCTGGGAGACCTCCCTGTGGTTTGGGTCAAGTTTTTTTACCCGGTGGCACAACATGATCTAAAAGCTTGATTGAAAAGCCCTCAAAAAGGTTGACAAACAGACAGGAGGAATAGCCTGTATTCTGTGTCTTTCTTTCCTGGAAAAATATATCGACTGCTCCCTAAGATGGACCCAAATGTTTATATCTCTTGGTGTTATGGCCAGCAGCCCCCCTGGCTGGAGATGCTTTCAGTTATATTGTATTTGTGACATCTTGAAAGGCATGTCTGGGTGGGTCTGCTTTTAAAATGAAGAGGAAACAAACCAAGGAGATGCGACAAACAAGCTTTTGATCTCCTGTCCAAATCTAAATATTACTAGATCTGTGTAAAATGTCATTTGTGTCAGACAAAGTTCTGGCATGTTTCTACTAATTGGTTGTCTGACTGTATGCTTTTCCCGTTTATTTGCAAATACGCTGAAAGAGAATGAATGCATTTGTTAAGCTTAAACATGCTTTTCTATGAAAATAAGATTCAAGGCATAAAGTGATGAAACAGAAAACAGCAAGAATACTGTCACATTATATAAATCCTTGAAATTAAAAAAAGAGATCTGTGAAACATCAAAGACAGCTGAGCAGAATCAGGAGGAAAAACAAAAATGACACCTGAGAAAAAGCCTATCAGGAATTAGATTTAAGAGGAAGTTCATTTAAAGGGAAGCAGCATTAGCAGCCAAGATGGCCTTTCTTCAGCATTGTGGAGTTTTGTATCCAGCATTGTGGAGTCTCCTGTGGAAATTAGAGATGGGCACGACTTGAAAAAAAATTTTTTCGAGTTGTCGTTAGTCGGGCCGGTTCCGTTTCGGCTCGTTTCCGTTTTTCGTGAAAATTTGCAAAAATTAGTCGGTTTGTTTTTTCGTTTTTTCATTGTCGTTAGTAGGGGTAGCGGGCTCCTGGAGGGAGCTGCAGGAGTCAGCCAGAGCCACAAGTGACGGACTGGCAGACTCTTTGCACCCGCTGTGTCTCACGTACTTGCATGTAGTGCAATGCAAGTAGATCTGGCTTAGGGTTAAGACGGATTAGCGCAACGGCTAGGGTTAGGCGAGTTACGGGTGAGGTTACGGTGAGTATTGGGGTGCATCTGGGTGCCTCTCTGACCCACTTAGAAGGACAGTGTACTGGTGTATGGGTTAGGCTTAGGGTTCGGGTTTGTGCTACGATTAGTGGGCTGTTTATGCCCGATTGGCACATCCCAGAAGTCTCTGTGGTCAACCTGGCCAAGTGGCCATGCGATTGGTGGAAAATTTGCATGGTCTACTCCCATGGGAGAGCCCATCATTGCAAATGTGCAGGTGTAAAAAAATAAAATAAAATAAAATAAAATAAAATCAACGGAGACTTTTTTTGCAAGAAAAACCCACTGCTGCTACTGTAAAAATTCAAGCATTTAAAATAGCTAATTTTCGCATGTTTCTGTGGTGCTTTGGTGGGGTTTTGGGCAACAATTTCAAAAAAAATATTGTGGTCGCCATTTTGGATCCCCCCCACCGCATGGCAAATGGATGCGCCCTCCCAGCCTGGTACAGTCAGCAAAACCTGGCCATGCGATTGGTGGAATGGCTCCAAAACTTTGCATGGTCCACTCCCATGGGCGAGCCCATCATTGCGAATGCGCAGGTGTAAAAAAATAAAATAAAATAAAATAAAATAAAATCATCGGAGACTTTTTTTGCAAGAAAAACCCACTGCTGCTACTGTAAAAATTCAAGCATTTAAAATAGCTAATTTCCGCATGTTTCTGTGGTGCTTTGGTGGGGTTTTGGGCAACGATTTCAAAACAAATATTGCGGTCGCCATTTTGGATCCCCCGCACTGCATGGCAAATGGATGCGCCCTGCCAGCCTGGTACCAGCAGCGCAGCAGTAGCAATAGCCAAGGAGAGGGGGGCGGGGACACCCTTCTGGCCTGGTAGGTGCCCTCAGACAGTTTTCGCCTACTTTTAGGGCCGGGAATCGGTTTTTTTTTAACTTTTAAAAACTTTTTTTCTGTGCCGCTTGGCATTGCGCGATGCAAGTAACGAGCACGACAAATCAGACCAAATTGTTCGTTCGTCGGTTCGAGCTCGAAGTCTGGTGGAGTAATTCCCGTTTCCGTTTCTGTAGAGTAACGGATACGAGTAACGGAAACGGAAACGGGAATACCGCTAAGTCGTGCCCATCTCTAGTGGAAATATTCCATTTCTTAAGTCTTCCATCTTACATAAGAACATAAGAACATAAGAAGAGCCATGCTGGATCAGGCCAAAGGCCCATCTAGTCCAGCTTCCTGTATCTCACAGTGGCCCCACCAGATGCGTTTGGGAACGCATGAAACTAGATATCTATCTCCTGATACCACTCCCCTGCATCTGGCCCTTGAAGGACCCTGGTTTTAAGCCTGGAGATTACGCATCTCCATCATGGTTTGGAACCTGTGATGGACTTCTTCTCCAGGAATCTGTCCAATCCCCTTTTGAAGGCATCCAGGCCAGATGCCATCACCACATCATGTAGCAGAGAGTTCCACAGACTAACAACGCACTGGGTGAAAAAATATTTTCTTTTGTCTGTTCTTACTCTCCCAGCCCTCAATTTGAGTGTATGTCCCCGAATTCTGGTATTTTGTGAGAGGGAGAAGAGCTTCCCTCTATCCACTTTACTCATACCCTGCATTATTTTGTACGTCTCAGTCATATCCCCCCTCAGGCACCTTTTTTTCCCAGACTAAAGAGCCCCAAATGTTTTAGCCTTTCCTCATAAGGGAGGTGCCCCAGCCCAGTAATCATTTTAGTCGCTCTCTTCTGCACCTTCTCCAGTTCCACTATGTCTTTCTTGAGATGCGGTGACCAGAATTGTACACAATACTCCAGATGCGGCCTTACTATTGTTTTGTATAATGGCATTATAATGTTGGCTGTTTTATTTTCAATTCCCTTTTTGATAATCCCTAGCATGGAATTGGCCTTCTTCACCGCTGCCACACATTGGGGAGACACCTTCATGGAGCTGTCCACCAACACACCAAGATCTCTTTCCTGATCCGTCACGGATAACACAGAGCCCATGGGTTGATAGATAAACTTTTGATTTTTTTGCCCCAATATGCATTACTTTACATTTGGCTACATTAAAATGCATTTGCCATTTTGCAGCCCATTCCCCCAGTTTGGAGAGATCCTTCTGGAGCTCTTCACGATCTTCTCTGGTTTTTACCACATGGAAAAGTTTTGTGTCATCTGCAAACTTCGCCACCTCTCTGCTTATCCCTGTCTCCAGGTGTTTATGAACAGATTGAAAAGCATTGGTCCCAGGACAGATCCCTGGGGCACACCGCTTTCCACTTCTCTCCATTGTGAAAATTTCCCAGTGACACCTACTCTTTGTTTCCTAGACCTCAACCAGTTCTCAATCCATAAGAGGATCTGCCCTCTTATCCCCTGACTGTGCAATTTTCTCAGCAGCCTTTGGTGAGGGACTGTGTCAAAAGCCTTTTGAAAATCCAGATAGACTATATCCACAAGTTCACCCAAATCCACATGCCTGTTGACCTTTTCAAAAAATTCTAAAAGATTTGTCAGACAAGACTTACCCTTACAGAAGCCATGCTGATTTTCTCTCAGCAAGGTTTGTTCCTCTATGTGTTTTAAGATTTTCTCTTGGATGAGTCTCTTCCACCCTCTTCCCTGGGACAGATGTAAGGCTAACTGCCCTGTAGTTTCCCAGCCCCCCCTTCCTTTTTTAAAAATTGGTGCAACATCCGCTATCCTCCAGTCCTCTGGCACTGTGGCCGTTTTAAGAGACAAGTTGCATATTACAGTTAAGAGATCTGCAATTTCATTTCTCAGTTCCCTAATAACCCTTGGGTGGATGCCATCTGGGCCCGGGGACTTGTTGATCTTCAATTTATCCGTTAGTCCTAAAACATCCTCTCTTTTAACCTGTATTTGATTTAATTCTTTAGTTTAGGCAGTGGAATCTGCTCAAAATCTTCTGTTGTGAAGACAGATGCAAAGCACTCATTTAATTTCTCTGCAATTTCCAAGTCCTACTTAACCTCCCCTTTTCCTCCCTCACCATCCAGAGAGCCATCTGGTTCTCTGGCAGGTTTTCTACTTCTAACATATTTAAAGAAGCTTTTATTATTACCCTTTATATTGCTAACCATGCGTTCCTCAAAATCTTTCTTTGCCTCTCTTATCATCTTCTTACATTTCTTTTGCCAGAGTTTGTGTTCCTTTTTATTTTCCTCATTTGGGGAGGATTTCCATTTACAGAAAGACCTCTCCTTGTGCTTTAGAGCCTCTCTAACTCCACTCATTAACCATGCCGGTGCCCTCTTGGACTTAGAGGAGTTCTTCTTTCTTTGTGGTATGCACTTGTTCTGGGCCTCTATTACCGTTGTTTTAAACAGGCTCCATGCACTCTGAAGAGATTGGATTCTTCTATCCTTCCCCTTCAATTTCTTTCTAACTAGTTTCCTCATCTGAGGGAAGTTTGCCCTTTAAAAATCAAGGGTTTTTATGTCTGATTTGCTTGACACTCTTCCTCCAACATGCATGGCAAAGGAGATAGCAGCATGGTCTCTGTTCCCCTGAGGCTCAGTGACATTCACATCCCTGACGAGGTCCTGAGTATCACACAATATTAAATCTAGAGTTGCCTGTTCTCGGGTGGGCTCCATGACAAGTTGCTCTAAGGCACAGTCATTCAGCATGTCGAGAAACCCGGTTTCTCTTTCTTGCCCAGAGCTCGCATTGGCCCAGTCAATGTGGGGATAATTGAAGTCCCCCATGATTACTATCCTATCCCTCTTAGCCACCTCCATGATTTATCTCCTCATTTCAAGGTCCCCATCAAGTTTTTGATCTGGTGGATGATAGCATACCCCATCTATCACATTACACCTTGGACCTGGTAGTTTAACCCACAGTGATTTTATGGTGGAGTCAGACCCTCTGTCAATCTCCATTCTGCTGGATTTTACCCCTTCTTTGACATAGATGGCCACTCCCCTTCCAACCCGCCCCTCTCTATCCCTTCTATAGAGTTTATAGCCTGGGATTGCTGTATCCCACTGGTTCTCCACATTCCACCAGGTTTCTGTTATGACTATTATATCAATGTTATCCCTAGCTGCCAAATGTTCAAGTTCTCCCATCTTTGCTCGGAGGCTTCGAGCATTGGCGTAGAAGCACCTATACAGTGGGTCCCCCAACAACAGCTGCTGCTTTGTTCTTTTGCCCCCCACAGCTTTTATTTTCAGTAGACAAACTATCACATTCCATTATTCTCCCAGTGCTAATACCTGCTATGTCATCTCTATGTGATTCTCTACCCCAGTGCTCCCCAACCTTTTGGTCCCCACGGACCGGTAAATGTTTGATGATTTTCCGTGGCCCGGGGCTGGGGGTGGGGAGGGGGGAGATGGGGGGGTGTGGAGGGGTCAGGCGGGGGGGAAGGGGAGGGTGTGGCGGGCGGGGGATAGGGGGGAGGGAGGCGGGGGTGCGGGGGGGGGCGCTTGGAGCGTGTGCCTTGCGGGGGGGCCATGGGAGCAGCGGCGGCAGCGGCGCTCGCCGGCTGGGGGCATCGGGCGTGCCGCTCACCCCCGCGCGCACGGGCGGGGTGGGGGGCAGCCTGGGGCTCCTGGGCGGGCAGGCCCCCGCCTCCTCCTCCTGTCGGCGGCCGCGGCCACGGAAGCCGCCTGGGTTCGGCCGCCGCCGCCACCCGCCTCCGGCTGCGGCCTTCGGGCGGGCGAGCGGGAGGGGGGAGGAGAGGGAGGCCGGTGGGGGGTGGCGTCCCCGTGCACCCCCCGGAGAGGCCAGTGTCCTTTCCTCAGCCCTCCCCCCCACACACACACACACACACACACACACACACACACACCCCTGGCCACCTCTCAGGGATTCAAGACTTGCCCCCCCTCCCGCCGGGTCTCCGGGCCGAGAAGGGGGAGCCCGAGTGCCTCCCGCCGCCGCCGCCGCCTCTCTCACCTGCTGCTGGGCAGGCCGCTGGGGACTGGTGGAACCCGCCCCGCCCCGAAGGGGCTGCAACGAGGGCGGTAGCGCCTCCTCCTCCTCCTCCCGCCGCCGCCGCCGGAGGAGCAGCAGCAGCAGCTGGAGCGATTGCGGCGGGGGGTCGCAGGGGCGGCGGCGACCGCGGGGGGGGTCGCGGCGGCAGCGAAAACACCCGGGCCAGCCCGCGACACCCCCCCGCCCACCCCCAACACAGGCGTGGTCCGGCGGCGGCGGCAGCAGGGGGGCTCCGCCCTGGAGTGCGGCCGCAGGGAGGGGCCAAAGGGCGCACGCCCCGGGGGAGGAGGAGGGGCACCCACCTCCTCTTCCGACCGAGGGGGCCCCCATGCGGCGGCGGCGGTGTGTGCGCGTGGGGAGGCTCGCCAGCGCCTCCCGCGCGCGCCCCCTCCTCCCCGCCGGCCCCCGCGCGCCCGGCCCCCAGCTTCCTGCTGCTGCTGCTGCTGCTGCTGCTGGTGGAGGGTGAGGAGGAGGAGGAGGAGGATGCGCCGCCGCCGCTGGCGGGCAGAGGAGGAAGGCAAAGGCGGCGGCGGTGGCTCCTCCTGCGCTCCTCCAGCCTTCCTCCTCCACCGGCCGCCCGCGGGAGAGAAGAGGAGGAGGAGGAGGGCGGCGGAGGAAAAGGGGAGGAGGGGAGGAGCCTCCCCGGCCTCCCCAGGCGGCCCGGTGCCAATCGGTCCACGGACCGGCACCGGTCCGCGGCCCGGGGGTTGGGGACCACTGCTCTACCCTCTCCAACCTCATTCCACGGGGATGAGGTGTTCCGAACCGGATGCCACTCAGCTCCTGTCAGCTTTCCCCCAGTTATCTGTTTAAAAGCTGCTCTGCAGCCTTTTTGAGATTGAATGCCAGCAATTCGGTCCCATCATGATTCAAGTGCAACCCATCCCTCCTGAACGGGTTTGGCTTGTTCCAAAATGTTCTCCAGTTCCTGAAAAATCTAAAGCCCTCCTCTCAACACCATCACCTCATCCACACATTGAGGCTTCTGAGCTCTGGCTGCCTGGCGGGTCCTGCATGAGGAACAGGTAGCACTTCTGAAAATGCTACCTTGGAAGTCTGGGACTTCAATCTTCTTCCTAACAACCTGAATTTGGCTTCCAAGACTGACCACTTGGCCTTCCCAACATCATTGGTACCAACGTGTATCATGACCACTGGCTCCTTTCCAGTTCTCTCTAACAAGCTATCTAGATTTCTCATGATGTCTGCAACCTTTGCACCTGGCAGGCAAGTGACCATACAGTTATCATGCTCATCATAAATCCATCCCTCTGTATTTTTAATTATAGAATCCCCTAGTAAAAGGAGCTTCTCTCCTGCAGCCTGTATCTCATCAATTGTGATGAGGGAGAGATCCTCAGGTGGAAACAGGTGTTCCTCTCTGCATGCCTCATGAGGTCTGATGAGGGAAAGAACCTCAAATTGATTGTGCAATATGAGACTCTCTGAGCGATCCTTTGGCCTTCTACTCCTTTGAGTCACATTCCTCCACACATATACCTGCTGAGTTGGGGAAGTGACTTCATCCTCAGAAGTGTGCCCTGTCTCTTCTTGGACCTGGATAGTCTGTTCCGCTCTGTCCAAGAACAGCTCAAGCTCCTTAATATGTTGCTGGTTCGATATGCGGGCCTCTAGCTGCTGGACCTTCTCTTCTAAAAGTGCAACCAGCTTATACTTGCAGCCAGTGTAGTTCTCTGTGCGCTTTTTCAAGATGACAAACATGGCACAAGTGTTACAGGTAACTACAGCTGCTCCCTTAGGCTCCATTTTAACGAGTGCAGTATTCTGGGCCTTGAAAATTTTACAGTTTTACTAGCTACTAATCTAGAAATAATAATCTAGTACTATTTTCTTCCTTTTATGTTAAAATGAAATCTCGCATGCCGTCAGGTGCGCGGGCTGGTAAAACAGCCCTAGTTGAATCTCCTTTGTTTGAGCGACTAATGGCTCTTTGTATTTAAATGAGCAGTTAAAGTTAGCAGAGGCAGAGGTAAAACAGCCCTAGTTGAACTGCTCCAACCCAGAAACTTACCAGTGCTCACTTCTTTCTGTTTTGCTCTCTCAGCAGTAGGTCTGCTTGGTCTCACACACCAGGCTTCAAAAAGATGGTCAAAAAGATGGTTTAGAAGATAGTCATTGGTGTGGTGGAAGACGTTGAAGTAGAAGTACTCATGGTGACACTTTTATTGCCATGTCCTGGAAACAAAAACCTACAAAAACTGGATGGGTGTTTTGGTCCAAATTTTTGCACCAAGTTCTGACAAATCCCAAATTTCGAACTGAACCTACCTAATTCAGACTGATTTGTATGAGAGACCAGATTCTGTTCCAGAGAGCAGTGGATGTACATGTCTAGTTATGTTTGAAGCACAAATATTGCATGAATTGCTTTAGTCTTTTTCTTTTTAAAAATGTTTTCTAGATCAGTGCAATGAGAGAGATAGAGTTGTAGCTGTTGGGGCTTTATAATACAAGTAATTGGGAAGTTTACAGATCAGATCCAGTTCTGGTCATAAATCCCATCAGGCGAGGCATTAATACTCAAGACTGAACCTGGATATATTTCAATGCCCTGATTCCACATCAGCTTAAGGGATCTGTGTCCATCACTAGTTCATAGTAACAAAGCAATATTGGGAATTTTCCTCCCAGTTAAGATCAGGTATTCACTTATATATTTTGGATACATAGTCTGCTAAAACAAAAGCCTCGTAATAAAACTAACCCCTCCCCCTCAAAAAAAACACCTATTTTAAATACAACTTCCATTATTTCACTTGGACTTGCCCTATGGGGGTAGAAGAATTTGTAATCCAAAATGTCTGGATGGGACCAAATTGAAGAAAGCTGGCTCAAAATGACCTAAGGTTCTACACTTACAACCTCTTTCAGTATAACATGCACCCTGAAGCTCAAGTAATTCTGCCTTTGGGTCACAGCCTGCCCACCGACCTCAAGTCAACATCTCATTTGGCCTATTAAAAAGAAAAGACACAAACAGAATATTGCAATTTTCCTCAGTACATGGTGCATTCCAGTTTTGTTCATTCTCAGGAATGTTGTTTCGATTCTTGCCAAATGGAAAGATATTATTCCCATTTTACAGCTCAGCCCAGCAGTCAGAGTTCTGAGGAGCAGGAATCCCCTCCTCAAATCAAAGGTGTCTCGAGGGTTACGAACCTGTTGTGATCTCATCTAGAACAGCTTGCTCCTCTGTTGCTTGGCCACTGGCTGCTCCAAAATCCAAAACCTTTTTGGGGGAAAGAATGATGCTTTGGTACAGACAGAGCTCATGGTCATGGTCCCACCTGAGAGAAAACACTGAATCATTCCTCCTGCCCTTGGAAGAATTTAGAGGAAAAAGTTGTGTTGGGTTTCTCCCATCTACTATGCCCTCAAATTGGGGGTGGGGTTGATTCCAAGAAATACAACTCAAATTTCAACCATCTTCTGTGTTCGTAATTAAAAGTCTCAGCCACTTTGGTCAAAGAAGAGTTCTGGTAGCAAGTTCATTCCAGAGCATCCTCATTGGTACCAAAGCTGTCCTCCGTAGTTAGAGTTTCTCAAGATTGCTGTCCTTGTTTGTAATTTCAGGGCTTCTCAAATGCAAGCCTTTGAAGGTGTGGCAGCATATGCATAATTTTACAGGCAAACATTTCTTTACTGTGTGATGTCTTTTTACTGCAGTGTGTACAAACTTCTTAATGACAAGTAGCGTTGAGCAGAACAGTGTGGGGGTTTCTGGCATTAAAAAGAAAACACTACCTCTTTGCTATCTCCTACTAATAAATGTCTTTAGAGAATTATCTTGACAGTGGGAAGTGAATAGTTCAACTCTGCTCCTGTAGAGATTCTCTAACAGTAGGGAGGAAGGGCGCAGAAAGAGAAGGAGTGGGGGGAGGGGGGTCTATCAGATATGATGTATGTTTATACTCTCCTGCATAGAGAGTTCTGAGCATTAGGAAATCTATAGCATGAATTATTCTAACTGATTTAGCCCAATACCGTAAGGACCTCATTCTGTGCTTCCTTGGTGGGGTCATGATATCAGATGCATCTGAAAGTTTATCTGGTGCCCAGTATCTGACTGACAAGGTGCCCCTGTATAGACTTTAGACACAGAGAAGGGGATTGCCCCCCCCTCCATCTTGTTTGAGGTTAGTTACAGCAAATGGGTCTCAACACACATAATACACTCTATATCTCTGTCCGGCACACGGCTCTATTGATCCAGGGCTGCCAGTTATAATATTTTGAAGTCTCCTTTACACTGTTCCAGGTCCCAACTGTGTCTGATCTGTGTATTCTCTCTCTCTCTCTCTCTCTCTCTCTCTCTCTCTCTCTCTCTCTCTCTCTCTCTCTCTCTATCTATCTCTCTCTCTCTCTCTCTATCTATCTATCTATCTATCTATCTATCTATCTGAGACAGACAGGAAAGGCTCACCCATTTCCATTTGCTGCAGTCTAAGCAGCATGTATAAAAACAGAAGAGTTGCAGCTCCCTGAAGGACAAAAAAAATTCCCTGAATCAGCTTTTGTAGATTTTAATCCACTCCTTCAGATATATGGAGCTTGGCGAATCTGTCCATGTGTTCAAAGGAATGGATTGCCATTGACAAAAGCTCATGTTATTTGTCTATAAGACGGCACTGCTCTTTTAGTTAGAGGCCCCGAAACAAATATGGCTACATCTTCAAAAAAAATTGAAATGTTAAATTTTAGTAAATTTAATGTAAATTGATGTAAATGCAATCCGCCTCCCCTTAGATGGCGATGCTAGGGTGCTCATGTACGTTGTGATTTTAAACTGTCTATAATTGTTTTTTGTTTTATTGTTTTATTTTGCTTTTATTATGTTATATTGTACTCTGAATATTGCGCTTTGTCGCTACTATATAAGCCGCCCAGAGTTCCTCCGGGAAGATGGGCGGGATACAAATGCAATAAATAAATAAATAAATAAATAAATTTTTTTTATTGTTTCTAAGCAGTAGGAAGTGAATGGTTCAACTTTGCTCCTGTAGAGATTCTCTAGAGAGAGTAAGAAATTGGGGAGGGGAAGATTAAAAAAATATGTTTATACTGGCCTACACAGAGATTTGCAAGGACTCGCCAGATGAGAGAATAGGTTTGTACACCCTTGTGGACATGCATGTGCCACACTTGTGTCTGCATACATGCATAAATCCACATGATCATGCATGCACATGCATACACATACACATGTCTGATATAGCAAAAATATCTACACATAAAATATTTCAGCTGTCACATTCTTTGACTACTCCATTGAAAATCCACATAGGCAGTTATAATTTTATAAGAGAGAGATAATGGTATGTACTAGACATGGGCACGACCAGAAAAAATGATGTTTCGAGTTTTCGTTTGTCGGAACGGGTCCGTTTCGGGTCGTTTCCGTTTGTCGCGAAATTTTTCAAAAATTTCTCATTTCCGTTTGTCGTTTGTCCTTTGTTGTTTCCACCGCGATTTAGCGTGATTTGACTTCCCAGAGCATAGGGGCGTCCCGCAATCAGGGCCGGCGCTAAGTGTTTTTGCGCCCTAGGCGGCGGGCGGGGCAGGCGGCGGGTGGCGGGGGGAGGTGCGGGCAGGCGGCGGTGGCGGGGGGCCATGGGTGGGCGGCAGCGTGGGCCGCAGGTGGGTGGCGGCGCGGGCGGATGGACGAGTGGGCAGTTAGGATATCACTTAGGATACAGGTTCTGTTCTTGGCTTGCACCCCAAATGTGTGTGTGTGCAAGCATATTGAAGTTGGGAAAATAGAAAATAAATGGTAGTATATAATATATATTTAAAATAAATCCACACCTCCCACTCCCAGTCGAACCTCCCCCTTTATCCAATATCAGGAAAAATCCTCACAAACTGCCAGAGAAGAAATAAAGAATAAACTGCTATTCCCTTCAGCAGACAAAGGTGCAGGGAATCAAAGAAATTATTTTCTAAATTCAATTCCCTCCCTGCCTGCCTAACTTAAATCCTAAAGCCTCCAGCCTCCCTCCTCAATCTCGATCGGATCACACCAGCACCAGCAGCCAGCCCTCCTCCGTCAACCACATCCATACAGCCGACTGCGATTTCTGGAAGATGGCTCGGCATTTTATGCCCTCCAAGACATCCAGAAGTGTCAGTCAAAAACCTGGCGATGCCATTGGTGGAATGGTTCAAAAAATTTGCATGGTCCCATCCCATGCCCAGCCCAAATGGGCAGGTCTAAAAAAATAAAAAATAAAATAAAATAAAATAAAATCAATTATTGCTATAAAAAAATCCACTGCTGCTACTATTAAAATTTCAGGCATTTAAAATAAATAAATTTCACATGTTTCTGTGGTGATTTGGTGTGTTTTTTGACCACGATTTCAAAAGAAAAATTGCAGTCGCCATTTTGGATCCCCCCCACCGCATGGCATGCAGCGAGACAGACGACGAGGATGACCCCCCCCAGCCTGGTGCAAGCAGCCCAGGACAGGAGAAGAGGGGGGGGGAAAGGCCGGGGACCCCCCCAGAACCCACCCCTCTGGTAGGTGGCAAAGCCTCAGGCAGGTATATTTTCACCTGCTTTTTTGGCCGGGCATCGGGGGTTTTTTAAAAAAAACTTTTAAAAACTTTTTCTGTGCTTCGCATTGCACGATCGCCGCGATACCACAAACAGAAACGAAAAACCTGACAATTTTTTTCTTTTTTCAGTTCGAGTTCGAGTTCTGACGGCTTAATTATCGTTACCGTTACCGTTACGTAACGGAAATGATAACCGAAAACGGAAACGACAATTTCGCCGTGTTGTGCCCATGTCTAGTATGTACCAAAGTACAGTCTTTTCTATAGATTCTGGTCATCTGGTATTATCTTCTAGGCTGAGGGACAACAGTGTATCTCTTGTTTCAGGTGATCTTGGCTTAGATGTCATTCCTGCAGTAACAACTGGCAAATTAAATAGGTTGTTATAAGTTATACACCCTTGTTCTGCCTTCTATCCAAGTTTCTAGGATGTCTCAATTTTTTTAAAGTGTGCATATGAAGCTGAGAACAAAAAAAACCCCCATGACATAGGCTCAGTCAAGGGAGTCTTGCTTACTGAAGGCAGTCTGTGCTCAGTGTCTAACCATTTAAACAAATAAGTAGAACATACTTGTTTTTTCCATTTTACTTAATTCAATGCCTCTCATTAAAACAATAACTGAAGAGATTTCATTTTTAACAAAAGCAAACAACAGCAACATATTAATAGACTACTTAGATACTATCAGGTTGTTCCAAGTCATAACATCCTATAAATTAATGGACCCAAAATAGTAATACTCTATTAGACCAACAGGCAATACAGGAAAAAGAGAAATGCTAATATGATAAAAGGCAAGAGAGAACACAAACACAATAGTAGAATTGCAACCACTGGGGGAAAACAATTAGCATATTGTTAATTAACTCAATATTTGGGGGAAATCAAATAGTTTCATTCCTTGCTAAAGGTATAACAGTATGGCTTCTAAATCTGTTTTCTTGGGAAAAGGTGCTCCGTGATTGTGATGACAGCACCAAAAAGTTTTCCTTCTCTTGGGACCATAGAATATGTGATATTACCTTTCCCAAAATGCTCTTGGAATTGCCTGTTATTATGTGAAATTCATCTATTTATGATTAGAGATGGGCATGAAATGAGCGATTTTTCGTTTTCATTTTCATTTTTTCATTTTGTTACGCAATGAAAATGAAACAATTTTTTTAAACAACAAAATGAAAACGAAAATGAAACAACCAAATTTGCCGTGTTTTTCATTTTCGTTGCAGCAGATGCATTGAACTAAAAAGAATGCTAACGAAACAGCAATTTTTCATTTTCGTTTTCGTTTTTTCGATTCGTTGCCTAACGAAACGAAAACGAATTTTTTTCCCAAAAAAAGTCACAAAATGAACACGAACCGAAACGGACCCCTAAACGACCAAACGACAAATGAAACACCATTTTTGAGTCATGCCCATCTCTATTTATGATTCATGCTGTTGTGTTTCTGGCATGAACAAAGAATGTTAATTGAAAAAGGTAAGGCACCCCAATGAGGACAATGATCACTGATCACAGTGACTAATCGTGTTTTTACTAGAGAAGCTGGTTCTTTATTTTAAGTGCTTAAAACTCATTTTATGCAGCAAAGCAAATGTTCATAGCACTGTCTGGAAAATACAGGTACGCCTTCAAAATTACTGACTTTGTCCCTGCATTAGTACAGGTATTTGCCTCCAGCAGTACCCTAGGGTGCAATACACTGTGAACCTCCATGGAGATCAAGGGGTGAGTCCTCCCTTGACTGGTGGTACAAAATGGCACCACCAGGCGTGGCCAAGTTGGCTATGTTCCATGGGCAGAAAGGACAAAAGATGTTGTTCTGGCACATCTCGAAAGTGAGCAGGAGAGGCTCTGCATTTGCAGATCCATAATATTTTCCTTCCTCATGCATAGCACCAGAATTGGGGAGAAATCTAGATCATACCAAAGGCAAGGTAATCGTTGCCCTCCTAAGTGGAATCAATGGGGTGAGGAGTTTAAAATGATCCATTATAAGAAAAACATGAAATTAAAAAGCTGTCCCTCAGCTTTCAACTCCTGTCAGGGTAAACCCTGTGGGATTTAAGCATTACAATTCCTCTGCTGCAAAACTTCCTAGTCCATGACTTTCAAATATTATTACTCACCTGATAAATTAAAAATGAAATTAAATAAAAAGAAGGGAAATTATCTTAAAGAAAGCTCATAGATAGGTTCTTTGTTAGCACCTGCCCCAACCCTAAAAGGAGAGTGTCCGGAGGGAAAACTCAAATTAAGATCTCAGCTAATTAGTAGCTTTATATGGAGAAGGACATTTATTAATTTTGTAGGTAGCACTTTCCTTTAAAAATGAATCACAGAGCTTTAAAATGCATCATAAGAAGAAAAATCCAGCATTTAGAAAACAACACTAAATGAAATTGGAACTTTATAAAGCAAAGTCAAAGCAAAGAGTGCTGCTTATGTATTGTCCCATTCCACTTCAAGCATGTACAGTATAATTCAGATGTTTTTGAAAAAAATCACAACAGAATGAAGTCTTTGCTTGGTGTTAAAGCCATATAAATGTAGGTTTCAAACAAATCACCCTTGAAGATAGTTCTTTTAAGGTTGCAAATTCATATGAAGGATTTTGTTAATTTAGGTTTCCTCTGGCTTCCCTATTTTTTCCACACTTCCTTTAATTTTTTTCTGCCTTTAGAGGGTTTTATTTTAATGTTTGTATGAAAAATCATAGCCAAATCAAAACCCATGAATTTTTGCATGCAATCTTAAAAAAGTTTTCCCAAATGCACTATGTTTTAAGGCTATTTTCACAAATATTTGCATTTTGGGATGCATTTTTCTGTAGCACACGTTTCTCCATTTGAGTTTTCAAACGGGGACCAACTTAGTCTTATCCCACAAGACAAGAAAGCCTTGTGAGACCTTCCAAATAATCTAGTTAGTTTCAGAATGAGTTTCCATGGATTCCAGGCCATTTCCTCAGATGTTGCATGCATAGTAAAATATAAGAGTTCATGCTAAAAAACAACTATTTTTAAAAAATAGAATAAAGCATTTTGCTGTTATGCATTCGTCTCTGTGTGTATATGTGCTTAAAATTAGAGAGCATGATTGCAAATTTCAAAAGTGTGCAATTCTCAGAGGATAATGGAGGTGCAGCTCCTGCATGGCTTTAAAAATGTGAAAGTGGCTGTATTTCCATTGAAATGCAAATTAAATTAATGCCACCCCCAAAATTCAAAACATCCCTCTTCCTCATAGCCATCTGCGTCATTTAATGTGGACACGGAGAACATCTGAGATCTTACTATGTGGACTGCTGATGTGGGAGAAGGAATTAACCATGCAGGAAGCCATGTGGTTCATGACTGGATGCGCTTTGAGTTCTTTATCCACTGATGTGATGGGATCGTTGTCTCCTCCCCCATCTTTATGACTTTCTGGGTAACGATCTGCCTTTTGAATTTCTGGAAGGTTCTTGAAGGGAGCCAGTGCCAGGCTGACCCTTAGCCCTTCCACACCAATCAACCCTAGAATCATGTCCTCTGGGCCACCGGGCATCATCACCCCTGGCATCCCCTATGGAGATGGAGGCCTCAAGGACATTGGGTGCCCTGAGTGTCCAAAGGATGTGGTACAGTCTGGAGGCCATGGGACTGGAGTTGAAGTGAAAGGGTTGGACAGGTCTAGAGGAGAGAGTGAAAGAGAGGAAGGACAGTGGCAACTAGTCACATCTAGCCTTGATGCCTTCAAAAGGGGATTGGACAGATTCCTGGAGGAGAAGTCCATCACAGGTTACAAACCATGATGGAGATGTGTCATCTCCAGGCTTAAAACTGGGGTACTTCAAGGGCCAGATGCAGACGAGGGGCATCAGGAGACAGAGATATAGTCTCATGCGCTCCCAGATGCATTTAGCGGGCCACTGTGAGATACAGGAAGCTGGACTAGATGGGCCTTTGGACTGATCCAGCAGGGCTCTTCTTATGTTCTTATGTTCTTAACAATCAGGAGGAGACAGTGATGAGTCACAATGGAAATGAAAAACATAGAATTATAAAATTGGACAGGTTCTGGGGCTCCCCAAGACCACCGATGTAAGCAGAACACAAGAAACGACCAGTCCGTTCTGGAGATATTAGAAAAACACCCTCGTGGCTTGCTTCGCAGCCAGGAGGCTCCGCTGTCAAGGAAAAGGCTTTGTAAGTTCACTTTTCACTGTCATTGCAGCATGACCAGGTCTCTGACAATTCAGACTGTGCCAACCCGTATCTGGTCAGACAAATATTCATTTTCTGGACATTAAAAACAGCCAGTCACATACCCTAGGTATAACTCCCCTTGAGTCCAGTCTGCATCTTCTGTGTTCATAAACTCATGGGATGGCGCTCATGGACGGCCATCCTTACACTCAGAGACATCCCCCACCCCACATCTAGGGCATAGTTATGGTTTTCATGCCAAGGCAGGCCCCTGGGCCTAACCCACCCTTCTCTCCCCCCCCCCCGCTCTCACTATCTATCTATCTATCTATCTATCTATCTATCTATCTATCTATCTATCTATCTATCTATCTATCTATCTATCTATCTATCTATCCCTCTCCCCAACCCGCTCTCCCTGGGTGTGCTTAAAACGTGTTCCTGCGCTATCCTATGCCTCCTGGACCTACACCATCTTGGGCAAGGTCTTGTGGCAGGGGAAGAAGGCATCATGGCAACTCCACACAAAGGCTGCATCTTCCAGAAGTGGACTCCATTGATCATCCTCAGTTCCTGCACGTCTCACCACAGCTGAACCCCGGATTATCTTCAGCCAGAAGCGTCTCATTGTTCCAACTCCACACCTCTCAGGAACTGTCTGACAGCCCCAGGACTTATCTTATTGACTCTCTGGTCCTTTCGTTGACTCACTAATTGCCCCAAGTTTGCCCAGACCCCTCAGACAATATCCAGCTTCCTCCTTTCCATTGTAACACCCCTGATGGCCCATTAAAGGACAGTCATGACTTCCTCACACCTGTGTAGGTATCCGGTTCCAGGACAACATGAATGCCCAGGAGCTCCCCTGGACAAGCCCCCAGACTGTTCCTATTGGACATTCCTGAAGACCATTCCCCCTTGCCCACCCTGGGGAGGCGCGCACCATTGGGAGGGAAAGGGAAAGGTATAAAATGGTATCCATCTTTGTCTTCGGGGCAGAACATCTCTGCACTGTCCTGGTGGGGGTGTTCGCCTGCTGTCTTTTATTGAGCTCAATAAAACCAGTATTTTTCCTTGGATCTCTCTCTTGCTGGACTCTTTATTGGGAATAATTCTGAGGCCCAGCAGCATCCAGCAGGAATAGCCTGCTGTAAACCCAACAGCAGCAGATGGTAAAGAGTGAGATACCTGGAAGGAAGCTTTGGAACGGCCCCAGGTGGGACCAAACAAAGAGACCCTGCATAGCTTCTTGTTTCTGCTGGCCAAGAGATTCTACCACCCAGAGGAGGCACAATCCAACCTCTCATCCACCCCACAGACCCCTTTTCTAATGCAGCTACGGAGACAGAGGAAGCATTCTTATCTCCATTCTCACGTCTGACACTGAAAAGAGGTGTTGCCTTCACAACAATGAGCTTGGACCCCTCCCCAAGATTTCCTCCAGTAAAGCCATCAACATCTATGCCATCCCCAATGTGAATGTTTAGCACATCCAGGTTTCCCAAGAGCTGGGGAAATGCAACTAATTAACAAGTGACATGTCCTACAGGCAATGATTGTTTCTTCCACCTCCCTTTCATGAATGCGGAGCTTATTCGAAACAAGTCACATCCTGCTTATTGGTTTTTATGTCTCATTTATGCAAGATTTTCTTGTTCATAATCCCCCCATCCCTTCTTGATAAGCCTTAGGCCTGTTTTTCTAGCATGGACTTTAAAAAAATGGAAAGATTTTGATGGAGGAACACTGATTTAGTCAAAGCTAATTGGAAAATTCGGATTACCCTGCTTTTCCATTTAAATTATATACATATATGTGTGTGTCCATGAGTGTGTGTGCTTGAGAGTGTAGTAGACAGAAGTCTGAGCAAAATAGGTTCCTAAATTGGCGCAAAGTGTACTTAATATTGATTGCTCTGCTATTTCAAGATCTATTGAGAAGTAGATACATGTAATTAGGCTTTCTTTGAAATCTAAAAGAAAAAAAATCAAAAGGAAAAAGCAGGGAGGAAAGATCAATATATTAACCTGGCTGTAGAGAAAGACAAAGTAAATGAAACACATCTTTACCAATTTATCCAGTGTATATACTGGAAGAATCACATTTGTTTGCAATGTGAGCATGTATCTCTTTCATGTTCTCTCTCTCTCTCTCTCTCTCCCCCTCTCTCTCTCTCACACACACACACACACACACATACGTGAGCATGTATGCCTAATCTCAGAATGGCATGGTTTTACCTGAAGGGGTTGTTGTTGTTGAAGCCCTCTATTATTTATTTATTTAAATAAATTTCTCCTTTCAAAAGGTCCAAGGCAACTTATTACAACACAATATTGAAAGCTAAAGCCAGTAAGGATGTGGACATTAAAAAGGATCAAAGAAATGGCACACTTAAGAGACAGTAAACAAAAAGAGATGCAAAAAACACATTCAAAGCAGTAAGGCACAACCATCCATTTCAACACCCCCCACTCTGGCAGCCAGACGACTGAGGGAAAGCTTGATGAGAGAGAAAGGTCTCTTCACCCTTTGCAGAAAGACAGCAAATATGGGACCAACCTGGCCTCCTGGGGGTGGGGGGGGTACTGCTATCTCAGAGTCTAGGAATAGCCATACAGAAGGCCCTCACCCACCCCCACCAAGTGTACCTGTTGAGGTGGTGGGACCAAAGTAAAGGCTTCTCCTGATGATCCTAAGACCTGGACTGGCTCATAATGGGAGACACAGTCCTTGAGACTGTTTGAGGACCCAACCTGTTTAGGGCTTTATAGCTTCAAAGTTACAGTTTGAATTGTACCCCGAAACAGATCAGCACCCTTTGCAACAGATTTAATGCAGCGGGGAGTTTTTGTGATCTATGTAACCAGCCCCAGTCATCACGGTTGCCTTGTTTTGGACCCACTGTAGTTTCTGAACACTTTTAAGAGGCTGTCCCAGGCAGAGTGCACTACAGTAATCCAGCCAGGCTGTAACTAAGGCAAGGGCCACCATGGGTAGATCAAACTTCTCCAGGAACAAGTGCAGTTGGTGCACTCTTTTTAATTGTGCAAACGTACTCCTGGCCACCACCGAAACCTGAACATCCAGTCTTAGAGACACAACATGAATTAAATGCAATCCTAGATGAAGCTTCAAGAAATGCATAATCAGTTGAGTTAGTTAGATACTAGGAAGAAAGTGGGTAATTTAAAGTGCACCAAATAACACCTTTGCTCCCTCCCCCATTACCTGCAGGCTGTTTTTTTTAAACAGCGTGTACATCAGCCATTGGTCATGCATAATTTTATGACTGCTTTATCTTCCAGAAGCTTTGTAAATGTGAAGATTCTGGAGGCAAGACGTGTTGGCCTTGGGTGTTCTCTCCATGGGCCTTGGATGGTGTGAAAGCATTTCTTTTCTTGAGATGGCCAAATGTACAGAAACTCATTTATGCCTTGTAAGGGAGGCAGACTTCAAATCCTTGAACTCACTGTTGCCTACTCTTGACTAGGCTTCTCCCTTGCAGAGCAGGCAGTGCCCCACCAAGCAATGCTCATTTGTGTTGACAAACGTTTGGGTGCCTATAATTCCAGATCTTCCTGGGAACCAATTCTTAGCACAACACTTTTTTTTCAAATATGGATTTTTATTTGCCAGTATTTTGCAATGTCCTCTGTTGTCCTATAGTTTTTAAAAAGAAACCTTGGGAGAATTTTTACTCGCCTCCATACCTGGGAAGAAGACTCACCTGCTTTGGTTCTATGCTAAAGAGAAGGTCACCTTGTTCCACCTCGTGGGTTATTGTTGTTCTCAAGAGAGCATGATTAGCACATTGTCCCCTTCCCTGTGATTTCTCTATAGGAATGTCTCAATTTGACTGAGCCCCTGTTCAGCAGAACACTTAATGTAATGCTGAAAACAGGATCTGAAGGCTAGCATAGGGTTTCAAGTTATCTGAGAAGCAAGCTACATCAGCAAACCTTAATCTGTCCTCCTGCTTCTTTTGCTGTCAAGGCAAACCTCTCATAACCACATTTTAGAGAAGCCCAGACACCATGATTTCCCTAAACTGCCATTTGGCACTCTTCCTGTGGCAGACCATAATCCCACACGGAGAATTAAGACAAACCCCATAATGAATGGCATCGCCTTAATGTCAACCACTGCTGTGAAAAAATGTTCCACTAAAGAAAACAGACTGCAAGACCATTCCTATGAATGCAAGGGAACGAGGAAAAGCAGTGGCATACTGGAAATGTAGAACTACAAAACCGTTGCCATGCTTGCATTGCCTTCAGATTTGGAGTATTCTTTGCAATTGGTTGAGATATTCACCTCTCCATTGTACACAGTAGGGCACAGTAGCAAATGTTGAATAATCAAGTAGTATTCGTGCATGGATGAATGAAGACTTGATGACTGAATAGAGGAGTGAGTGGAAGAATCTTTCCTGTGATATATGAATTGAGGCAAACCTAAAGTTCTTCGGGTAGAGCTAAGTGACCCTTCCAAAAACCTGTCCTCATCAGATGGTGCAGCCATTAGGTGTTGGATAACCATGTGTGGAACAGGTCTGTAGAGCTCAGTGAGATCTATAGGAGGCATTGATTCCTGTCATTAGTGCTCCCATGTGAACCTGGTTGACCCACATATAAGATGTAAAGCATCTTGCACTGAGAATCAAGGCAATATACATATAACTTCAAAATACCCAACTGACCCATTGGTGCAAGCCAAACTATCATTGCCAGTTCATTTTCCTTCAAATTGGTATTTTGATGTTCTCAGCCCTGCCTCCTCTAGGTGCCTGGGCACTTTACTGGGTATTAGAGATGGGTGTTTCATTTTGGAAGGGGACTGATTCCAAAATAAAACATGCCAGCACAGCTGTCACTTGGAACCCAGTCCCACCCTCCGGAACAAAATCAACCACTGTCTTAACTTGCTGTAGTTCGTGCTGGGTGAAATTCCAACCAGGAAGCAGCCTCTGATGCATCATCTTTTCCTCTCCCTGATGCCGGCCAATCAGGAGCTGTGCAAGGACATGCATCATCCTGTCTCCTTTTCTGACTGACCAACACCAGGGAGATGGAAAGATGATGCATTGGAGGCTGCTTCCTGGTTGGAATTTTGCCCAGCATGAGCTACAGCAAGATAAGACAGGGGTTGATTTTGTTCCAGAGGGTGGGACTGGGTTCTGAGTGCCAGCTGTACTGGCGTGTTTCATTTCGGAACCAGTCCCCTTCTGAAATGAAGCCCCCATCTCTACTGGGTATGCATAGCTTGGAGATCTGAACCCCAATTTTTCACCAAACTTTCAGAGCTTGGAGAGGAGAAGCAGAGGAAGCATTGCTGCCTTTAGGTAGTAGGGAGCTATTTTTAGAGCCTTTTAAAAGGGGAGATGAATTGATTCATTGATTCATCACTGGAAATTGGCTGATTCATTGATTTATCTATTTGTCAGCCTGATGACAAATTGACAGTGAAAGGTAGTATGGTATTAAGGGGGATAACTTTGCAGGTGCAGATGCTCATCATTAGAGATGGGCACGACTTAGCGGTATTCCCGTTTCCGGTTCCGTTACTCGGTTCCGTTACTCTACGGAAACGGTAACGGGAATTACTCCACCAGACTTCGAGCTCGAACCGACGAACGAACAATTTTGGTCTGATTTGTCGTGCTCGTTCCTTGCATCGCGCGATCGCGCGATGCCACGTGGCACAGAAAAAAAGTTTTTTAAAGTTAAAAAAACCCGGTTCCCGGCCGAAAAGCAGGCGGAAAAATGCCTGCCGTGCCTCAGGGCACCTACCAGAGGGGTTGTTTCTGGAGGTCCCCGGCCTCCCCCCCATCCCCCGTCCTTGTGGGCTGCTCTGTGGGACTCGCCGCAGGCTCGCAGCCAGCCAGCAAAAAGCCCAGTCTCGCCGGCCGCCGGCCGCCGCAATTAAAGCGCAAGCAAGCGGCACGGACGGCACAGGAAAAAACTTTTAAACTCTCCCCCCACCCATTCCCGGGCCAAAAAAGCAGGCAGAAAAATGCCTGCTTGACTAAGGGCGCAGGGCACCTACCGGAGGGGTGGTTTCTGGAGGGGGGGGTCCCGCCTCCCCCCGTCCTGGGCAGCCGGACTCGCGAGTCGCCATCGCCATGCCATGCGGTGCGGGCGGGGGATCCAAAATGGGGCGGTGAACGCAATATTGTTTTTGAAATCGTGGTCCAAAAACAAACAAGCACAACAGAAACACGCGAAAATTTATAAACTGCCAGATTTTTCACAGTAGCAGTGGGTTTTTTCTTGCAACAAAATGTCTCTCCTCTCCTCCTCTGTCCTCCATTGATTTTATTTTATTTTATTTTATTTACACCTGCGCAATGATGGGCTGGCCGAGTGGCCAGCCATGTGGAAGTGGACGACCATGCAAATTTTTGGAGCCATCCCACCAGTCGCATGGCCACTTGGCCATGGAGACTTCTGGGATGTGCCAAAAAGCCCCCTAAAACCTGCCCTAGCCCCCCTAACCCTAACCCTAACCCTTGACTCCGTACCCATACGTCACAGACTGTCTTCTTAGTGGGTCAGAGAGGCACCCAGAGGTGCAACCCACTAGCCCACCGTAACCTTACCCGTCACTAGCCTAACCCTAGCCCTTGCACTAACCCACCTTAAAGCCAGATCTACTTGCATTGCACTACACGCAAGTACAATTCCCTTCTGTGTGAGACATGGTGGTGTGAGAGCCTTAGTTAGGCATCTCACTATGGCTCTGGGTTCAGTGCCATCCACTAGTCTTCACAGTCACTGTCTGCACATTATGTTATGCAATATCCATATGGCTATTGCATAGCATTTTGCAGCAGCAGCAGGTGAGGAGGGGAGACCCCCATGTTGAGGGGTCTCTTGGAGCCTGCTTCCCCTTCCTAGTGGGTGAGGATAGGAGGCACCCACGGGTGCCTCCAGGAGCCCACTTTCCCTTATAGCAGGCCAGAGGAGGCACCCACCCCACAGAGGTGCCTCCAGGAGCCCGCTCCCCCCCCAAAAAACCAGTACTAACGACAACAAAAAAAACGAAAAAACGAACCGACTAATTTTTGCAAATTTTCACGAAAAACGGAGATGACCCGAAACGGGACCGGCCCGACTAACGACAACTCGAAAAAAATATTTTTCAAGTCGTGCCCATCTCTACTCATCATAATAGTAATCACAGTCACACTTCCATTGAGAATTTGAAAACGCAGGCAACTGTGTTGTTTGGTATCCCTGAACCAGTTCTAGTCTATTCTTCATATCCAGCATCAGGTTGTTGGTAAGACAAATGGCTCAACTGATTTTTTTTTAAAAAAGGTTCCTCAAAAGCTTACCCTTTTTTGCTTCCACACTAGCTACTACGAGGAAGAGAAGTCTACCAATTGAGGAAAAGAGAATCTTCATTTCTGCTGGACAGAATATCTGGGCACTTTGATCCCCTGAATGCTTGTGCCCCTGTGCCCAAAAGTCTGTTGTGAAAATGAAGCTACGTTCATAGGGACGGGATTCCAGTGATGTTCCATACGATCAAGAACCTGGATAAGGCTGGTTTCCTGCTCATGTAAAGATTTGTAACAGTCCTACTTGACATTGGTTTCATCTCCTCTAAAACACTTTTCCATCAATCCTAGAATTTTGGAAATGACGGGGATGAGCTGGACAGTCCTTGGAAAGTAACTTTTTAATGGCAATCACTCTCAGAATTCGGAAGCCAAGATGGCCAATGGCCACAGAGGGTGGCAAAAACGGCGGCTTCTGCTCGCCAGTTTTAAAAGCGATAAACCAAATAAGGCTATTGTTGTTGATTGTTTGAATTCATCTCTCAGCATCAGGAGTTGAGTCCCAGAGGACCAGCCACAGGGAGACTGAAGAGCATCTGCTGTTTACATTGGCAGAAGCTCCGCGTTGGCTATGCATGGATTTCATGCGCATTGTTCCTATGCACCCAATCTTTTCCGCACACAGTGATGAGCACCAGGATGTGTCATTGTTGTTCTTATCCTGACATCAACCCAAGCTTCCTGCTATGCCCGTGTGTCCCAAAATCTCATTTTCTATAAGGCACCCTGGTGGGGTTTTTTGTTGGTTTGTTTTTTCATGTAATAGGAGAAATGAAAGTGCTGGATGTTGTATCCGGTCACACATAATAATGACTCAGTGATAGCATCGCCAGACATCATGCATGAAAGTAGCAAACTAAATGACAAGATCAGCCCAACACAATGTCCATTCCAAGGATTCCCTGTGATGTATTTTCCCTCCCCACCTCCCCACTCCCTCGACTCCACTCTGCCAATCTCCCTTTGGTCTCTCCAAGTGGCATTCAGGGAGATTATTGTATAATTCCTGAATATTCTAACGCTAGCTGGGTGTGCTACAAACCAGCCCTCCTATCTCTTTATTACACCTACCCGATCTCTCCTGTTCTAATATCTAAGGACTCCCAATTCTTTAATGTAGTTTTCTTCACAGCACTCTTTTCTAAGGCAGGGAGCTACAGCTTCTACCTTTTTTAAAAAAATAGCAATGGGAAAGGGACTGAACAGAAAGAAAGAGAAAGGAGGTAAAATGACACAGTGGATTTTTTTTTTTGCCTGCTTGAAACTGGAGCTAAAAATGGTACCACTGCACCTCCCATGAAGTTTCATAATAATACTGGAGGCCAGCCAAGCTCTTTCTAGTAAATCTCACAGGGTCCCCTGTCTCTTCATCCCTGAGAGCGTAGCTTCAAAGATAAAGCTATTTCCCCATTTTTATGACATCTGCACAATAGAAGGGAAATCAGGCGCCCTAAGCTTTGAAAATGACTATTTGGCTTGCATTGATCTCATTATAAACATTTCTCTCCCTCATGTGTTTTTTTAAGGTTATATAAATGTGTTCTTTATTTCTTGTGTCATGTTGTATGTTTCCATGTGCATCTTACCCTGGCAGCATTTGGAAGACTGAATGGTGACTGGCAAGCGAGTTTTATTTACCTTTATCCATCCATTCACGCACTCAGCTGAATGCTGAGAATGGGGTGAATCGGACTCGGTCTTTGAATGTAAGCAAATTGAGGCCAAAGTTCTTTGCTCCATTTTATACCATATACATCCCCTGCCTTATTGATGTAGGGTCATGATAAAACAGGCATTTTTGAGGTTAAAAATTGTAATAATCTATATGATCATAAAATTGATGTAACTAAAAGGAAAAATGAGGCCTGTTGCCTTATAAAGATAATTCTGAGATAGTGTCTAAGGAGGATTCACTTTCCAATGAAACTCAAGACAACTCCTGTACATTTCAGTTGCTTGGGTGTCTTGGTAACGTCACCAAACTATAGCATTCTCAACATTTCTTATTATCGCTATTAGTTGTGCAACACTAGAAGTAGGGGTACTCCATGGAACTTTTTGGTGCTAGATCTCAAACAAATAAGAGAATACTTTTTCACCCGGAGGATCACTGGTCTGTGGAACTCCCTGCCAGAAGAAGTGGTGACAGCTGTCAGCCTTGACAGCTTTAAGAAAGGATTAGACAAGTTCATGGAGAACAAGGGTATCAATGGCTATCATGATGGATGCCTAAGGACAACCTCTGGGTTGGAGAGATAGGCAGGATATCTCTCAATGCCATTTGCAGGGAATCATCAGCAGGTAAAGACATCTGCTTGGGAATACCCTGAAGCAACTGGTGAGCCACTGTGTGAAACAGAATGCTGGACTGGATGGGCTGTGGCCTGTTCCAGCATGGGTGTTCTTATGATCTTATGTTATATCGAAAATAAGGGACTTAGATTAGGGTAGTATATGCCCAGGACTCTGCATTCATGAATTTTCATCTCTTCCCTTTCTCTCCCTTCCCCATTTTTTCCATTAATCTTGGTTAGCTACACTATTGGAACTAATTGTGTATGTGCAGACAAATACCCACATCCCCAGTGGCTTTTAAGTAGATTCACTGTAGGACAGCATGTGGCCAACCCATGCTCAAAATTAGTTTCTCATTTCTGTCTGATATAGTGGAGTCACTTCCAAAGTTTGTAATAGTGTCCCCTGGTTGCCTGTGTCCTTTTGCAGGCACACACCAGGTTGGGAGACCTAATACATCTATAGGTCAGTGGTTTACGTCTCTGTCTATGGAGAGAGAGGTGTGGAGTTCAATTCCCCACTGGTGCCTCTTGGTAGAAAAGCCAGCTTGTGTGGCCTTGGGCAAGCTGCAAGACCCAAGGGCTGCCCCCAGGAGAAAGGGATGGGAAACCATTTTGGGAATGCTCTCTACCTAGAACTGCACCCCCTCCCAAAAAAAGGGTTGCCATGAGTCTACATTGGCTTGAGGGCACCTGATTATTATACATCCATCAATTCCAGGATTGCTAGAGTTCTTATAAGCAACTTTAAAAGTAGCCATGTTATATGCTGTTATAGTGCATTGGGTTTGACTTGCCCTGTTGAAATCAAATTCAACCTTCAGCAAGGTCTGGCAGCTTGCCTCCTTTCGCCCTATGCCATCATCTCCATGAAATCTGAAATGGGTAAGGAAACATTGACCACACCACACACTTCAGTTGTTGAGGTGGGGTGGGGACTGAGAGACATTCCCCCATCCCCATCTATGCCACATATGAAAAAAAAACCAACAGGTGGCATCCTAAGAAATGAGCAAGAGCAAGACTCATTATGGAGGGGAGTCACTGCTTTTCACCATGATCATTTTGCCTTTGGCTCTTTTCCTCTGATATAAGCAGCGCTGTCTTTGGTGAAGCTCCTACAGAGCCTTTGGTGTCAACTGTAATTCTCTTTTAAGCAGAAAGATTACATACCCCAGCTTTCACAGGTCAAAAGTTCATTCTGTACTGGCCTATTTTTAGCCAGCTTTGCCCTGCCTCCTCTTTCACCAGAAGAAACAAAAATGAAACACACACATTCACATGCACACAGAGAGAGGATAGAGCAGCTGGTACAACAGGGGCGGGAAAGGCCAAAGATATATCTTGCTGTGTGCCACCACCACCACTCCCCCCCACCAGCTAAATTCAGTACTATGACTATTCCTAGCATGGAGAGGATCAATGGAGGGTAACCAGTTAGTCTTATGTCTATATTTTATCTTGAATCGCTATGCTTCACAAGAACTGTCCAGTGTTCTGAACCGTAAGCCCAAAGTGGTCCCAACAGGTCTTTAAAGTTCAGGCAAAAAGGCAAAGCAGAGTCACTGATCTGTGAGCTTACAGCCACCAATGTTGGAAAAAGGACCTTACCATATACAGACATCAGTGATGAAGACTTTTTCAGGAGAAAGAGATATGTCACATAAAATTCAGCATCAGAATCCCCCCAAAAATAAAATTCTCTCATTGTCCCTCCTCCCAAAAGTCCATTTAGAACAGTATTTAAAAGAGCGATTTAGGCTCATATATGTGCCCTAGCATCAACTCTATCATTATGCCCACTGAAGTGGTCACTTCAAGCAGCAGGTTTTGATGTCACAGAAGGGAGAGAAGTTATTAATACCTTAATTTGTCACAGTGTTTTTAGCACCATGAATTGTGAGGTCCTTTTGCAGGATTCCAGAACAGCTCAGCCAGTGTTGGGTGTGAAAAAATCCTAGTAGAGATGAGCACGAAACGGAAATATATTGTTTCATTTCATTTCGTTTCATTTCGTTTCAGTCTTCATTTTGTTTTGTTTCATTAAAAAAAGAATTTTTAAAAAGAATTTTTAACATGAAATGAAACTCTTTGTAAGGCTATAAATATTGGGGAGCTTTCCTTTTTTTATTTAACAGGGAGCCCACTGCCCTAAATCAAATACCCTCAAACCTTCCAATTAATTTGCTTTCAAGCAAACAGCCCTCTGTAAACAAGCTACAAATCTAATAGCTAGCTGCTCCAGGTAGAGATTGGGGAGATAAACTCAACAGTTGATCCATGGTGCTGCAAAGGAAGGAAAGAAAATATTTTTAAAAAGAACCTCCAGAGTCGTACTTAAAACAGAAAGGAAAACAATCAGTTTAAATCAAATTGCAGACACAGCCAGCCAAGGGAACAGCTCAGCTTCTGGCTAGTTTCAGGCAGATCAAGATTGGAGATAAGCCATATCAACAGGTGAGAGGTGGGAAGGAAGGAAAACAAATCAATCAGTTTAAAGATAAACCTCCTGTTCTCAAGATGGCTGGATCAGGAGGCTAGGATGAATCATTTCATTTCCAAAACAAAAAAAATGGTGTTTCGTTTCATTTCTTGACGACACGCTGTTTGCTCTTTCGAAAGGTTTTGTAAGGTTACAAAACTAAGGCTATGGATACCTCAATTCAAATACCCTCCATGGAAAATCAGATGGGGAAAAATACTGCTTAAAAATATTAAATACCCTACATACTCTGAAAACCCAACTAGAACCAATTTGACACCATATGTAGGATGGAAAACTTGAGTATAGTGGACCCTCATATAACAAGTGGTTTGTTTAACAGAAAATCCACTTAAAGGAAAAAAATTCCAGAGATAGGGGGAAATCGCTTAACAGAATCGCCTATGGGGCAAATCCGTACAACAGAAAAACAGCCGCAATTAGGGATTAATCCATTTTCAGTGCATTCCTATGGGAAATTTGCACAAAGAAAAATTTGCTTAACAGAATTTCATTTGGAACAAATTAATTCCTTTATACAATATACCACTGTATATAGAATTCATCTCTTCCATTCTCTTGCACATTCGAGCTTGGAGCCATTCAATAATGTACAAGAGTCATTAACTGTTGAAAGGTGTTTTTCATTGCTGCAGTTCTCTGCCCTTAAAAATCTACTTGGCCTATCAGACATAGTCTGGAACCTGCAGGCAGGCCTGCAACAGAGCTTAGAACTATGTAAACAATAGGTGCAGTTTTGTAAGCATACATTCAGAAGGAAAGACCACCTTGATGGTTTTTCTTTTGTTCATCCCATTACAGTAACCTACCAGAATCAAAGTCGCTCCCAAAAGCAAGCATATAGTTGCCTCTATTCAGTTGTACCTCACTGATTCCTCACTGACCATGTAATTAATCAAAGTTCTCTTATTTATGTATACATATGCAGAACAAGAAGGAATGTGTTGCAATTATAAAGGAACAGACTTCACTTAAACATCTGGCCTCTTTGCCTGTCTCTAATGTAAGCAAGACACAGTAACAAGCTACTTAATAAGACTGTGGTATCTCCTCCTTTGAAGGACAACATGGAAGGATGGCAGAGCCCTAGGGGTCTTCTGCCTTGGGGCAAAGATTTCAACTGGAGACCCCTGGGATCCTCCCCATATCTTCACTTCTGGCAGTCCTTCTGAAAGCAAATGAGGAGCAGCTGTTTACCATCTCCTTGTGACCTTTTGCTATAGGGTGGAAAATGTCTATCCAGCTGTTTTATCAGCTGGACCCCCCCCCCCCAAAATGTGGGTCTTGGAAAACAGCACATCTGAGTTGCAACAAAGGCACACATGAATGCTACAATCCAGTTCAAGACAGGGTCATTATTTCTTCACTGTATTAATGTTTTGACTGATGTACTATGTGATGAGTGTCTGTTGTTGTTGTTGTTGCTGTTGTTGAAAATAGTACAGTCCAGCAAGATAGCCTGATGGCGTTTGCATGCCAACTTGGCCTGATATCCTATTCAAGTAAGGCAAATCCTCCTCCAAGTAATCCGGTTTTGCGCCAAACGCAACCCTCAATTGCAAGGTGCTGAAGGAGCTGCTTTGACAGCAGTCTGCACTCAATATTTAATTACTCCATGAGTTCTCCCATCGGTACTTCAAAGCCACATTCTGTATCAATACTTGCTCTGTTTATTTGTAACCAGCTTTCAAGCTGAACAGAAATTGCCATTCAGGAGCATTGATAAATATTTCATAAAACAGTCGCCGGAGGAGATGCTTCTTTTCACTTAGGCAACCTCCCGCACAATCAAAAAGCGGGTAAGCATACCTCAAGAGAGTATTAATTTCCAAAAGTATATACATAATATTAAAATAAAATTATAATTAAAGAGATCCTTGGACCATTTCTTTTGTTGGCACATGGGCATCCTCCCAGTTGAATTCCAAGGTTGAGAGATGACTCAGCTGTGATATTGCAGTATTCTGATTTTGCTCTCTTCATTTCTGTAAAATTGTGCCCTGGAGCTGATCAAGGTGAAGGCTTGGATGATCAAAAGACCACCCATGGAACTGCGCAGGAACCTTGACTTCTGATGAATGTATTAGTCCAGGTCACATTGGCCTTCAATAAAGGAAGTTTTTGTTTGTTTGAGTACGTGAGGTTTTTGGTGCCTTAAAGCAGAAACATGCAAACACATCACCTGGTATGAATAGACGATTTCAAGGATGCCGCCTCTTCTTCCTTCCTCCTTCTCCTTCCAATTTGGACAAAGGAACAGATGGAGAGGTACAGCTACAGCGCTCTTAAAAGCTAAACTCCTTTCGTTTGAGCCTTCAAACAAACAAAAAGAAGATGGGAGTGACTCTCTTTCATGGATTTTGGCCTTTCTGCCAACTTGCAGCATGCCGCATCTCAGGCATGATGCCAAGGCTGTGGTGTGGGCATTTCAGTCCTGTTAACTGTATCAGTTTATTGCCAGTTGTGAATAATTTGGACTAGAGTTCCGCTGATGTAGTTTATGGCACATGGTCAACCCATTTATTATTGTACTGCTCTGCAACTACTCAAAAAAAAAACAGTATGCACTTTCATTAAACTGACTGGGTTCAAATATCTGGGGTGCTGTCTTTAATTATATTTATCTTTGTGCCTCTCATATGCTTCCACTTGATGCATTCCACATGGGTTCCTACATCAATGGACATCAGCTAAGTGAGTGGAGAAAGGTGGATCTAGTTGGCAATTTTGCTTTTCACAGAAAGAAGCACATTTCAACTGCAATTAGGATCCTACTAGAGATGGGCATGATTTGCTGGATTGACAGATTCCTGGAAGAAAAGTCCATCACAGGTTACAAACCATGATGGAGATGTGTAATCTCCAGTGTTAAAACCGGGGTACTTCAAGGGCCAGATGCATTTGGTGGGGCCACTGTGACATACAGGAAGCTGGATTAGATGGGCTGTTTGCCGGATCCAGCATGGCTCTTCTTATGTTCTTATGTTCTCAAGATGATCAATGTCAATGAAACCATCAGCCCAACAGGCACTAGGGATGGGCTATTTGTTTCAGAAGCCAAGCTACCAATTCCAAAATGATACCTGTAAGCCCAGCTGATGTTTAGAAGCCTCCAAAATGCAATCAGCCAATGCCTTACTTTGATCTACACCTGCACGGGGCTGAGCTCCAATGAGGAAGAGGCCTCCAACATCATCGTTCCTTCTCCCTAGCATTGGCCAATCAGACAGGGAGGTGGGATGATGCACTTCCCTGCAAGCTCCTGATAGGCCAGCACCAGGGAGAAGGAACAATGACATCAGAGGCTTCTTCCTTGTTGGAGCTCGGCCCCGTGCGGGCGCAGAACAAGGTAAGGGATTGGCTGATGGCATTTCAGAGGCTTCCAAACACAAGCTGGTCTCATGTGTGTTGTTTCAGAACTTGTAGCTTCTGAAATGAATAGCCCATTCCTTCCATGCACCCATTTGGAGGCAGTGCCCCAGATCCCCCACCCCACTTCCTCCAGGTGCTGCCTTGAGTGGGCACCCACCAGAGGATGCAGGGCTTGAAACCATGTCATAACTGCAGAATGGCTGCCAGTCTGATTAGATGAGTTAGATGGACCAGTGGTCTGCTGTCATATACGGTGGTTGTCACCTCTTCTGGTTGAACCCCATTTAACTAGATACAACCCGAAGAATGAACCTAGGATGGGTCTTTGAGATGGGGAAGAACAATTCTGATGCTCAGTCATTGCCCAATCACGTCCCTTGAGATGATGACTCTGGATTAAATAATGGGATTAGTTAAGGGGGAGATGGTATTTTTATAGTAGCATTCCAGTTTATGCACAACTTGTTGCTGCTGGCATTACCACCACCACTAGAAGCAATGAATGTCTTTACCCCTGCATGTCTGTTTTTGCCAAAACTGCAAGTGTCATGACCCCGAAACATAGCATGGATACCAAAAGAAAGATTACAATTTATTTTAAATAATTAATTTCAATTAATTAAATTTTCTGGTTACCTGCCATGCTATCTTCAGTAACTAGGTGGCATCATTTTCAAACCTTCCCTAATCACTAGACCAGAAGCTGTAGTAGGGAAACCTACAATAGCCACCATTTCACCAAATGCCATCCTTTGAGTGCCTCCTGTTCTCTGGAGCCTCAGACTCAGAGAGAGAGTGAGAGTGAGAGAAAAAGAGAGAGAGATGTTCGCGAGAAATTTGGGAGATGATGCAAAGTAAAACGGTAAATGAGCTCTGGAGTGAAGAAATTTTATAAAAGAAGGAGGAAATGTTAGAAACTAAACATTTTCCGACATTTGTTGAGCTGTATATGTCTGTGCATCTGTGTCACTCGCTACGTGTGTGCATATAGAAGCACCTGTATGTATGCATTCAAATGTGTAGTGCACAATTATTCACTTCAGTAACGCAAATGAAGTACAGTATCAAATTAAGAATCTCTGAAATATTCCCAATTTTACAAAAATGGCTTTCATTTTCATTTTTATTCTATATAGATGCAACAACCCTACAAAGCAGCATGCTTTGCTGTACTGAACCTTCTCCCCCCACCACCCAACGTTAACCAAGTCTAAGGACTATAGGCACAGGTCTCTCTCATTCTCTCTCATTCTCTCTCTCTCTCTCCTTGTTTTTAATCACTCTTTCTCCACCCCAGCCAGGACAGCTGTGATCTTCTCCGATAAAGCCCTTGTCACTGCCACTGCCTTTCAGCCCAACTGTAAGTGATATGATTGAAGAACTTGGCATCTTGTATAATTGGTCAAAATCATTACCTAAGGTACGGTGGTGGTGGGGAGTGACACCAGCACAACAACAGCAGCATCTGCTTTGAACAGACACATCACTCAAGCATGTCCAAGGACAGCAGTGCCATGGGGGTTCGAAAGGGTGGGGTGGGCTAGGGGATGGGGCAGGGCTGAAACAGATTGGCAGACCCATTTCCGCTAACACGAATTCATGTATCCTCATGTGAACATCTTTTTGCTTGGATTCTTAATGGCCCAAAGGCTAAAAGCATCCTATAAAGTTCATCCATTGCCTTTATCCACCTGTGCTTCTAATATGAGTTAAAGTAGTGGGTCTCAAACATAGGAACATAAGAAGAGCCCTGCTGGAAGAGGCCAAGAGCCCACCTAGTCCAGGTTCATTTGCCCCCAGTGGCCCCAGCAGATGCCTCTGGGAGCACATGAGACAACAAGATACCTGTCTCCTGATACCATTCTACTGTATCTAGCATTTTGAGGGACCCTTCTTTTAAGCCTAGAGATAACACATATCCCCATCAGGGGATCCCTTGTGCATCCCTTAATTTACTGACCCCTGGCAAGGCCCCCACTTGCTCAGAGGGGCCACCAGGAGTCTCTTTTTCTCTTGACAGGGGCAACATCTTGACACATACACACACATCCAACCATCTGATCACCACCACCAAATATCCACAAGGACACATATCCTTCCAAGTCCTTATGCAGGAAACCTGTGAGGCCACACAGCAAGTGCCTCCTCTGGGGACCATGGAGATGAAGAAAAGAGATGCGGGCACATAGCTTCCAATTCAGTTCTGGTTTAACATGGAACTCCTCTGAACCTTCGTAACTCTATGTTCCAGCCCTTTTCCCCTGGCACCCCTACTTAGTTTTTATGGTGTCCTATTGAACCGTGGCACACACTTTGGGAAACCCTGGGTTAAAACATCCCAAATAACTTTAAAGGATTGATGTAATTTACACATATCTCTTGGGGTATGGAGTTAAAACATCCCATGAATCACTAAGAATTCCTCACCTCTATGTCCTCTATTTAGCATGCATTATTTAATTTCAATTGTGTCTCATTGTTTATGTTTGCTTATTGGTTAATTGTTTTTCTGTTTATTGTTGTAAACTGCAGAGAAAGGCCTTTGCTTTGGCCTGGATGGATGGTAGGTCGATAGGTCGATAGATAGATAGACAGACAGATAGATAGATAGATAGATAGATAGATAGATAGATAGATAGATAGATAGATAGATAGATAGATAGATAGATAGATAGATAGATAGATAGATAGATAGATAGATAGATAGATAGATTGGTTGGTTGGTTGGTTGGTTGGTTGGTTGGTTGGTTGGCTGGCTGGAAGGAAGGAAGGAAGGAAGGAAGGAAGGAAGGAAGGAAGGAAGGAAGGAAGGAAGGAAGGAAGGAAGGAAGGAAGGAAGAGCTATCTCCCAGACTGTTACTTCTAATGTGAACAAAGGCTTCTCAATAAGTCCTCAAGCTGCCAACACCCCCCAAAAATGAGACCTTCTGAAGGGCTTTCTGAAGAAATATAAGATGCTAGATATACCATAAGGTCATACAAGTCGTACAACTGGCAGGTCAATTGCGGAATGACTCCTGGTTGAGGCCAAGTGGTACATCCGGATTATCAGTCCAAAGTAAGAGCAGGAAAGACAAGATCTAGGCAGTCTGCTCATGTGAGGAATAAAAACATAGTACTGTTGTGTGGTTGAGTGGCCACACAGAACAGTTCTCTGTAGGAAGGGGCCTCCCATCCAAGTCTGACTTGGACAGAGATCAGGCATCTTGCTATTACTCATCCACAATGAGCAACCAGACTGTGGGCATTAGACATGGGCACGACCAGAAAAAATGACGTTTCGAGTTTTCGTTTGTCGGAATGGGTCCGTTTCGGGTCGTTTCCATTTGTCGCGAAATTTTTCAAAAATTTGTCATTTCCGTTTGTCGTTTGTCGTTTCCACCGCGATTTAGCGCGATTTGACTTCCCCCAGAGCATAGGGGCGTCCCGCAATCAGGGCCGGCGCTAGGTGTTTTTGCGCCCTAGGCGGCAGGCAGGGCGGGGGGGTGGGCGGGCGGCCGGCGGCCACGGGAGGGCGAGTGGGCGGGTGGCGGCGCGGGCCACAGGCGGGTGGCGGCGCGAGCGGACGGGCAAGTGGGCAGTTAGGATATCACTTAGGATAGAGGTTCTGTTCTTGGCTTGCACCCCAAATGTGTGTGTGTGCAAGCAAATTGAAGTTGGGAAAAAATAAATAAATGGTAGTATATAATATATTTTTAAAATAAATCCACACCTCCCACTCCCAGTCGAACCTCCCCCTTTATCCAATATCAGAAAAAAAATCCTCACAAACTACCAGAGAAGAAATAAAGAATAAACTGCTATTCCCTTTAGCAGACAAAGCTGCAGGGAATCAAAGAAATTATTTTCTAAATTCAATTCCCTCCCTGCCTGCCTAACTTAAATCCTAAAGCCTCCAGCCTCCCTCCTCAATCTCGATCGGATCACACCAGCACCAGCAGCCAGCCCTCCTCCCTCAACCACATCCATACACCCGACTGCGATTTCTGGAAGGTGCCTCGGCTTTTTTTGCCCTCCGAGACATCCAGAAGTGTCAGTCAAAAACCTGGCGATGCCATTGGTGGAATGGTTCAAAAAATTTGCATGGTCCCATCCCATGCCCAGCCCAAATGGGCAGGTCTAAAAAATAAAAAATAAAATAAAATAAAATAAAATCAATACGATGTTTTATTGCTATTAAAAAAAACCACTGCTGCTACTATAAAAATTCAGGCATTTAAAATAAATAAATTTCACATGTTTCTGTGGTGATTTGGTGTGTTTTTTGACCACAATTTCAAAAGAAAAATTGCTGTCGCCATTTTGGATCCCCCCCCACCGCATGGCATGGCGAGATGACGAGGATGACCCCCCCCCCAGCCTGGTGCAAGCAGCCCAGGACAGGAGAAGAGGGGGGGAGGCCGGGGACCCCCAGAAACCACCCCTCTGGTAGGTGGCAAAGCCTCAGGCAGGCATATTTTCGCCTGCTTTTTTGGCCGGGAGTCGGGGTTTTTTTAAAAAAACTTTTAAAAACTTTTTCTGTGCTTTGCATTGCGCGATCGCCGTGATGCCACAAACGGAAATGAAAAACCCAACCAAATTTTTCTTTTTTTGGTTCGAGTTTGAGTTCTGACGGCTTAATTATCGTTACCGTATCCGTTACGTAACGGAAACGAGAACTGAAAACGGAAATGACAATTTCGCTGAGTCGTGCCCATGTCTAGTGGGCACCCATCTATTATCTTTCCCTCTCAAGTGGAATGGAGAGGAGTTCTTTTGAAATTATCCCGTCCCAGTCCACTCTCAGAAGAATCAAATGGTTCTCTGCACCCAGAAAACCCTGGAAAAGGTCACCATAGGTCATTACTATTAACTCTCTGGTTAAGCTTTTTGTTTTCCTACTCTTATTTTGAACCATTTTCACTGTCCAAATAGCAGAACATCAATGAATAAGTAAATATTTCAATACACTCTCCCCAGTAGAGATGGGCATGAAACAACCATTTTTTCATTACGGTTCTCCATTATTTGTTCTGTTACGTAACAGTACAAATAACGACTGTTGCAATGGGTCAGGCTCAAACCGAAAAGAACCAAGAAAATTTTCTTCGGTTCTGTTCATTTTCGTTACTGGCGTTGTGCCGCTCGCGCAATGAAAAATGGAACATCGGAGGGCGGCGAGAGGGGCTGGGCCTGGTGGAGCCTCTTTGCCCCCTCCCCACCAGAGCTGACGCGAGACTTTTCTGGTCTTGTGAGAAGAGGCGGGACCCGAGCCCTTATGGCTGGGCTCCGGGATCTCAGCCACATGGCGAAGCGGCAACGGTGCAGCCGCTCGGAAGCTGGAGCAGAGGGCATCGTTGGAGCATGGGAGGGGGAGTGCAGCAGCACCCCCCACTCACACAGGTTTCCCGGGTCTAGGCCAGGGGGGTGCGGGGCGGCGGTCTGCCGGGGCAGTGGCTCCCAGGATGGAGTGGTTCCCAGGGAGAAGAGCCCCAGTTAGGAGGGTGCTCAGCGGTGCTCCGTGGGTGGCGGCCTGTTGGGGGTGGTGATCGGAGCAGCGCCGGCTCCAGGAGGACTCCCCATGGCCATGGGATCACTCTCCCGGCAGGCTTGCCACCAGCTCCGGTGGCCCCCGGCCCCGGGAGGGCTCCCCGTGGCTGCGGAACAGCTCTCCCAGGAGGCTTGCCCCAGCCCCGGGAGGGCTACCTGTGGCCGTGGGAACGCTCTCCCAGCCTGCATGCCGCCAGCTCCGGTGGTGCCTGGCCCTGGGAGGGCTCCCTGCGGCCGCAGCTTGCCGCATCCGAAAAATGAAGAAACGGAAACGAAGCGGGCCCTGGGCCCCCGAAAAACGGAAACAGAATGAAGCAGACCCCAGGGCCCAAATAATGACCACTAAATGCCATTTTGGCATTTCGTGCCCATCTCTACTCTCCAGATTTATTTATTTATTTATTTATTTATTTGTTTGTTTGTTTGTTTGTTTTTGTACTTATTAACCACCCAATTTTTCCATAGGGAACTCTGGGCAGTGTACAGCACATCACTGAAGCGACTACCCAACAATAAACCCCCATACATAAACAAACACAAAACATCATGAAAATACAAACATAATAAAATACACACTAATATGGGAATACCATATACCACTTCCAAAGAGGCCAAAAAGAAAGACAGATGTACCCTTAAGTCAAGTTTAGGATAAAAGATCAAGTTGTAAACTTGAAAACTTCCTTTTACCTTTAGGAATAACAAGCTCTTGCAAATCCTGTGCTATTGCATTTGCCCTTCTCTTGCAAACTACCTCATACCATACTTTCAGGCCCCACTGAGCCCTCCAGTTAAAATTTAGTGAAGAACAGAAAGTCAGGAGGTGGGGGGGGAGAGAGAGGATTGGCTGGTAGATCTCTGGGTTATTTCTGTCAGCAGCTTCTAACTCGCCGCATCATACTGGGAACAAAGGGAGATTCAAGGGAGAAAAAACTCAGTCAGTAACAGTTGGTCTTGGGCAGTTTACCTCTCCAGTTACAGTGTTCCTTACTTGTAAAACAGAAATATAAATTGGTTGCTTTTGACAAGATCATTCTTTATCTCTGGAGACCCATTTTCTCCATATATTTTACATTTTTCTCCCATCATTCCTTCATGAAGCCACAGCAGCTCTTCACTTTTCCTGTTCTCCTATTTTGCCTGTGAAGTAGATCAGGTTCAAGTTCTCTAACTACCCGAAGGTCCTCCAGTGAGCCACATGTCGGATACGAACCCAGATCTTTTGAGCTGTAGCCTTGCCCAGACAACATACTAGCTCTCAGATTTAAGGAGATAGATAGTTTACACTCCCTGATGGCTGGTCATTCACATGTCAATTTCATAGAATCATAGAATCATAGAGTTGGAAGAGACCTGAAGGCCATCCAGCCCAACCCCCATCACAGTATTTCTAACAGATGGCCATCCAGCCTCTGCTTTAAAGCCTCCAAAGAAGGAGACTCCACCACCCTTTGTGGCAGCATATTCCACTGCTGAACAGCTCTAATTTTCATGAAGTTCTTCCTAATGTTCAAATGGAATATGAACATAAGAGATATCCTAACTTACAGTTCATGGTGTGTGTGTTAAATAAATGACTGTCCTAGAGCCACCATTCTCATTCTCTCTCTGTGTCTCTGTCTCTGTCTCTGTCTCTCTCTCTCTCTCTCTCTCTCTCTCTCTCTCTCTCTCTCTCTCTCTCTCTCTCTCTCTTTAATATAGCCCTCCATGCTCATGTAAACACTGAGATATCACAAGCCTGCATTCTGCCTAATAGTTATATAAATACACAACGACTTCTTGGACACCAAATCCAAAATCCTACTACTACCTGGAGGTAACCTGGAAGTATTTATAGCCTGGCCAAGACAGAAGGGACCAATCAGCTACTTGAGGGGTGGAGTGAGGCAGGGTGGTGTGGTGTGAAGTAATACCTTTTCCCCCTTCCATGCAACACACTGAAGTCTCCACTAGGGGCATCAGTGTACCCAGAGCAAAAATCCTTTCTTTCATAACCTGGCCTTCCAGCACTTACATAGGTATATTTAGTCTAACTCAGGCATGTCCAAACTTCAGCCCTCCAGATGTTTTGGAACCCAACTCCCACAGTCCTTTGCCATTGGAAATACAGGCTTGGAATTCTGGGAGTTGTGGTCCAAAACATCAGGAGGGCCAAAGTTTGGATGTGCCTGGTATAACTGAAAGCCAGCTTTGTGAACCAGCCAAAAAGAAGGAAACTGTCCCTCTAACCTCCCAGAAAAATCAATGTTTTTCGGCAAACACCGGATACATTGAAAACACGCCTTCTTAAATGGCGTTGCTCCTTTTCAAGGCTTAATGATGGTGCCTCTGCTCAAATTGACTACCTGCTTCCCGTCCCTTTCAAAAGCAGATTAGCAAATGATATTTCCACGAGATTGTGCAATAACATGCACACCCTTCTAATCTGATTTGCCACATTAACTCATTGGATTTAAGAAAATCCCTGGTGAACTTTAGCCTTCAAGGTGTAAAGAGCCACATCAAGGGGATGTGCTGGGACGGTCACGAGGAACGCCCGGGTCTAAAGCTACCGGCTACGTCTTCCACTGCAGGAGTCTGCAAGGCACCCTTAAACCCAGCACTGAGTTGTTTGAGCTTTTTAACATCAGCCTGATTAGTAGTGGTGGCAGCAACAGGAGGGAATGAATAATGAGCGAGTGGGAAAGAGAGGATAGCCAGAAACTACAAACACCAGGGAGCCTATTCTGAGGCTCCTTGAAAATAAAGCAACAATGGAAAGACTAGTCATCTCATTAAATAATAATTTGTTATTTCCCTTTTTAAAAGCCCCACACATTCTTTTTAACAGCTGTGACTTCTTAAGCTGCCTTGGCTATAATTCGAGCATGTTTATCCAAAGGAAAGTTGTAAAACTTTTAATGAGTCCTTGAACTGACCACCTGTGAGCAGCAGGTACCCGCAAAGCTTTGTTTCATTAAAGAGGAGCGGGAAAAACAGGGGGAGCAGGAGGAGGAGACGTTGAAAGCAAGCTTATGTGTCATTGTTGTTTGGCTTCATTTCGAGCACAAGCTCGGTTCTGACAAGTTTTCAACGTGCTCCTGACATCCAGGGGACACCAGGCATCTCAAAGAGGTTTGTCTCCCACATCGTATAGGTGCCCAACTGACATTCCCCAGGTGCCCAGACACTCTCTTCAGTCTTGCCGTTCCCTGACAACCAGCTGCAGTGGGGGCAGCAGGAGGAGGTAGTTGCCTTAGCTCCAACGGCTCCATAGGTCAGGGGGTTCGATTCCCCCCTGTACCTGCTTGACAATAGATGGACTTGATGAGCCATAGGGTCTCTCCCAACTCTCCAGTTTGGTGGTGGTGGTGGTGGTGGTGGTGGTGGTGGTGGTGGTGCAGTGCCTGGTACCTGTAATAGACTGGATGAAGTGAACAACTCTTTAAAACCACCACCACCAGTAGAGATGGGCACGAAACGGGAAAATGGTGTTTCGGTTTTTCGTTTGTCGTTGAGAGGTCTGTTTCGGTTCGTTTCAGTTTGTCGTAACATTTTTGAAAAATTTTGTTACCGTTTTTTGTTTTTTCGTTTGTCATTTCTTCCTGCTTTTTGCGCGATTTTTAAAGCATTTCCATGCGCAGGCATCCCCCAATGCCCCAGACCAGAGGGAAAACACTAAAAAAATGGATGCTGGCAGACACACAGTATAGACGAGGTATGCAGGGAGACTCCAAAGGCACTGGCACGCGTTGCCCAGGGTGCAAGGCAGCCGCAGAGTGACAGCACTGCGGGGCAAGGGAGGGTACTCACCGAGAGGTACACAGCACGCACGCACAAAGGGAGGCTGCAGGACTGAAGCTAGAGTCGCAGAGACAGCAATCCCACCCTAACTCCCACCAGAGACTGCAAGGAGGACGGGGGCTGCCAGAGCTTTTTATGCCCTCTGTGGCTGCCAGACCTGCCCGCCCAGTCTGCAACCTGGGCATGCTATTGGTTGAACATGATCCCATCACATGGCTTGCCTCCATTTTGTGGCTGGTGGTGACATCCATTTTAAAGGGAAAAGAAAAATACATCGCGATGGGAGAAGGCAAAAACAAACGTTTTAAGGACCCCAACCCCCCTGGTAGATATTATCAGACAATATAAATAATTATTGCTGCGTTTTTACGGATGTCCAGGGCGTTTTTTAACATTTAAAACAGCTCATTTCATTGCACGTCACCATTAACGGAAACGAAATGTAACGACCACAATTTTCATGGTTCTGTTCATTTCGTTTCCTTTTCATCACAATTTTCGTTTGTCGTTTCGTTACATAACGGAAACGACAAACGGTAATGGAAATGAAAAAATGTTCGTTCCATGCCCATCTCTAACCACTACCAAGAATTCCTGTTGTCCAGCTGGGTTAGTACTGGCGAAACCTTGGCACTCCAGATGTTTGAGACCACAACTCTCAGAATTCCAAGCCTAGATTGCCAATGTCAAAGGACTGTGGCAGTTGTGGTCTAAAACATCTGGAGTGCTGAAGGTTCACCACCACTGGGTTAGGAGAATGATTGGTAAGAACTAGAGGCAGACGTCCAAAGGAAAACTACACTGTTCCCTGGTACTGATTTCAGTCCTTTATGGAAATTGGATTAACTAATCAAAATCTACTAACCATTCTGAAATTAACTGTCCTACCATTGCATATTATCCTATCAAAAGCAAGTGCACTGTCTGGATTGTTCCTTTCCGTTTCCAATCTCAATCCTTTTAGCTAATACTTTTTAAAAATATTATTGCATATTGCTGCAATATAATTGCTCAACTCGGGAGCAAGTAAAGGGCAAAACGAAGGCAATAGCCAGTAAGAAGGAAGGAAGGAAGGAAGGAAGGAAGGAAGGAAGGAAGGAAGGAAGGAAGGAAGGAAGGAAGGAAGGAAGGAAGGAAGGAAATTGAGTTAAAAATTTCCTGGTACCAGATGGAAATGACATGGCAGGCAACTCAAAAATGGAGCTGCCTTTGGCAGCATTACAGAGATAACCTCTGCGTAATGAGCAGGATTTGAACAATTTATCCAGTGTTCTGGTCAGAAATGGCTTCTCTTTGAATGTAGCACATGAATATCCCATTGTTACACTTGTTTTCATCTTGGACATTTAAACCCACTGTGGAGTAGCAGAAAAATGAATAATCTCTGTTCTACTCAGTTGAGCGTCTCAGTAGATTTCTCACTGCAGGTATGAAGGCTTGAGGGGCCAAATATTTTTAACAGTTTCTAAATAATAGGATGCAAAGATAGAGTGCCAGCTCTTATCTTTGCTCTAATTAAGTATTAATTTCCCGTTCCTTTAGGCAATGATATTAAAACTTTCCATCTTTAGGGAAATCCTTGCAACTTTTTTCCTTTCCTTTGTCTCCCCTGCTTTCAAGGCAGTTGGGTGTCATTTTAGAGAGGCCTTATACTTGTGCATGGCATCTATTGGCTGGCATCTCTGACATCACTAATCCACCTTTGCCCCCTAATCCCTTGAACAGGTTTGCAAGACGTGGGGGAGCAGGAAAGGCTGAAAGTATATCTTGGTATAAGTATGAATGCAACTTGAAAAACTGTAGGGGAGGGGATGAGAATTCCACTTTTATAATTGGGGTAGGGGGCAGATGGAGAACAGATCAAGTGTTTGATTGGCTGATATGGAATCCTGGAAAGGAAGCCAGAATCACAGCAACTCTCTTGTCCTAGAAACTTCCTTCACCGGTCACACTGACGGTATCTAATAATCATGTTCTAACTCAATTGCTACTACATGACATGCCAAGGCATTTACTTACCAAGAGACCCATTCTGTTTGTAGATCAGATGTGGCATTTTCAGCTCAGATAATGTGATGTATAAAAAGGGCAAACAATGCCGTGTGACTGAGTAATTGCCTCACAACAAGATGGAAGTGTCACTACGTTCAATAAATAATGTATTAAGAACTGATGTGTCAAAAGTACCCCCCTTTCATCTTCCTAGGGATTTTGTTCAGGCCACTGTATGGTCAGGATTCGAACCCACAACATTTTCAAGCCTGGAAAAGGTTGACACATTTCTTGAGCCTCAGGCGTGGCATCTCGGGAGGGCTGGCCTCCCCTCTTAAGTACAGGGAGGCATAGGCTTCAGGTGGTAGATTATGTGGGGAGGAGAAAGCCAGCCGCACCAGATAGAAAAGAGTGTCAAGGGGAGGAAGGGAGCAGGTATCTGAAGTGCCTCATTTGTTCCCTTTAATCTAGGCTTCAAGTGTTGTGGAAAATACTGCCCTTTTGTAATATTCAACACAATCATTGTCTGTACTCAGACTTTGGGAAGGCAGCATCTTCTCCTACATGTTGAAGTGACTAATTACAATCAATCGCCAAACAAAAGTAAGTTAAATTGCTGCTGTCATATCCGGAGATAACATGTATCCCCATCAGGGCATCCCTTGTGCATGCTTGTACCATGCAGCATATGGTGGGCCATTGTCTTCTAGAATGTTCCTGAGCAGGAGTGGGAACTGGATTTTGCTGTGGAGCTGGATTTTAGCAGTGGAGGTAGCAAGTCAAGCCACAGTGGATTGATTGGGAGGAACCCAGCATGTCATCTTCACATTGGAAAGATCACAACACCCTGTTGGAAACATGGAGTGCCAGTAGGCCAAATACCAAAACTTAGAGACTTCTCACTGTCTCTCTCTTCTCTGCCACTGTCTTGGTCATTTCGATCTCTGCTTCTGTCTTCTCTGTCTCTGCTCTCTCTCTCTCTCTCTTTCACACACACACACACACACACACACACACACACACACACACACACACACACACACACACACACACACACACACACACACACACACACACACACACACACACACAGACACACACACAGAAACACACAGGGGTGGGGAATACCTTTACTCCACAAAATTGATTCTACATATTACCAGGTAGCCTTATCCCACCTGTACTAAGTGGCAGGACAATGAATGGGACACACCTAGTCGCCAGATAGATCAACCACTGAACCTAGAAAGATCCAATTGGGTGAATGGGAGGACAGACAGATGGGCAGACAAGCAGAAATATATTGGTCCTCTTTCTGAATACTTTCACATTTTGAAAGTGATCATTTCTGTCAACTCTCTATGCACAACAATGGGACGAATAGCTTTTTTTAATTTCCATTTTAACAAAAAGTTATAACAAAGGGGGGAAAAGGATGTGAAGCATTCTCATTTTAACAAACAAAAGAGGTGTGACAAACTGAGGCAATACAATAACAACTGCTTGAAACTCTGTCTGTCTCCAAGCAAGGTAGCTCAGTGGCACATTTCTCCTTTGGTAGCCCTTGTGGTAGCCATCAGGAGACAGGGAAACGAGCTGAAAAATGCAATTGGGTTAGAACCTGAAGTTGGTTTCTGTGGATGCTCCAATTTGGAAGAGAGGCACTTGTCTTCTTTAGGATGCTGAACAAAGTTGGGTATAAGGCTAGGAAAGTTATACCAGTCACTTGAAGTACAGTTGTCCCCCACCCTTTTGCGGTTCATATACTGCGGTCCCGGTATATTGTGGGTCTGCAGTATATGAAAAAAAGGCCCCCTGGGGTAAGGAGGAAAGGCCTTCCCAGGCCCATCAGAGGCCCCAAAAGTGCTTCCCTGTAAACCAGAAGTGACTCCCAGTAAACCAGAAGTGACCTCCAGATTAGAGATGGGCACGAAACAGAAAAATGGTGTTTCGGTTTTTTGTTTGTCGTTGAGAGGTCTGTTTCGGTTCATTTCCGTTTGTCGTAACATTTTTGAAAAATTTTGTTACCGTTTTTTGTTTTTTCGTTTGTCATTTCTTCCTACTTTTTGCGCAATTTTTAAAGCATTTCCGTGCACAGGCATCCCCCAATGCCCCAGACCAGAGGGAAAACACTAAAAAAAATGGATGCTGGCAGAGACACAGTATAGACTAGATACGCAGGGAGGCTGCAAAGGCAGCGGCGGGCGTTGCCCAGGGTGCAAGGCAGCCGCAGAGTGACTGCACTGCGGGGCAAGGGAGGGTACTCACCGAGAGGTACGCAGCACGCACGCACACAGGGAGGCTGCAGGACTGAAGCTAGAGTCGCAGAGACAGGAATCCCACCCTAACTCCCACCAGAGACTGCAAGGAGGACGGGGGCTGCCAGAGCTTTTTATGCCCTCTGTGGCTGCCAGACCTGCCCGCCCAGTCTGCAACCTGGGCATGCTATTGGTTGAACATGATCCTATCACATGGCTTGCCTCCATTTTGTAGCTGGTGGCGACATCCATGTTAAAGGGAAAAGAAAAATACATCGCGATGGGAGAAGACAAAAACAAACGTTTTAAGGACCCCAAACCCCCTGGTAGGTATTATCAGACAATATAAATAATTATTGCTGCGTTTTTACGGATGTCCAGGGCGTTTTTTAACATTTAAAACAGCTCATTTCATTGTGCGTCGCCATTAACGGAAACGAAACATAACGACCACAATTATTGTGGTTCTGTTCATTTCGTTTCATTTTCATCACAATTTTCGTTTGTCATTTCGTTACGTAACGGAAACGACAAACGGTAACGGAAACGAAAAAATGTTCGTTCCGTGCCCATCTCTACTCCAGATCACTAGAAAGCACTTTTGGGGGCTCTGGGGGACTGGAAAGCCCCTTGCAGGCCCATTTGGGGCAGCGCCAGGCTGGGGTAAGTCCAAGAGCCCCCAGAGAGCCCGCCCAGTCGCGACCTGACCCAGCATCCGCATATTGCGGATTTTCAATTATTGTGGGTTGGGCCAGGTCCCTAACCCCTGCAATAGGTGGGGGTTTACTGTAATGCTCTAAATCCTGGAAGTACCTAGGCCAAATTATTTTGGACTACTTTATGTGCATTTTATTTTTTTATCAGGGCAAGTACAGAATAAAAGAAACTTATTTTTACAAAAAAAAAACTTTTTTTAAAAAAGTGCAGGTTTCTGCTGCTATATGTCTGAAGAAGTGGAAGTGTCCACAAAATGTTACATTAAAATATAAAAGATAGTATTTTGAAGCCCTACTTTTGGGGTTCCGTGTGTTTTGTGTCTTTTGTTTGGTTTGGTTTTTCTTTGATTTTTGTCTGCAATTCTTGAAAAGACTAACATGGCTACCCTCTCTAAAAAATGTATGTAATTATTTGCTTTATTTTACTTTGCTCCAAGGAGCTCAGGGCACCATTCATGGTTCTGCCTTTCCCATTCCTCTTCCAGCCATTTTGTCATGCCAGCTAGGATGAGAGATAGTTGGTAACTCATTCAAGAGCATCCATAAGCTCCCTGGATGAATGGAAGCTGGAAAAGGACTGTACCTCTAGACTATAGAGTTCAATGGAAAATATCAACATTGCCACAGTGTATAGCATTTGGAATTATCATCATCCTGATTTGAAACACTGAAAGTGCTTCACATGTTATAATCTTGTAAATGTCAACTGCACATGATAACATTAACATTGATATTTGTGGCTGATGAGAGGCTCCATTTTGTCTCTTGCACTAAAAAGAATTTGGGAGGTTGTGCTCTATACCTATACTCTGTTTCCCAACCATATTCTGTTCTGACTCTCTTTCATTAGTGCTGCAGTTTTACCTTCCAGGCCTTCCGACAGCTTGCAGTGGCTACCTGTTGCTTTGATTCAAATGAGCAATGTAGAGTGGCCATTATGGAGAGAAACCTGTGGTTTCTTTTTATTCTGTACCCGTTGCTTGAAGAAGAACCACTTTTTCAATCAAACCTAGAATGCGTTTCATGGGGGGGGGGATTTTGAGCAGTACACCAATAGTCTGTAAGGGTCAGATTTATGAGGAACACTTATAGTGTGCAGGATGCATGTCTTTGAGATGCAGGGTTTTTTTCTTTATGGAATGGATACATAGACAGGATATAAGTGAGGGAATAAGATCAATTTCTTCACACTTTTCTGGATAATTCTAATACCTGTTGAAGCTATCATGTTCTAGACCAGGGGTAGGGAACCTTTGGTCCTCCAGATGTCTTGGACCACAGCTCTCACTGACCTTCATCACTGACAACATTTATTTATTTATTTAAGTATTTTTACCCCACCTTTCTCCTTGGAAAAAGACCTAAGGTGGCTTACAGTATGGAGGGACAATATACAGTCCAGTACAATTAAGGTATATTCAAGTTTAAGAACAGGGAATTGAGGGAATTGAAGGGTATCTTACAGCTTTAGAAGACAACATTAACGCAAAAAGTGAATGCAAGCAGTTAAGAAAAGAGTATACATATACAGTAGACATAGTCTTAGAATTCTGGGAGCTGAAGTCCAAAACATCTGGAGGACTGAAGGTTCCCAACCCCTGCTCTAGGCCTTCTATTCAGCTAAACCACCCAAGATCCAATTAGATTGAGTATTTGGAGACAAATAAAGTCTGGAGGACCATTTTAATAATGCTAAATCAAGAAGCACTTCTTTATCATGGCCTAAAGAGGTACCCTTTCTTCTACCACCATCACCACCACCACCTTTGGGCAACATCACCACTTGGAATAATAAAACCAGCTGGCAAGAGACTTGCTTCTCTTGACTGCCATGGGCAGAAGGCCCTTAACAGCTGCAAAAGCAAAGCACACAAATGACGTGGGACACCATCTCAACAAAAAGTCAGCAGCTCCTAATGAGGCTTGTTAGTGATGCTAATCTATGTAAATGTTATTAATTGAGAACATCTATCTTTTATCTCCAACATTCCGTAATCGGGCAATTAAAAAACAATGACATTCCCGGTGGTTGTTCTCCTGATTTTATTTTATTTTATTTTATTTTTGCCTTTTGTGCTCCCCCCCACCCCCAAGGAAAAAAAGTGATCAAAGAGTCCACTAGAAGGGAAGGGAAAGTCCCTTATACAAAGCTGGGCCTTGCCTTAGGCAACCGGTCCTCATTAAAAGCAGAAAAGCTCTGTTGATCACCAATTAACCCGATTTGTAGAAACTCTGATAAAGACCTCAAACAACACGAGTTTTCTTCACAAGAATAAATGACACAGTTTATTGACAAAAATAAAAAGCATTAGATTTGGGGAGAGGGGGTGAAAAAGGGAAGGACCTAAAAGGATCTTTTTCCACATGCAGCTGTTGCAATGTGAGCAGAGGGCTGTCCATAGCCATGACATTCTTCAACAACAGATAACAGTAAACCTCAGAAAGTGCCATGTAGCCCACCAACCAATGTCAGCATGGGCAGGACTCAGAGTCATCATCTCAGTTCTTGTCCTGTCTTAATAGAGGACAGACTGCATTCATTGTGTTGCTCCTTAGTTCTCAAACAACAAGCTGATGTTCCAGAGTGAACAGAACATCTTCAAACAAAGAAAGGTGTAGTGTCCCCCCCTTTTTTTGTTTGTTTTGTTCTGCTCTTCAACTGTCCTTCTTTTAAAAACAAGCAAGCCCAACTGGGGAACATTTTTAAGGCCTTTTCCTACAATTTTACATGCTGATTGAAATTAATGATTGAAGAACACCCATGTTTTGATCCATGCCACATTTGCCTTCAGGATCTCTTGAAATAGAATTGATTGCTGTTGGGAGCAGAAAGAAGAATGACGATAATTATCAGTTTGGTCATTGTAGAGTGTTAGTTGTGCAGGTCTATGAAAGTCATTGTTGATGAAATACCCATTGGGTTCAACACTGCAAACTCCATAGCAAGCTGGTATAGGACAGTAACCTAAGAGACCATCCACTGCACATTATAGTGTTGTTACTGGTTATGATGATGTTGTCTTTGTCATCATTCTCATCATTATCAAGAGTGGATCTAATTTTTCCCTCATTTGCCTGCTTAACTGTTTTTAAAAGGAGGATGATTTTGGTGTCAAACTGATGCAGAAGCAGATTTAGTTCTGAATTAAAAATACCTACTACTGCCTCCCAAGCACATGTTAGATACAACATAAATGGTAATAAGTAGAGATAGGCACGAACCACTGTCTCAGCAATTGGTGCTGGTTCGTTCAATGGCTGAATATGTGTTTGGTGCTTCAGAGCCCTGTCTCCTATGACATGCGCCCACTCAGAGGCAGCACCCTGGCTTCTCTGCTCTGCCTTCTCCAGGTGGGGGCATCTGATGGACGAGGTGCAACTTTGAATGAAAATGTAAGTAATGGACATTGGGGCAAGAAATCAAAACTTTATCTATCAACTCATGAGCTCTGAGCTATCCGTGACGGCTCAGGAAAGAGATCTTGGTGTGCTGGTGGACAGCTCAATGAAGGTGTCTACCCAATGTGTGGCAGTGGTGAAGGAGGCCAATTCCATACTAGGTAGGGATTATCAAAAAGGGGAGTGAAAACAAAACAGTCAACCTTATAATGCCATTGTACAAAATGATAGTAAGGCCACACCTGGAGTATTGTGTACAATTCTAGTCACCGCATCTCAAAAAAGACATAGTGGAACTGGAAAAGGTGCAAAAGAGGACAACTAAGGGCTTTTTTACACGACCCCTAAGATCCGCTGGCCACTTAAATTCAGACCAGAGATCTTAGGGGTTCGTCGCTCTTCCTCTGTCCCCACCCCCCTCCGCACTTCCTGGTTGCTGGCTGCATGAGGGAGGGAGAAAAAGAGAAAGAAAAGCATGCCGTTCACCTCGTTCTGCCTCTCGTCTCTGTAAAAGTAGCTCTTAAAGGGGCGGGAGCCAAAAAGCAGCAAACAGAAGCGAGGAGAGCCCCACAATCACTATCGTTGCACTGCATCAAAGATTTTTCACCTCCAAAGAGAAGGTACAAGAAAAGTGTGCTGGGTCGCACTAAAGTGGGCGGGGTCGCACTTAATTGTCTGCAAACTCCGGAGCTGGTGGGGAAACATTTTTAAGCTCCGGAGCTTGCAGCCATTTGCAGCGGAGCTTAGGGGTCGTGTATAAACGCCCTAAAATGATTACTGGGCTGGGGGAACCTCCCTTATGAGGAAAGGCTACAGCATTTGGGGCTCTTTACTCTGGAAAAAAGCACCTGAGGGGGGATATGATTGAGATGTACACAATAATGTAGGGCATGAGAAAAGTGGATAGAGGGACACTCTTTTCCCTCTCACATTATACCAGAAGTAGGGGACATACACTCAAATTGAGGGCTGGGAGAGTAAGAACAGACAAAAGAAAATATTTACCCAGCATGTTGTTTGTCTGTGGACCTCCCTGCCACAGGATGTCATGATAGCATCTGGCCTGGATGCCTTCAAAAGGGGATCGGACAGATTCCTGGAGGAAAAGTCCATCCCAAGTTACAAACCATGATGGGGATGTGTAATCTCCAGGCTTAAAACCAGGGTACTTCAAGGGCCAGATGCAAGGGAGTGGTATCAGGAGATATGAGATATTGTAGATATCCAGACATGTGCAATCCCAGAGACATTTGGTGCGGCCACTGTGAGATACAAGAAGCTGAACTAGGTGGATCTTTGGTCTGATTCAGCAGGGCTCTTCTTATCTTCTTAACTGCCAAGCTGGCAGTTCATGCCTACCTCTAGTAGCAAGCATCCTCAATGGAATACAGAGGAGAAGACGAACTAAATCCCCACCGAGTCAATAGGCCTCCTCTAGTTGCAACTCATTACACTAAGCAACCGGGTTTCAGCCATGATATGCTATATCAGATAATTTGTCCAATTCACCCATAACTACCTACTACAACAAGAGCATTGTTTTTGTTGTTGTTGTTTTTAAGGTCTTGGGTTTTCTGAGAACATTATGGGGACAGTGTCTTATGGGTGGGGGGAGAGACCCTTAAGAGTAATACATTTATTTGAAGCCACAGACTATAAAAATGGAATTACTTTTCTGTACAGTTCAGATACAGAACTTGGAAAAGTTATTTGCCTTGATGACATTGACCAGAATTCTCTGCTCTGGCATTGCTGGATGGAGGATTCCAGAATGTGCGACCTTAAAACAATAACCTCTCCATGCAGTGTTCAAATAATAAACACCCAGAGCATACATGCATAGATGCACAGCTCTTCTGCACACAAGAGCTCTCAGAGTGTGACAAGTACATCACACCGCATCCACATCCATTGAGCTGATCCGTCTGTTATTAGAAGATAATTCATCTGTTTGGAGGGTGCCAAATATAATTGTATATTCCTGTTGGCCCATCTCTATTTATGAACTGTTTTAAGTGACTCAATTGACCAGGCCAGATGGGAATAGATTGGAAGTTGATGATACATGTATTACATAAGAGAATGGACCATAGGGAAAGGGGAAGGGGGAGGGCAAGGGGGGAAAAACCCATACACCGTAAGAGCTGCCAGGCAGAGTCTAGAGGGGTGAAGGGTCCATTGAAAATCAGAGAGATTAGCAACTCATCACATTATTTGTGGGTTATCAAGAGACAGAGGTAATGAAAGTGAGACCTATATCCTTGATCAATAAGAGTTTGACTGCATTTTCAGTTCATTTTCTCCTGCAGAGAGAGAGACAGCAAGCCTCCTATTGATCACAGTGTTAATCCATAACTGGTCTAGGCCCAAGCCTTAGTAAAACAAGCAGGGGGAAAGAAGAAATAAGATAATAAGCAGGAACTCTTGATCTTTTTTTATGGTGCACTAGATAAAGAGAAGGGAGAGAGTTCAAGGTGGGATGTTTTAGGGTTAACCCTTGCTGAGCTGTTAAACATGAAGAGTGGGGTATTGCCATGAGAGAGAGAGAGAGAGAGAGAGAGAGAGAGAGAGAGAGAGAGAGAGAGAGAGAATGACACACACACACATAGAGAGTATAAATTCTATTTTATTTTCCAGTATTTCAGCATACCAAAAGTTATCCTTTAACACTAGTAGGGACACTGAGGTCCGTCTCCCTGCGTGGAGAACCTAGAAAGCTCAGTAATTCCTTGAAAACTCAACCAGAACCTGCCACCTGGAAATCTTAAGCTTGGCATCTATTGCACCCCAAACTTATTCAGTAGTTCTGGATCCAAGATGAGTTGGGACAAGCGGGTTTTGGCTTTAAATATTGAAAGCAAGGCTGGAGATCTTTTGGCCTTACATTGTAGGGTTTCCCAGTCTCAGGGTGCCAGCTGAGGTGTCAAGGAATGGTTGTATCCCTTTGGTTCTCCATGCAGGGAAGCCACACTCCTAAAGGAAGAGTAAGTTTGATTTATGTGCTTGAGATATTTTGAAGGACCTGGCACCCCTCTCCATGCATTCCCAGATGGGATCGGGACTCAGTAATTAACATGAAGATGCTCACATGTGTGAGGATACTGAACATTCATTTAGGAAGCACTGCACATTCTCTGTCAGGCACACAAATACACACACACACACAATTTTACAATTGCTACATTAAGGCCTGCCACTATGCCTTAGGTTATGGGCATGAAATGTCTGAGGATGGGAAGCAACCAACCTAGTCATCATGGATTAGGCTGTGCTCCAGTTCCCATGAGCCTTCTTAGTCGGGCTGTGTTGTGGCAAATGTGGGGAGCATCCACACTGTCACAGAGATATGGATATGGATCAATGATGGCACAGTTTGGATTCTCTCTGCGTGTATCTACTTAGATTCAAGCAACCTTCCCCTTTAAGAGCTGTCACACATCTATCTGGCCCAGCAGTAGGGCATGCATTTTTTGATCTGCTTACCAGGGAGAAACCAGCCTCCAGCAGCCTCAGCTTCCACAACTGCCCCTGTGGCTCCAAATTCCAAGGGAGAGAAAAAGTGGAGAAACAATGACTCATCCTCTGATCATCTGTGGAGGATTAGAGGGGGTGAGATATAATCTCACTTCCTCTGACCCTCCACAGACGATCAGAGGAAGCTCTTAAGCGACTGCTGATTGGGCTCCAAGGGGTTGTTTGGTGTTAGATGGGATGAGCATGACAAATTGTCCATCACTTCTCCCCCTGCCCCATGTCAAATACTGTCACTGCTCGGAAGATTGTATTGCAGCTATGAGCAGTCATAGCATGAAGCAAGCAGCTGCTGAAACTGGCCTACTTGTCTACCCATCAACTTACCTCCAGCCGGCAAAACAGTAGCTAGAGAGCTATTTGAGAAAGAATCCCTGCAGCAAGTCCTGAGCATAGCCAGGGCATCGACTTCTGAAGACTACAAAGACCTCCAGGTTGGTCACTGGTGCCATTTTCAATCTTTTGGGAGAACACACACAAACACTGGAGATGGGGCTCATTAGAACTTTTCACCCAGTGGTGCTTTGGCTTTATTTCCTTATATCTCATAAAAGAAATTCAATTTGCAATCAACCTGGCCTGTGTGTGTGTGTGTGTGTGTGTGTGTGTGTGTGTGTGTGTGTGTCTGTGTGTGTCTGTGTGTGTGTCTGTGTGTATGTTTTTAACCAGGCAAGAGTAACAAAATTAATTCATTTTTCTAATATATTATTGTGGGATGTTGAGAAAATTCAGATAATACAAAGAAGTCTTATTAGGATCATCAGCATTAACACCAAATCCTTCTGTGCTCATTAAAAGAAATACAGTCAATTCAATTAATACATATTAATCCCCAGTTGACATTAAAAGTGTGATAAAAACCAATGTTGATAGAGATTATTAAAATTGAAGAATTGGAAAGGGGGAAATAAAGTTGAACACCATATTGGAACATTTTTCATGACGCCTTCTTAAAGAATCTGTGTTCCTATGTATGTTGGATGTAACAAGTAACATGTTAGGATACTCTGAGGTGAAAAGTCCAGACTCCAGCAAGTTATAAAAAGGTTCGGAATACCTCTAATGAAGCATTGATCTGTAAAGACACATGTGTACCTACAGGATCAACCAAAGAGAATCTGTCCTTAAACTGGTCTGGGTCTTATTCAAAACCATCTTGAAACTGTCCCAATAAAGCAAGGACAGTTATAGAAGATAATATAGTAAGTGAAAATGGTTTTAGAAACAGGATGTGAAAAACTATATATTCACCTATGCACATTTCTTGTTTTGGGTGTTTATGGCCTGAAGTCTTAACAGCTGCAAACGACAGGTAGGTGTGTGACTAAAACAGGGCTTTGACAGTGGTGGCCCCCATCCTTTGGAATTCTCTTCCTAGAAGCATTCTTTAGAGGCTCACACCTTCTCTACAGTCTTTAAGAGACTTCAGTTTTGGCAGAAAGTTGATGAGCTGCAGTTCGGAAAATTGGAACTCGCCAGAGGTTGTTGGACTTGATTGCTTCAGCTCCAACTGGTTTTGGAACTGCAGCACACACATCACCCTAAGTGTCCCCAAAACCCAAGATGTAATATTTTCTCCACTCTGTGCTGAAGCACAAAATGGTGCCTTAATGGGTTTCTTCATAGTTTGCAAAATCATCATCATCATCATCATCATCATCATCATCATCATCATCATCATCATCATCATCATTTCATTTCATTTCATTTCATTTCATTTCATTAAAGGTCCTGTGCTTTGGTAGAGCTCAAGTTACAGGATCTGGAATCACCAGGTAGGTGGATTTTTGAACCACTCCCAACCTGTGTAGACATGGGTAAGCTTAGGAAACCAGTGGGCTTCTAGGTATAAGGTCACTTCTAATGTCCCTGTTTCTCTGAAGAAAAACTCCCACTTACTGGTCAAGCACACACAGTGTGTGTGCAGAAGGACACTGGTTCAATCCCAACATGCCTAGAGAAAGACATTAGGTTGAAACCTTAGATTGCTGCTAGCCGATGATCTGACTTCCTATTAAACAGCTTCTTCTGCATCTGAGAACCTACAGGACCTGTTTAGATGTAAGGCACTCTATTGTCACCTTGCACACTTTGTCATTCTGTCCTTTCCACCACAGAGAGTTAATTCAGATTCCTCTTCTCAGTGCAAGTGATTAGATTAGTTCTTGGGGGGGGGACTAGGTAAGCAAAGCATAGTGGTCCTCAAAGTGTTCGTGCCACCATTCTTAGAGGTTTGAAGATGTGTACATCTTCAGTAAGTTTTATTTAGCATAATCTTTTCGGAGCCATAGCCTATTTTACATGTGGCAGAAGACGTGCGCTACTGTCAACAGTTGGCTACAACTGATAAACATGGCTAGCATCATTAAAACTCATGTTATTCATTGGCAGCTACTTAGCTTTTCCACTGGAGTGAGAACCATTCCGCTAGACAAGGGAAAGCAACTTTATCAGGCTTAAGAGGGGACATTTTCTGCCTCTGGGGACCTCCAGAATACATGGATATTGCCCAAAAAATAAAACTCAAAGTGGTTAGAATTCCACTTTTCATTTGGGAGGCAAAATTAGTTTTAAATGATGCAAGAGGGTCCTGTGATTTCTAGAAAGCCCCACTGTAGTTTGAAGAGGAGATTGAAAAAAGATTGGACTAAGGGAGAGCGAAAGGGCATAAGCCAGGGATGGAGACTTGAGTTGCAGGACTCGCTGTCAAGTTGGACTTAAGTCAGATCAGTGACTGAGCTCAGATTCAACTCAGGGCTGCTGTTTTTCCATGTCTCAGACTGGAACTCACCTACCTCTATGGGTAAAAAAAAGGTTGTTTCTAATAGGGATTCAGACTTGGCTCTTGGGACTCAGAATGTGGGACCAAAGACTTGGACTTTGGACTTCATAGAATCCTAGAATCATAAGAGTTGGAAGAGACCTCAAGGGCCATCCAGTCCAACCCCCTGCCATGCAGGAACCCCCATCACAGGACTCCTGGCAGATGGTATCCAGCCTCTGCTTAAAAACCTCCAAAGAAGGAAACTCCACCACCCTTTGTGGCAGCATATTCCACTGCCGAATGAAGTTCTTCCAAATGTTCAAATGGAATCTCTTTTCCTGTAGTTTGAGACCATTGCCCCGAGTCCTCGTCTGTGAAGCCATGGAAAATAGACCAGTCCCCTCTTCAATGAGACATCCTTTCAAATGTTTAAACAAAGCTATCATATCCCCTCTCAGCCTTCTTTTTATATTCACAGCTCCCTAAGCCACTCCTCCTAAGACATTTCTTCCAGACTTGGTATCAAAGACTTGGAGTCCAACTTGGGATTGGGACCCAAGGACTTGCCAACATCCCTGGCATAAACCAATTATGAGGGACTGCATGTGCTCTCTTCCATTTTTAGACCCACAAGGTGAACACTTGCTTGCTCTTAAACAAACGTGCCTTGATGTGCACCAAAAAAAAACCTCTTAGGCTGTAAGGACACAATTTAGTTTAGCACAAAGACCATGTGAAAGGGAGTCAAATCAAAGTTAAGAAGGCCTACAAGTCTCTTGACAATCATTAATGTGAGAGGGGGAGTGCTTTCAAAAAGAAGAACAACCTTGTAAGAAATATTGCACACAGGTGTGTGAATGCACACACACACACACACACACACACACACAGAGAGAGAGAGAGAGAGAGAGAGAGAGAGAGAGAAAATTATCTATGTTTGAGGATTTATCTCTCTTTTAAGGTCACTATAGATGTGCTTCTGTTTCAACCCCCATTCCTCTTAATGTGGTCCCGTTTGCTTTCCATTGTGAGAAAACTAGGTGGAAAGTGACAAGCCTTATCATGGTTTTGACCTTGCTTTCTTCCCCCTTTCCCCCCCTTTTTTGACAAGCTCGGTTCCCCCTTATCTAGCTAAATCCATTACTCCTTCTATCATAATGTACCCAAGCAAACATCACAGCCAGCCGGCAAACACTGCCAAAGTTAACTTGTAATCGCTTTTTGACTCTGGCTTGAAGGAGGTGGGGGAGATTGTAATCCCCCCCCCCCACTCATTAGGTTTCAACCTCTTTGGGTAATTATCTGATTTTGCTTGTCACCTGGGAAGAAAGCCATCTATTTATTCTCCTGAAAAGGCAGCCTCTAATAGGGAAAGCCAGTTAAAATGTGTGCTCACTTAGAGAGGTGCAGCTTTGAAGATGGAGAGAGGAAAGGTGTTGGCCATTTGTCCACTATGTAAACTAGTTTAACTCTTTCTTACAGGGCAGAAAACCCATTGGGGGGAGGGAGAAATTTGGAGAAGGTGTGAGAGTTGCAAGATTCTCTTATAAAGGAAGAAAAGGTGTGTGTGTGTGTGTGTGTGTGTGTGTGTGTGTGTGTGTGTGTGTGTGTGAGAGAGTGAGAGAGTGTGTGAGAGAGAGAGAGAGAGAGAGAGAGAGAGAGAGAGAAGAAGAGGGGCCTGCTTGATCTTTTTCCTTGTTATGAGGACTTCTAGTTTTTGTGTCCAGGCTGCCAGGAGTATGATTATTATGGTGTGAAATGCAGAACAAAGCAACTTTTGCCAATAAAGATGAAACAAAAGCAAATGGAAAGAGGACTTACCCTTTGAGGTTTTCTGAGGGGGAAGGTGGAATTAGGCCTTCACTTGAAAGCATCAGTCAAACCACAAATTGTTCTGTTGTGAGTATACTGCAGAAACAAAGAAAAGAAGCCCATTGATTTCAACCCTACCCTCGCCACAGTTCTATAGTCATCATGAGTTCTGATTGATTTGGAAGCACATTATCATCTAGGCAGTTTCTTTGATCCAGCCCTACTGATTTCCTAGTGAATGTGTTTTTCAGAGAGAGAGAGAGAGAGAGAGAGAGAGAGAGAGAGAGAGAGAGAGAGAGAGAGAGAGAGAGAGAGAGAGAGAGTATGGAGATTAGCAAAGAAGAGGAAAGTTTTGTGGCCAAGAGATAAGGGAAAGAGTGCTTGATGTGGCGGGAGTGAAAAGCGAGCATATGTAAGGAAACCACAAATCATTGTTTGGTTGTGTTTGTACAGCTTACCTTTGCGGATGAACTTACAAGGGCCAAGGTTCAGAAGCTGATCTGTATGGCCCAACTCAAACTCAAAAAGAAGAGGAAATCTCTAAGAAAGAAAAACACCTGAACTTCCTACCTGCAAGAGGCCAGAAATCATTGTTTCAAACAAGTGCCCCCCTTTTCCATAGTTCAGGAAGATGATTGGCTGTGTTCCAAGTTGTACAAGGTCACTTACATTTTCCCAAAGAAAACAGAATGGTCAAGGAAAGGTCCTTTTGTTTTAAATGATAGGTAAGCTTTCTTTAGTTAGTGAATCAAGTATTGCAGTGGATGGCTTGTTATGGATACATTTTCATTGTCTTTGGTTCACCACCTAGTGTTGCACTGTATGACCATGGCAGCACAGACAGCTTCCAATACTGATGACAACCGGCTACAGTGATAGCTGGTAGCAATATGCTGGAACACTGGTAATTATTGTTGTCATCACCACCATTGTCATCATAAAGTGCTCAAGTTATGTTGCAACAGTAATGCCCGTCTCATGAGCCTATGAAATCCCTCTATCGTGTTTACTGCTCCATCCAGTTCTATAATGCCCACTCCACTTGCATTGTTTTCCTATAATCCCAACTCACAGTCTCCGATTAAGAAGGGTCATACTTATTGGCCAGTGTAGGTTCTATAAAGAAAGGGTAACTGCTGGGATTGCCAAGTAAGACTAGGAAAGACCTCCTGCTGCAACCCTGGAGAGTTTCTGAGCATCAGTGGTGGTGGTGGTGGTGGTGGTGGTGGAGGAGGAGGAGGAGGAAGGAGAAGAAGAAGAAGAAGAAGAAGAAGAAGAAGAAGAAGAAGAAGAAGAAGAAGAAGAAGAAGAAGAAGAAGAAGAAGAAGAAGAAGAGTGTTGGAAGTCACGTGTATGGTCAAGTCAGGGTGCCCTTACCCTCCCAAATTCATGCCTTCCTGCTGCCCCACAAGGTTCATGGCTGTCCTCCTTCCTAGCAGAACTGTGTTTCTGCCAGCCAACCCACCAGGTGTGAAAGTGTCTGTGTGTCTGTGCCTCTTGCAGGGTAAACTAGGTTGAGAAAGTATGACTGGCCAGAGGTCACCCATAGAGTTCCATGGAGAAATGAAGATATCATCCCAGGTCTCCTGGTACATAGTCCAGCATCCTTTGTATGTCTGTGGAGTTTCTCAGTCATCCAGGTGAGCTGATGCGGGAGCTGAGTCATGTCAACTGGACTTCTTTTCTTGTGGGAGTCCTCGGACTGTGGAAGCCACTTGGATGAGCAGCGAAATGTTTTGATCCCAGGAGAAAAGAAGTCCCATTGCCGTGACTCCTCTCCCAAAACACTACAGAACCTTGGCTGGTCTGGAGAGTAATATGTTGGAGAACCTCAACACTAGGGCCATCTCCAAGGGACTACCATTTGCCCCAGTCCCAGAAGAAGGGAATAGTCAATAACTTCTACCTTTTTAAAAAAAAAATGAAAATAATCGAACACACAAAACCCAAACAAAAATACCAGGCAAGCAACTTGGTGACATGTTGTTGTTGTTGTTGTTGTTGTTGTTGTTGTTGTTGTTGTTGTTGTTGTTGTTGTTGTTGTTGTTACCTGGATGAAGAGTTTTGAAGGTCTCCCCAGCTTCACACTTCATCTGAGTCTAAGGAACACTCTGATTGTGAGTGTTCATTTTATGTGGTTCTCATGGACCATAGTTGTGTCTCTTATTCCACCCCACCCCAAACCCCAATTCCTGGATGCAGGATCCTCTTGAATTTCCAGGTGGTGGCTGGGAGGGTTTCCTTCTTCCCAGCTCCCTGAAAACCAAAGCACTGGAAAGTCGCTTTGGCTGACTGCATCTCCCAGAAAGAACCCCGCTGGCTGAAGGAGAGTGAGAAGGGGAGTCCAGAAATTGATTTGTTCATCCCATTGGCTTCCCGTCCGTCCTAATTTGACCCCCTCCACCTGTTTTCTGATCGCACCCCACTTACACACACACACAGGAAGGGAGGGGGAGAGAGAGAGAGAAGGAGCGCGCGCGAGAGAGCAGTCTCTAAGGCCTGCCGCTGAGTTAAATTATGATCCGAAAGCTTTGGGGTGGGAAGAATCAATCAGGATACCTGGGGTCTTGTGTAATATGTCTGCACTTGCCAGCGGGAAGGAGGCTGCCCCCGTTCGAGATCTCCCAGTAGGTTAAATAAATATGATTCTAGGAGACCAAACCGGGAGGATCAGATGGCCGTCCTCACTCAGCTGTTGATAAAATACAATCTTCCTTTAAGACACGCTGGGAAAGTTATTTAACACTTTGAAAAAGAGAGCGCGCGCGCGAGAGAGAGAGAGAACAAGGAGGCAAGGTTTCTTTTCTTTTAGGTAAAGGAAGAATAAGACGGGGATGGGGAGGAGGAGGAGAGAGACTAACCTTTTGAAAGCGCCACCCTTTTGAAAAAGCAAAAGCGAGTGAGCGAGCGGGAGATGGAGGGGGGAGCTTCCTTCAAGGGAAGCGCGTTCAAAAGGGCCTCCTTCACAGCCGGGGCGCACGATGCGCAAACGCTTGGGGGGGGGGGGGGGGGGGAGAGACTGCTGGTGCGACCCACGCAGGAGGGGAGGAGAAGGCCTTTCATAATTGGGGGACGCTCTCGCTGCTACTTTTGGCCATCGGCCTTGGCTTGGGCGTATTGGTAACAACGAGCCTGCGAGGTGGGTCCCTGGGGCGGAGGGGGAGGCGGCGAATCAGGCCGAGGAGCCAGAATTTCAGCGAGAGGGACGGAGTAGGGAAAACACTTAGGCCGGAGGACACACAACCTAACAAACAACAACACTGCCTATATACACCGTACTGATATTTAACAGATACTCAGGTATTCGGTTAAATATGCCAGTCAATGTTTTTATAATTTTGACTGACTACGTTTGATATTTTTTAAATCATCGTCGTCGTCGTCGTCGTCGTCATCATCATCATGATCATCATCATGATCATCATCATCATCATCATCATCATCATCATCATCATCATCATCATCATCATCATCATCATGAAGGTTCCTCTGTTCATGGCTATCCTCCTTCCTAGCAGAACTGTGTTTCTGCCAGCCAATCCACCAGGTGTGAAAGTGTCTGTGTGTCTGTGCCTCTTGCAGGGTAAACTAGGTTGAGAAAGTGTGACTGGCCAGAGGTTACCCATAGAGTTCCATGGAGAAATGAAGATATCATCCCAGGTCTCCTAGAATCATATTTATTTAACCTAGGTCGTCATCATCATCATCATCATCATCATCATCATCATCATCATCATCCTAGCTTCGCCAAGGAAGACAACTTGGCGAAGGCCACAAAGGGAACTGAAAGTGTGAGCTTCATCTGCCCTCCTGTACAGGTTTACTCAGGACTAAGTCCCACTTGGTTCAGTAGGAGGGTGGCTGTGGGCCTTTTCACACGACCCCTAAGATCCGCTGGCCACTTAAATTCAGACCAGAGATCTCAGGGGTTTGTCGCTGTTCCTGTGTTCCCACCCCCTCCGCACTCCTGGCTGCTGGCTGCGTGAGGCGAGGGAGAAAAAAAGGAAGAAAAGAATGCCGCTCACCTCCGTTCTGCCATCCCGGCACTGCATTCAGATCTCTTAAAGGGGCGGGGGGGGGGGCCAAAAAAAGAACAAACAGAAGCAAGGAGAGCCCGGCAGTCACTACTGTTATATCCGCATCAGGAATTTTCACCTCCAGAGAGCAGGTACCTGAAAAGTGCGCTGGGACGCGCTTAGGTGGGCTTGGTTGCACTTAATTATCTGTAAACTCCGGAGCTGGTGGGGAAACAATTTTAAGCTCCAGAGCTTGGAGCCATTTGCAGCGGAGTTTAGGGGTCATGTACAAATACCCTGTGTTTCTCCCAGTTGGGCAGGCAAGGGTCGATTCCCGGCCTGACCGCACATACTCGTTCCTTGCTTCGCGGTGCACGAGGTTCGTTCGCCCACCCCTTGCCTTCGCCTTATCCACTTGTCGTCCGTCCGATTTACTCGGCCGGTTCTGAGCTCCTTTTAACTATTTCTGTTTTAATCCCGGGAGCCGCCTGGGGTGCCCGTTTTAAGGGAAAGGCAGCCTGGAAAGGAATCAAGGAAGGAAGGGCCAAACAAACAAACAAGCTGAAGCCTTCCCATGGACTTCCCAGCCAGCTCAGCCAGTTGTCAATGGGGATGATGGAAAAGATAATCCAGCCCATCAGGAGGGCAGAGGGGGGAGGAGGAAGGGAACACGTTAGCAGGTGGTTTCTGGCTTCGTTGTCCCCTGGTCCCTTGGTTCAAGACAGAGGGGAGGGGGTGAGACACTCAAATATGGTAGAGACCATTCCTTTCTTCTGGAGGTTGCCCTGGATATGTGCAGCTTGCCCGAGGCCACCCAGCCTGCCTCTACTCACCCCAGGGCACAGAGAGGAACGGACCTCAAGTCGAACCGACTGATAGCGATCCTAGCAGGCCTTGCAAGGTAAGAGAGAGACTGTATCTAAGGGGTGGGTGGTTTTTGTCAATTCCATTTCTTTGCCAGTGGGTTTCCATGGCCAAGGGGGGGGGGATCCCACCTTGGTCTCCAGACCCCACTAGCCATCATAACTGAGTGGAGAGGTCTTCCCTAATTGAGGCTTGCCATAGAGTGCCAGTATGCTGTAGGTGCTACGAGGATAGGCCCTGCCTTCTGATAAACTGGGGCGAAAGCTCCATGAACGCTCCTTTCATTTAATGGCATTAGCCAGCCTTTCTCCAAAGAGGGCCTGGGCGGATCCTGCTATACTAAACTGGTCGGTCTGCGATGCTTGGGGAGGCGATGAGGTGTTTTTTGGGGGTTTTTAAGACCTGCTCGTGTGTGCGACACACAGCTCACCCGTGACAGCCATCCAACAGACCAGCAGTACAGACCAGGGGCCTCTGTGTGGGTGATGGGGAGAGAGAGAGAGAGAGAGAGAGAGAGAGAGAGAGAGAGCTCCCTGCCCTGCGGCACAGAAAGGGAGGAAAAGATCATTTCATTTCACTGAGCAAGTACTGAAACGTTCAAGTGATATCGGGAAGATAACAGATGTATTCATTTTAATTAGCATATTGAAGAAAACGTGTACTGAAAAGGAGATGGAGGGGAAGAAACGCAACTCAACGTGATTCTGGGAAAGGAATATCCAGGCAAAATTAACCATTTTAATGCTAAGGAAAAAGTAAGCAGATGCCTACAACCACCACCACCACCATCACTAATGTTGCTGCTGCTGCTGCTGCTGCTGCTGCTGCTGCTACTACTACTACTACTACTACTACTACTACTACTACTACTACTACTAATAATAATAATAATAATAATAATAATAATAATAATAATAATAATAATAATAATAATAATAATAATAATAATAAAAGACAGATACTTGGGTTTTTGGTTCAAGCTTGCAATATCAGTCAATGTTTATAATTTTGATTGACTGCCTGATAATTTCAACAGCAGCAGCAGCAGCAGCAACAACAACAACAACAACAACAGGAGGGGAGGAGGGGAGGAGGAGGAGGGCGATGACTCCTCCCGCTGCATTTCCAACTGTGGCTAACTAACTAATATTAATTCCTGTCCTTTTAATGATGTCTCCCGTTGCCGGGAGAAAGAGGGTAAACAAATGAAATGAAATAGATCCTAGCCTGTCTTGTAAGATTCTTTATTCGGAAACCTGGCCAAGAAAGCTGACCTTGGCCTCCGCCACCAACACCACCCAACCTTCCGGTTCTGTGACCGCGACCACCGTAGGTGCTTTTGTCTCCGACACGGGGCTTCTTCCGGTGACTCGGTGCTGTGTGAATCCGGCCTCTTTCTGGCGCGCGTCGCCGTTGCCCTTCTCTGTAGCTGTGTAACGTGGGAACGAGCGTCCTTCCTGCCGTCGAGAAGCGGCGGTGGTGAATCACTCCCCTGGAAAGGCGGAGAGGGGCGGGTTCTAAGCACGAGGGCTGGCTATAGGGTGGTGCCCTTGTCCCGAAATATCTCCTGGATCAAGCCACCTCCTGAAGAAATAACCACCTGTCCCGAGTTGCTTCCCGAGGAGAAGCCTTGGCGCACACAACCAAGCCCATTTTGCTGGCTGCTTGGCGGGTCGGGGGCATGGGGGGGGGGCTTAATCCCCGAACCTGATCGCGGCTGAGTGGAAGAACGGTGCTGGAGGTGGTGCTGATCTTGGGACAGCCCCTCGCTCTCACCCTGGCCTACCTCGCCGGCTTGTTGTGTGAGCCAAGATTGGGCGGTGGGGGACTGCGGGGAATTGACAGCCACCACCCGCTGCTAAAACGGTCCTGGAAAGAAACTCACCCGCATGGTTGACCCGGGGCTTTCGGCTGCGCTCGCAAACAACTCGGAGCAATTACCGCCGTTTTATGGACAAGGTAGAGCAGGCTGAGGCAAGAACAATAAGGGTGCTGCAAGGGTCGTTGCCTTGCAGGATACATGATAGAGGAGGCTTAGTCCAGGAAGAAATATAGGACTTCAGGGAGGTTCCTTTAGCCACCTTTTTTAAAAAAAACACCCCACTGGAGCGAAGGGAAAGTTTCGACGGAGGAAGGGGAAATTTTCAGGGCGTGACATTACGCGCTGCACTCTTCCGCCTCTGGCCCTGCGGGGCCAGCTCTCGGGATGCCCGGCAATATTACTTATAGGTCACAAACATATCTGTCTAGTGATTGACGCAGTCAGTGGGAAGCACCGGCTGTCTCGCCTCTACATCTCCCCAAATATCGGAGAGCCGGTTCTCTGGTCTGGTTTCTCAGTGAAAGCCCTTAGCCTGGACAGGACGAGTCGCAGGGCTTTTTCTGCGCTGGCTCCTCAGCTCCAGTACACTGTCCTTGGGTTTGAGGAGGAACCTATTCTTCTATTCCATTTGACTGCCTTATCTGATTTAAACACAAGTTCCTGTTTGTGTCCTTACATCCGTGACCGGCTCTTCGTGACTCCGTGTCCATGGAGTTTTCTTGGCAGGAATACTGGAGTGGTTTGCCAGTTTCTATTCCAGGCACCTCCAACACCTGGTATTCCCTGGTGGTTGCCCATCCAAGTACTAACCAGGCCGACCCTGCTTAACTTCCGAAATCAGGCGAGATCGGATGTGCTTGGGGTATCTAGGCAGCCGAGTTCCTTTTTAGATATTTTAAATATATCTTTTTTATCAATATGTATATATCGACACATGCAGATGCACACACAGGTGTGCATGCAGATCATTGTGTAGGATTTTTGTAGGTTTAATTTTGGTTCTAGTTTGAGAATCGTCTCAGAGCGAGCGGCTTAAGGCGAAAGGCAGTTTTAAAACCTGTCCGTCTGTGGTCTGATGGGTTAAATGTTGTCCTACTCGGGAGTAACGCTTGCGCTCTTCAATGAGGCGTGCTTCCCAGACAATAAAAAAAAAACACCATATATATAAGTCCCTGAAACTTAAGTGTGGCTGAAGCCGGTAGGAGTATTCAAAGTAGATTTTTTGTGTACCTACTGATATATTTATGTTTCATTGGGTATCTATTTTTGATGCGTTCCTGATGGCGCTGGGACAAAGCTGTTCTGGAGATTTGGGAGTTCTCCCTGTCGCCTTCCTTCTTCAAACCCGATCAAAGCAATGCCTAATTTACGATTTCTGGTCCTTGTAACGTCCCCTGTTGTGCATATTTAAAAGATGGGACCCAATATAGAAAATAATATCGACCTTCAAGTATTTGTTGTCAGCATATTAAAGCTTACCCCGGTTCTAGTCTCAAATGAAGATGTTTTTTAAAATGTCTTTATTTCTTCTTCTTTTTCCAAAACTCCACCATCAACGCCCATGAATACAGAGTAACCTTAAGTATAACCTCTGCCCCGAAGACATTCCAGTCTAAATGAAAATGCCTGGTTCTTTTTCTATGGATATTCAAATTGGGCGGGGGGGGGGGAGAGGGAATCTCCTTGGTTTTAAAAAAAATCTTAGAAGCTTCTCCCTCTTCCTTCCTCTCTTTACACCTGAGTAAGTGTAGATTTGATGTTTCCAATAAAATGAACATAAACATCTTTTTAGCTTCACATCAAAACTGTCCAGAGAAAAGCCTGCGTGCTCCCTTATTTTGAATTCGTACCTAGTGTTAGTATAAGAGGAACTTGTTCTCAAAATGGATGTAATTTCCCTCTTTGAGCTCGGGACAGTCGTAAACCGGTTTATCAGGCCAATGTCAACCCACAACGGTTCAAATAAGGCTTATTCAATTTCTTTGTTTTCTTGTTCTGGCGTTGCATTCTACCTAGATACGATTTACAACGCAACCTAAACAGACCGTACAGAATCTGTTGGATCCCCCACCCACCCTTTCAAGGTTTCCTAAATCCGCCTTTGAACGTCGTTTTGAAATAAACGTGATGTTCACCTCTCTCGCAAACAGCTAAAGAAAGAAAGAAAGAAAGAAAGAAAGAAAGAAAGAAAGAAAGAAAGAAAGAAAGAAAGAAAGAAAGAAAGAAAGAAAGAAAGAAAGAAAGAAAGAAAAAAAAGAAGAAAGAAAGAAAGAAAGAGTAAGGATCTGGTTTCTCAGGCTAAGGTCCCAAGATTTGGGATCCGGAACAATCTTTGGAGTGACGTCCGTTTCAGCGCCATTCTGTGTACGTCTACTCAGGAGTAAGCCCCGCTGAATTAAATGGAGCAGACGCTCACGAAACGGCCGCTTTGAAACCGGGTCCGGATCGAAATCAAAGCGAGTAAACCAGAAGCGGAAGGAGGGATGGAGGAAGGGGGTGGTGGTTTAAGGTTAGGTCCCTAAGAGAAATGTTTAGGTTCTTCTGAGTATGAAATCTTATACGGATTTCAAATTCCATTGAAATCTACGGAGCTTCCTTCTGAGTCTATAGGACGGAACTACCACTAAGTTGAGAAAAGGATGGGTGAGTCGGAGAATTCCTAAATCGCCTTAGCCTTGGGGTAGGAGGAAAACTCAAGGAACTCTTATTTAAGTTCCTTTTACAACCGGAGATAATTTTCAGACACACGTCTTGACTTAATCCCGCAAGAAGCAGTGTGTCCCAGTTCCAGGTAGCCAAAAAAACCTTTCCGAAGTATTTCAAGGGCAAAAAAAAAATCATCTTTAAAATGAGTTAATCTCTTTCCTTTCCCTCTGAAATCAAGGGAATCTGACTGTGTATAGCCGGAATGGATCAAAATGTTTTTACCGGGTTTTCCTTCAGTGATTGTTTTAACGTTAGAACACCTTTTCTCCAGGTGTAGATTTCCCCTCGCCTACCCTTTTAGACCTTGAAATGAGAGTTTGCCTGCCTCCCTCTCTTCCCATCAGGCTGCCTCTTGATGAGAAGATGCGATGAAGCCTCTCCTTCTGCCTTCCGTTTTGATCTCAGGTGATAATTTTAGAAGTGCCTTCCTTGGGATTAAAACCCACTCCGTTTTGTTAGGACTCAGGCAAAAGTGGACAGAAGCAGGAAAAACGGAATCCTTCACCCTTAATATTATATCCAGGCCCTCCAGAGAGTTACCTTTGCTTTGCAAATAAACAATAGCATTTTTTAAAAAAAATGGAGAAAAGACAAGAGTCCTAAAGATCTATTTGTAAAAGATGAAAAACAGCCGCTTGACACACTTCTACAGAGGCGTGCTCCTGCTTGGACTTATTCCTAGAGAATAGGTTTTCCTATAGTTCTTACACCTGCTATGATAAAATATGAGCATCCTTATATATACCTGTTCTCCAAGAGGTAGAATGAAATTTATCAATTAAATCTCTGGTCTGCTGCAGTAGATTGCCAAAGGTATTTCAGAGGCATGTAAAATTAAATATGATTTTAAAATAATCCACTGGGCATGGCTAGCCACCTATATTTATCTCCTCAGTTCCATCAACGTTCTCCTTCTTAGGACAGCTTGAATTTCACCTAAAGAAGTGCTGTGTGTGTATGCCAGGCAGGACCTGTTCATCTTCCAGTGGCACAAAATTATTTACTTTCTATCAATTGGTTGCTTGTTTCTTTAAGGTTCAAATGCCTCCTTTGTTAAGTTCTGCGCTAGAATCTTTAGAGTAGTTGAGGCATAAGATTGGAATACATGTCCTTTGCAATTCCCCCCTGGTCCTCATGTAGTGGTCCTAGTAAAAATAATAAGACAATATAATAAATTGGATTGTGCAACCCCAAGTTCTGCCGAACACTAATGTAAAACATACCAAATTCGAAAGCAGACGCAAGTTGATCCAAAAGGTTAGGAAAATACTGTGCAATTGTGTCTCTAATAAAGTGGGGAGGGGGGAGTAAGAGGAGAAATGGTGAGTTACTCCATAAACCTCCAGATTTAAAGAAAGTCATCCAAATTTAATCTCTCTCAAGGCAGTGTCTGTTAAACAGCCCCAGATAACACCTGAGGAGGTGGCAGGTGCGTCTGATATCCAGAGGGAACCGGTGGAATAACCAAACAGAGTTTCAGGAAGTTTTGAGGACTTGAAACGGTACCGTTTCCAAAAGAGATTAATGGAGGGTGGAGGGAGGGGTTTTTTTGGCCTTTGTTTGTAAGGCAAGCATTGTTCCTTATCAAAAAAGGGGGGCACTTCTAGGCTCGTTTTCAGGGCAGGATGGAGACCCGATGCTGGGGTTTTGCTTTCCAAGTAGACAGTGCAGTTAAGTTTGCTTTTTAAGGTGCATCACGCACTTCTTGTTTGGCGTGTGGATTTCTCTGCCCCACCATTAAGAAAAGAAGAAAGAGAAAACATCCACTTAGTGTCTCTCTCTCTCTCTCTCTCTCTCTCTCTCTCTCTCTCTCTCTCTCTCTGTGTGTGTGTGTGTGTGTGTGTGTGTGAGAGAGAGAGAGAGAGAGAGAGAGAGAGAGAGAGAGAGAGAGAGAGAGCGCAAAAATAAAATTCAAAAGACAGAAAGAGGAGACACGATCCAGCCAAAATGAATTCAGTGCTGCGCAATCCTAACACTGCAGTCCAATGCACGTTTGTTTAAAACTAAGTCCCCGCTATGTTCAGGAGTGTGAGCACCCAGCCTAAGAATGGTTCCTTATTAAAAATAAAAATTGGTTTCCAGCGGCGTGATTTACACTTCACAAAGTTCACACTCATTTCATGACTAAATCTACTGAACTCCTCGGTTTTATCGATTTTTTTGCTTCTACCTTTGCTTGCCAGTCCTGACTTCTGCCGCTTTGCAAGTTGCTTTGATGTGTGCTTTATTCTCAGATAAATCTAAAAGGCACTGGCCCAAGTTTCACTCTTGAAGCATTGTCCCAACCAAGGCAATGTGGCAGCTTCCTCTCGCGGTGGCCTACTGCAATCCCATCCGCGTTTGCTCAGGAGTAAATCATTGGTATGTTCATGGGCACCAAATACGTTTACAGGATGGCAGGCTTGCGAGACCTGTGCTGACTTCAACGAGAGAGTTTGACTCCGATGCAAAACTTTCCAATGGATAAAAAAAAGGTACCCAGGATGATGCGAGGCGATTGTCCACAATCAGGAAGACAGAGGCAAAGAGTAAATAAAATGATTGAAGGTGTGCCATGTATTGTTATTAAAATTGTTATAGCACAAAGTGTTGCCAGTGTAAATTGAGAGGTTTTGTGCTGGACTGACTTCAAATTCCTCTGATGTGTCTGACCGAAAAAGTTTATTTCTAGCTTCCTTAGTAATAATTATGTCCGTTTAGTTCCTTAGAATATGGAGTTCCTATCTCACTTTTAGGAGTTACAGAGGAATAGAATCTGGGTCCCCTGAACCCCACTCCGAAACTGTGACCCAAACCACCAGGATCTCGCTCGAGGGGGGGGGGCGCTCGTAGGAATGCCCAGCCGCTTCCGTGTCCATCCGTGCCACAAGCCCAGGGAAGACCAGCATGTTTAGATGGTTCATCGAGGACGGGGTTTGTGAGGGGGAAGAAAGCGAAGGCCCCTCGCAGGCCGCCGCTGGACCCTAGACTGGGCTTTCCCGTAGTGCGCGTTCACACACCTTCGCCGGACACGGAAGGGCAGAAAATCCCGCGTTAGAGGAGGAGGGCGTTTGACCCCCAAGGGACAGCCAGGAATCTCCCTAACAAGAGCCCCCACCGTACGAGAAAATGGAGAAGGTGCCACAAGCAGAAATTGTTGGCTAATTTTATTCTATTTTACTATTTTCCTAAAAGAAAAAGAAGAAAACATCACCACCAAAGGGGATCCAGCCTTTTTCGTCTGGCGCCTCCCCTCCGGCTATTAATATTTCATATTAGCTTGGTGTGAACTTGGCCGGGCGAAATTCAATCGAGCCTTGTAAATATTGATGCCGTATGAAACCAAGCCCTCCCTTCGGCGGGGTTGAGGTGGCGGGGGAGGGGGGGGGGGACGGAGCGCGACCCCGCGTCTCCGAGGCAAACCGCAACAAGCCGCCGCCGAGGGCGCGCCGATGGCCCCCGGGGCGAAAGGGGGGGCCTGGCTCCGGAGCGGCTCCTGGAGCCTTATTAGCACCCGCCTCTGCCGGGGAGGATAGATCGCAGCTTAGGTTCACAGGTCAAGGCCCCGCGTCCGCCTGCCTCCCGTCCTCTCCGAGTCCAGCGCTTAACATCTCCTCTGCCAAAGCTGAGAGTAGGGGGGGGGCGGTGGCCAGCCTTGGAGGTGTCGTCCCCAATTAGGAGATCTTTGGCACTTCGGGGAAACAATGCAGCCCCTCCTTCTCCCACACAGAGCAGGGGGGAATTAGATCGGAGAAGACAGAGACACACACACACAACAAGCCTAGAAAATGAGATTAGAAAAGATCAGGCCTTCTTTTCCCAAGCCTGATGGCTAGACACAAGTGCCTCTATTGGCTCAGGTGGAAGTTTTTGGAACTGAAAAGTTTTTGGAACTTCTGTCGGCTAAGACTCTTGGAAGAGGAAACCTCCATGGTGTGGAGTAGTCTGTCCTTGTCATGTGCAGGTGCTTAGGAAAATGCAACAGTAGTGGGTGCTTTTTGTTTATGCTCCGTTGTCTAGAAGCAGCACGCTGGTCTTATCTGCAAACAGAAGCCTAGGTCAGGTAGCCTCAATCAGGACTCACCATATAAATCTGAAACACTCAGATACTCTTGAGGTATATTGCCTCTGAGGAAGGAGGTCCCGCTGGGAGCGGACGGCTCCTGCTTATTTGATGGGTTGTGGCCATCTTGTGCAGTAGTTGTTGTGTCGTTACACTTCGTGACCCCATGTCCATGGAGCTTTCTTGGCAGGAATGCTGAAGTGGCTTGCCAGTTCCTACTCCAGGCACCTACAACACCTGGTATTCCCTGGTGGTCGCCCATCCAAAAACTAGCCAGGGCCGACCCTGCTTAGCTTCCGAAATCAGGCAAGACCTGTAGCACTGGAGAAACTCACTGCTATTCATGTCACTCAGTCAGTCAGTCAGTCAGTCAGTCAGTCAGTCAGTCAGTGGCAACCTCCCAGCCTCCCTGATGGGTTGTGTGGCTCTCCTGTGTTTTAAAAGGGGATCAGATATACTGGTAATATTGTTTCTAAGGAGAGCTCTTTCTTCACCATGGCCACCAAGGGATGTCCCTAAGGTTAGGAGCAGTCCATCTATACCCTACTGGTGTAGTTCAGATAAACAACAGGGCCTGTGGTTGCTTTCAAGACTCGGTTCCTTCAGAAGCATGGGGCTAGCCACAACTCCAAACCACACACTGGCCTCTCTTGACCTCATAATTCAACTCACCAGCTTGCATCAGGCATGAGTAATGCCTGGCAAACTTTCTTCGGCTTCGTTGCCCATCAGTCCAGTGCAGCATGGTTAATGGTGGGGAATGCTGGGAGGTGTGGTCTTAAAAGATCTGGACAGCCCACCCATGGATGTTCTGTGTGCACATGGCAGTATTTTAAAAGCTCAACCTATTGTACTTTGCGCCATTTCTCTTTTTCTGTTCCTTCAAGTAAACTGCAACCTCATAATCAATCCCATTTTAGGAACCTGATTACTAAAATGTGTAGTGCATTAGGTGTTATTTCCACTGAAATTTACACAGATCCATGCTTGAGTAGCCCCAAGGACAGTGAAAAGGCAAGTGTTCCTTGGGGAGTCACTTGAGGAATAAGCCTCCTTACATTCAAGGGAAATGAGGTTTTGGGTGGGCAAGGCAGATTAAGCTATCTACCTGTATGTTGGAAATACACTGCAGTGTCATGAACCAAGAATAAGGCAAAGACTCAGAACATCTGGGTTCAAGTCTGTTGGGCAATGGAAACTCCATGGAAGAGTGGGACTGGTAAACCATTTCTTAAGCATCTTGCATTCTTTAAAAATTCTGGACTCACAGAGTGTTGAGAATGACTCAACCGCACCGCAGAACAGGAGTGGGTACCTTCTGCTCCAAGGAGGTTGCCTTGATCTTCAGTCCCAGGCTATGTCTGCATTCAAAATAGATTCCCTCACCTACCCCTAAAAAGAAACATCTACTTTGGTTTTGTTTTCCTACCCAGATCCATAACTCAATTCACCAGTAGAGCACTCTTGGCAGCCATGGGTAGGCAAATTTGGGTGCTGTGTGTCTGGAGGCAGGACGGAATTCCCTGAAGCTCATCTGTTGGTGTTGGAGGCAGGAGGTGACCTGGGCTTTTTCAAAGGAAACTTTATTTGGAATAAGCTTTCCCCAGACTCCTTTGGAAGGCAGAAAACTCTGTTGAAAGAGAGCATCTTTTAAGATAAATAAAGAAACAATATAACTATGATGTGCGCTAGGGGTACTCTGCTAAAACAGAAGTTGGAGAAAGAGCATATTTAAACACCAATGCCAGTAGCAATGTTGGGTGAAGCATGCTTGGAGTTGTAGTCCAATGTCTCAATACTTTCTGAGAAGCTTAGCTGTTGCCTTCAGCCTTGGAGACAAGAATATAGCTTTGCAATTGTCTCTTAGACAGTTTTTAATATTTTTCACATCAAAGCAGGCATGAAGGACGGAGTACATTGCTGTTTGTATTTTGGATTGGGGTGGTGGTGGACAGGAGCAGACCAGCTGCTCAAGCCAAGATTTGCAACTAAAATCTGGAGATCTACTGTCACTCAAAATAAACAGCTCCACCCAGACTCCATCTAAGTCCTGATGAATAGTCTTAATTGGGCTCCAATCAACTTCTTTGTTCTCCTTTGTCAACTAAGCTTTGTCTCCATCTCTACTGATGTGATGGTGGCCATACTTCTTTATGCTCTACTGCTAGACCAACAGGAGCTGTATTTTCCTACCCAAGGCTGTAGAGAGGATACCATTCTAAGCAGAGAATTCTCCTTTTGTCCACAGAGATGGGGGGTGATTCACTGTTAGAGACCCAATAGACCAAGGGTGTTTATACACGACCCCTAAGCTCCGCCGCAAATGGCTGCAAGCTCCGGACGATAAAAATGTTTACCCACCAGCTCCGGAGTTTGCAGACAATTAAGTGCGACCCTGCCCACTTAGCGTGACCAAACAGCAGTTTTCTTGTACCTGCTTTTTTATGGTGAAAAATATTTGATCCGGAGACTGCCTGAGGTCTCCTCGCTTCTTTCTGTTGTTTTTCTTTTGCCTCCGCCCCTTAAAGAGGAACCAGGAAGTAAACGGAGATCGAGATCAGAGCAACTTCCCCCAACACCGGGAGGTAAGCCTTTTATTCTTTTGTCTCTGTCTAAGGCTTTTTTTTCCCCCCCCCCCCCGCAGACAGAACAAAGAAGTGCCAAGCGGGTGGGGAGGGAGGAACAGCAACGAACCCTCAAGATCTCTGGTCTGAATTTAAGGGACCAGCGGATCTTAGGGGTCGTGTAAAAAGGCCCCAAGTGGATGTAACAAGCACACAGTCCATCTTGGAACACTAGCTTAGAGACTGACCCTATAACATGGGATCAAGGTGGGGGCTTTTTTGCTGCCCCCCCCCCCCAAAAAAAAAATCCCTCCCCAAGCTATGCAATGCCTAGCCTGAAGAAGGTTCTTCCTAGCCTGGAAGCTCACTTGATTTTAATGTTTTACTGGTCTAATGAAGTATCACTCATTCTTGGTTTTGGACTTTGTCTCTTATGGTCATTCAGTCCTCATTTAAGTAAGCCCAGTTGCACTCTCGTGGGTTTACTTTCTGAGTCAACATGTCTAGAATGGTGCTGCAAGGATGATTTAATAAGTAAGGTTAGAACCACTGAGCAAGAAGGGACTCAATGGTTCATCCTCTCTAACCCCCTGTCAAGGAGGCCTGGTGAGGAATTGAACTCCCAACCTCTCGCATAGACGTGAACCACTGAGTTAACCAGCTAACCACCTGTGCCAAGTTGTTTAAGGAGATGGTTCACCCAGGTGCCCTAAACTCCCAAATTCTTCCTTCAGTCTTTCTCCCTCTCTTTCTCTGCATGACCTGTCTCAGAAGAACCCGACTGTCATAGAGGTACATCGTATGTCTGCATCTGGCCTACAGTCACTTTGCACTGCGGAGGAAGGTCAGAAGCCATGGGCTGGTCTACCGTTAGTGAGGCTTCCCATAGAAAATTGGCAGGTAGAGAGTCCTTCTCTAAGGCTTTTCTCTGAACAGTCCCCACATTACCTGAATTCAGGTTTCTTTGTGGCCTCTTCTTCCTCATTATCTGTGGCCTTTTGGAGGATGAGGCATTCACTGAAATGCCCACTCCAACCTTGTTGTCAGCCTCTATGTTTTTATCTGCTCCGATAACCTCATGGTGTGTGTGTGTGTGTGTGTGTGTGTGTGTGTGTGTGTGTGTGTGTGTGTGTGTGTGTGTGCGTGTGTGAAGCTACCATGGGAGAGGGGAACCTGAGTTTCAGAAATAAAGAAATAATGAAAGAAACAGCGAGGGAGGGACGGAGAGACAGAACTGCAGAAAAGAAAGAAAGAAAGAAAGAAAGAAAGAAAGAAAGAAAGAAAGAAAGAAAGAAAGGAGGGTGGGAGAAGAGGGAGAGGAGGGACAGAACTGAAGAAAGAAAGAAAGAAAGAAAGAAAGAAAGAAAGAAAGAAAGAAAGAAAGAAAGAAAGAAAGAAAGAAAGAAAGAAAGAAAGAAAGAAAGAAAGAAAGAAAGTCTCAGCTCTCTCATTTTTTTTCTCCTGCTGGTTCTGGAAACTTGGTTTGTTAGGGCACCCTAAAGGGCCTAAAATCAAGATTGTCAAGATGTTAGCCTTTTGATGGGCCGGAGGGCAACAGGAGGGTCCTTTTGGGAGAGAGGGAAGAAGGTGGGCGGGGGGGATGCCAGTGTCCCCATCTCCTCCCCGTCCAGCCAAGGAGAAAAGCTGCTGACATCGAAATCCAGTTCTTGTTGCCCAGCAGCCCTCCCAACTCTGAGCGTGTTTCTCTCTTCTGCTCGCCTTGGCTATGTCATGCATTGTCACATCCTTCTGAGTGTGTTTTAGAGGACATTTGAATAAAAGGCTGGGTGCCAGGTATGGGTGACATGGTGGGTGGAAACTTCACCTCCCTACAAAGCCGTGGCCGCCCCCCATTTGCATAAGGTCAGGGGAGAGCTTCTGACAGGACTTCGCCAGCATCTCTGTCTCTTAGCAACCCTCCTGCTCCTTTGGTTGGGGTTTCCACTGGGCTGGTCTTCTGCTTTTCTTCTTTTCAAAGGCAGGCTTACAATCAAATGTCACCCTCCCAACCTGTGCCTGTCACCCAAACAGGTCAGCTGCTTTGCTTGCACCTCCCTCCCTCCCTCCCTCCCATCCATCCACCCTCCTCCTCCTCCTCCTCCTCCTCCTCTTCATCATCTCTCCAATTAGAGAGAGAATGTCATCATTGGGGGGGAGTTCTTTTCCTCTTTTTCTATTCTTTTCTTAAAGCTCTGTTGTTTTTATTAACCGTGTAGACTGTTCTATTTCATATATTCGGTTGATAACCAGAAACAGAGACTTTAGGTATATGGAGATATTTGGCCTACTATACATATATCGTATGTACTGTATATGTGTATAGTCTCTCTCCCTCTGTGATATCTATCTATCTATCTATCTATCTATCTATCTATCTATCTATCTATCTATCTATCTATCTATCTATCTATCTATCTATCTATCTATCTATCCCTGCCTACTTGCCTATCTGCCTGCCTGCCTGTCTATCCATGAATGCATCCATTTATACGCCCATCCATCCATCTGTCCATCTGCCTGTCTGCCTGTGTGTGTGTGTGTGTGTGTCTGTCTGTCTGTCTGCTGTCTGCCTGCCTGTCTGCCTGTCTGTCTGTCTGACATATATGTACACAGATGATAGATAGATAGATAGATAGATAGATAGATAGATAGATAGATAGATAGATAGATAGATAGATAGATAGATAGATAGATCGATCTCCATCCATCCATCTCTGAGCACCTGCAGAACCGTGACACTAATGGGAGGGTAATAAGCAAACAGAGCTGAAGAGGGGAGAGGAGCAAGGTTTTTGCAGGTCACCCGCCACTCCCCTCATTGAGTGGATGCTAAGAGATGGAGGTGTGGAGAGGGGAACGGAGCTCACCACCAGGCAGATGCCTTTAGAATATGGAGAAAGGAGGGGAACCAGGGCCAGGCTGCTGAAGCTGATAGAGGGTGTTAATGGAAGGTCAGATCGGCCTGAAACCATTGTGTCTCTGGCCGGCCTCCCAGTGCTGCTGTCAAAGGGAGGCAAGTGTGAGTGGTCCATCCAGCCCTACGATTTGGGGGAAGGAGGCCAAAGGTGGGTGGGTGGGTAGTGGTGGTGGTGGATGAACTCCAGCCTCAAGCTGTCAGTCTGGGCGAGTGGAGAGGGAGCCTGATTTCCCTGAAATTGCACCTAATGGGTTTCCCTGATGCTAATTAGATTCATTATGAAAACATGTGTGGGCGCCATGGTAATTTCAGTACCTATCCCTCCCTACACTTTTGTTGGCTGCTTGATTCAAGGGTGTGTGTCTCTGTGTCTGCAGTAAATGATGATGATGATGATGATGATGTGTGCATGTATATTTAATTTTGGAATAAAAATAATGCATACGATCCTGATAAGGTAGGGAATCAGGTTGGCAGAGTTTGTTCCTGGATTCTATTGGTGTTTTTTTTTGTCCCCACAAAATTTTTAATTTGTCCCTTTGCGGTTTGGTTTTCATATTAGCTTGGGAAGAGGGATGCGGAAGCTGAAAGCTGGAAGGCAGAGATGAACTATCCGCAGCTCTTTTGGCAAAGATCATACATGGCGCACACACTTTTGGGGCCTAGGGAAGGCGAGAGCTGGCAGATTTCCATAAAACCTTCATTTCAATACCTGCCACTTTTTAGTTGGTAGAATTTTAAAATGCCAAGGAGAAATTCATTATGGAAAAAGGCTACGGTTCAACATACACTTTATTTACTGTGCCATCTTTTGACTGCTTATATTAATTTTGATAAAACTTTTGAATAAACACTTTAGTACTCTGTTGAAAACTAAAGCATTTTCCCCTTCTTGGTGTAATTAAAAATAGGGCAGGACTCTTGATCATTTAAAGCAAAACAAGTTGAGGAGCCGTATAGCTATCACAAAAACCAAATAAAAAAGTGCAAGAGGGGATACCTTTAGGCTACTATAAAAATAACAAAAATGTTGCTAATATTTCGGGGGCAAAACCCCCTTCCTCAGAGCAGTACCAATAGGTTATAACATGGCAAAAGACGGACTTTCCAGGAGTTATGTCTTTGGAAGGACTGGGGCAATTAAAACACCTTCCTCCTTTCAATCTGGATGCAGCCTAAAACATCCAATCTCCAAGCCTCAACTAAGAAAACTGCCTGGCTTTTTCCATCTTGCCAAGGACCTTACATCTAAGAAATAACTCCTGACAAATCCATTTTTGCCATGTTATAACCTATTGGTACTACTCTGAGGAAGGGGGTTTTGCCCCCGAAATAGTAACAACATTTTTGTTATTTTTATAGTAGCCTAAAGGTATCCCCTGTTGCACTTTTGTATTTGATCATTTAAGTGTAGCCCAGACACTTGGGAATGTAGAATGGGGATATTTACTTTGTAGCGATGTTATGCATACTGTGGGTCTCAACCAGGCAAAACCTTAGCATTAAGAACCTCCATTGTTCTCCATGGACAAACTAAGCTGGCATTTAGATCTTTACTCCAGCAGATGGTGATGCTTCAAATACTTCAGTTTGGTCTGACTGTCAATTTCCACCCCCTTTTCTTTTTCTCCAGGTGAGAGGAACAAAGAAGCCCATAGTATAACCACCCTACTGATGCATCTAGTCAAGTGTTGCCAATTCTGAGTGACACCACCATTCCTGCTGAGTTTCAAGCTGAATTCTTTCTCAACCTCCGTGGTGTTCCCTGCTCATGGAGACCCACTACTCACCCTTCCCAGTGCTAGCAGCTGGAATAAGAGGAGGTACAGTATGTGCGGTTAGATAGTAGAGGAATGGGATGCTTCTCTTTCATCTACCAGACTCTGGACTTGTCCTATCTGGAGTGAATTGCAATAGGGGAGATGCAATTTAGAGAACTGGCCTCTGTGTGTCCCCCGGTATCCCCCAAGGGCTTTGATGGAATGCGGATGCATGGTACCATTACAGACAGAATCCAATGTGTGTTTCCTGATTAGAAACAAACCTGAATTTATTCCATTGGGCTCAAAGAGCATACTTAGGATTATAGATGAACTCTACTCAGAGTAGTAGCTTAGCTACAAATTGAGTGGTGTATTCATTCATTCATTCATTCATTCATTCATTCATTCATACATACATACATACATACATACATACATACATACATACATACATACATACATACATACATACATACATACATACTCAACTGGGTGTCTTGTGAGTGGTTGTAATTGTGTCTCCTCCTCCTCCTCCTCCTCCTCCTCCTCCTCATCATCCTCCTCCTCATCATCATCATCATCATGCTTTTCTCCATTAGGGAAAATACATTGGCCCTACAGGCTCTGGCTACCTTCAGCCAATCCATCTTCGCCTGCCTCCTTCCCAGTATAGTATTTTTGCACAATCTGCCAACAACAACAAAATAAGTCTAGAAGAGAGGGTGGGCGCTATGTTAGCATGGATGCATAGTGAAACAACACAGAATGTTCTCTCTCTTTAAATTCAGTCAACTATGAAATTTAAGGAGTTGCTTAAATTCAAGATATGGTACTTCACCATGATCACAATCAGCCCAAAATTCCCTGATATTTCCTGCATAACATAAGCCCTGTTTTCTAACAACCAATACTAAATTCAGTCACTTTAGATTCCAAGAAGTTTGTGAACTGGGATTTCATGTAGCCCACACCATCATTCCATTGGTTCTTACTCTTATAATTTGGTGGCATCAACAATAGCAATAATGCCTCCTTAACAGATGGATGAGCATCTGAATCTGCCCATTTAGGATGAAACGTAGGAAAGTTCATGACTCAGCGAAGGCATCCCAGGCTCCTAGGAAGAATTTCTTTAGTCTCCATGAAAGAATGTGCATGATGCCACTCTATCTTTGCGAGAGAAAGGGTTGATTGTCTGAAGTTTGTAGGGCCCAGCCAAAGCCATTGTCTTCCTCCAGCACGGGTGTTCCTTCAGCATTTCTCCCATGCTTTCTAAGGCCTGGAACTCAGGGCCCTCCGAGTCTTATCCTCTGCCTGATTCATGTGCTTCAGAAAGCATTTGAAAGCTCACAATAATAGGTTCCCCTGGACAAATCTTGGAGGACCAAGGGGCAGCAGTCCCGGGATCAAACCATTTCAGATGATGCAACCACAGGAGACTGGATCATTGTTTTGTGGAGTCGGCAAACAAACGATTGAGGGCACAGGGGACTGGCACATTTTTCTTAAAAAAACAACACTGCATTTCTCTTTCCAAGATTTGTTCCAACCACAGAGGAGAGTTCAGATACAGGATTCTCTTGATCTGTGTGTGTAGGGCTACATTTTTTGTTTGTATGTTGTGATTTTCCTGATTGTGTAATTTAAACCCATATTCTATCTTTCTTCCACAAAACAAGTTGTCATATGTTCATTTCAAAACCTAATCACATAGACCCTTCTTTCTGAAGCATTCAGAAGTAATTATAGTAAAATGGGTTTGGAGTCGTGCAGCCATTAAAACAAACAAAATCAAAACTAGACTATGGGTGATACCTTCGTAGGCTGCTAGCAGAAAAATAAAATAAGTTGCTGAGCTTTCAAGAGCAACCTCTCTTTTTCAAAGCAGGTATATAAGTCCAAATATGGCAAGAGATGTAATTTGCCAGGAGAGAGTTCTTAAAAGTTCACTTGGCAAGATGGACGCCAGGCTTCTTCTTGGAAGGCACAGGGCAGCAATGGTCCGAAGGGGCTGGACTTTACAGGCCAATTCAAACAAAGAGCTGCATGGTATGGGCACCTCCCATTACAGTATGACCCCAGTATCTGCTGGGGATTGGTTCCAAACCTTCCCGTGCATAATGAAAACCGTGGATACAAGAGAACACCCAAATGTCCCCAAAACTGCTGTTTTGCAACAGTAGCTTGCTTTACAGCTGCTCTTTGTGACAGTAACTTGCTTTACAGCTGCTGAATTGTTTATTTATTTTTCCTTTGCCAACCGTGGATAACTGAATCAGTGGATAATGAATCAGTGGATATGGGGGTCCTACTGTATGTGGTTGAAATCAGATTGGGATGAGTTCTTCCTGAGTTCTGGGTTAGTCAGCCTCTCACAAACCCTAGCTTACCAAGTAGTAAAGCTAACCCAGTGCTGCCAGTCCAAAATATTGATGCCTTCAAACAAAACAAAACAAAAAATGACTCCCTTCACCACAGAGCTGTGGCAAGGTTGACCATTCAGAAAGTCTTGCTGGACAACCAAAACTCTGGCTATTGCTTCCTGAGAGCAGGACACTTCCTGTTTATGACCTGATGCTCTTGCCCCCCACACACTCGGGCAGCAGGGCCTTCTGAGAGGTGTTGTCTAAAAAGCTAACTTCCCAAGCTTTGGAAAGGGAAACTATTAAATAAAACAATTAAATGCCTGAACAAAAAGAAATATTTTGATTTAAGTGCTGGGAAAAGTCAGTGTCAATCATATCTCCTTCAAGGATACTTTTCCAAAACTGGGTGCCACCACTGAGAAGGCACTGACTTTTGTAGGTGCATAAAGCACGTTTCCCACTGATAGTATTCTGGTAAGGCTTTCCTTTGAAAATAGCAATACATAGGCAAGGTGACATAGGAGGGGCCTCTTACAGATGTCTAGGCTTCTTTTGGTAGTATGGATTTGTTGAATTCTATATTTAGATTGCCAATGACAAAGGACTATGGGAGTTGTGGTCCAAAACATCTGGAGGGCTGACGTTTGGGCATGCCTAGTTTAATGGGCCACCCCATTGGAGCAGACCTCTCTCTTGGAAATGTTATTTGCTCAGCATGGAAGAGAAGAATATTATAGGTTCTGAGGAGGGGGAACCCAACTGCCTTAGGCTGGGTTTTGCCATAAAGAGAGTGAGAGAGAGAAACTGAGGGAAAAAGAGATTCATTTTGAAAGCAGATATCTTAGGGTATAGATAGATAGATATGGTGTAGCAAAGAAAACTCAAGCCCATCTGGTTTTTGGAGAAACGAGGCACTCACAAAAATTTGTAGGGCTCTTCTGTAATCACAAGAAGACATTTGTGTTTATGTAGAGGAAATACACTTACTCCATCCAACTGGAAAGCCTCACACTTATCTTTAGTTCCCTGAAGAAACTGGGAAGATACCCCCATGTTTGAAACTCTTCCCTCTGTCTACCAATGTTTCTGTGCTGCCTCTCATTTGAAGTCATCTTCACTCTACTTCCAGAACCATCAAAAGCATCTTTTTTATTCCACTTGTTGATGCTCTTTATTGGATTTTCTTCTTGTCACTCTGCAGCTTGTCATAACATGTAATAAAACGTCCCCTCTTCTAGCCAGGCATTAGTCCAGCAAGCTTCAGATCTGTTTTATCTCTCTCTATTTGTCTTTACCAAGGATAAAGATGGACAGCCTGAGCTTTGAGACTCGCTCTTTGGAAAGCATTTTTTGTTCATTACACTCATTTGCACATCTTAGAGTCTCTGTGTGTTTGGAGAGCAAAAGGACCCAAGAAGAGACACTGGTCAGTTTTAATTCAAGTACAATTTTAAAGCTCATGAAGTTGGCCTCCATAAATTCAGCATTGACTGACTCCTTCCATTGCTCTCCTCTACCTTAAGTCCCTGTCCTCTTCCACCCCTTTTTACTGAGTATTATAGGCTGGCAGCACAGGATGCCTGACACCACCACCCTCTCCCCTTTGGTTTTGCTTTGCTCTCCTCTGTTTTGCTTTGCCTTGTGCTCTGCGTTGTGTTGCATTGTGTTGCTTTGCTTTGCTTGGGGGCCATGAATATATTTTATTTTGCTTTCATCTTTGAAGTCATGCATGTTGCTTGTGCCCATTCCTCCAGCTGACAAAAGCAAAGGTAGTCAAAACAAGATCTTCCAAACATAGAACTGAGTCTTCCCCAGCACAGTGGATGGGCATCATGGCTCAGGAAGATCTGGAGAGTTGGACTTTGCAGTTTATCTGAAAGTAATTTTTCATGGGCTGCAACCTGCTTCATCAAATGGGTATGTGCACAAAAGCTTGTGTTAAATCTCACTCCCTGGAAGTACCCCCTACACATTTCAATGGCCCATGAACAATGTTGATCAGCTCACTCCTACATTTGTTGGCATTGTCCAAACTATTTAAAAAGGTTTGTGAAAGGGAACCTGCCTTTTGCAGAAGCTGTCTTCTCTATCTTAAGCTTCATCCACAGTCTCCACCTCCGGTCATTTTGGGGTTGCTTTCAGTCATCCTGGTATTTTTATGCTGCAGATTAGGAATTGCTTGATATTGGCTTTTGCCTGCACACATGAGGAGGATATTTGCTGCTGAACGTACCAGCTTGTCCCAATTCCACCTGTCCAAGCACATCCACGTTTGCCCCTAGAGTTCTTCCTCCAAACATGTTGCCGTCCCATTTTGCCTGGTATTCTCTGCGCCCTTGCACCCTTTCCTTTGTCTCTTTCTTTTAGAGGAGACTGACCAGCAGAAGGACCCTAGAAAAAAAGCATGGTCAAAGGACATGCACCACAGCAGTGCAGGAATCAGCATGGAACAAGGTGGTGATATACCCCCCCCCCGGTTGTGGTTTAAGGAAAGCATTGAAACTCTAGGCCAGTGGTTCTCAACCTGTGGATCCCCAGATGTTGCTGGACTGCAACTCTCAGAAATCCCTTCCGGCACAGCAAGTGGTGGAGGATTCTGGGAATTGCGGTCTAGGGACATCTGGGGACCCACAGGTTGAAAACCACTGCACTAGGTTTTTTGTCACTCTTTAATTTAGAGACCCTGCTTCAATCCTGGGACAGTGAGGACTAGAGATGGAATGTTTCCAGACATTTTAAGCCAATTTAAAAAAATGGTTTCCTCCCCATTCCCCCCCCCCACAAGTTTCCAGAACTTTTACATATCTAGTGTGGACAGCAAGATATGGTACTGGTATGAAGGCAAAGAAAGCAGAACTCAGCATGGATGGACATTTCTCTTCTGGAAGAGGACTCCACCAATTCATGATTACTTTGTGAGTTTTGCATCAAGTGATGTGCCATCCCTATGGGTTATCCACTCCAGCTCTTACATTTGGGTTTCATGAATGCTAAAGGGATTGTTACAAAGTCAATCTGAGATACATCTTGACAAATCACTGGTCTCTTTTTAGTGGCTGGGAATCTCAGCAAGATCTTCATCCCAGCAGATTATCTTTATAATTTTGAATGTGGGAGATACCAGTGGGCTTCTGCCCTGGCCAGGTTCAATGCTCTGCCTTCAGCATTTTTAGAAGGAAGATACTCAGTCATCCCTTACAACCAGCCTCTTTGCCCCTGCCAGTCTGGCACATTGGAAACTGTAGCACATGTCCTATTGTTTTGAACATACCTTATAAAGGCTTTGTGCAATTGACTTATTTCTTGATTTTTAAAACCTGATCCTTGTGGATCCAATAAATTTTATATCTTTCTTCCCCTCACTGATTCCTCAGATGAAATCACAGCCAAGGTTGCAAAATTCTGTGCAGCAACTTGTGTAATACAAAAACAGAGGACTAAACCTGTTACTCCTTTATACCTCCCTTTGGTTAGATGGGCTGTATAAAACTCTAATAAACAAACAGACAAACAAACAAATAACTGCCAGGACCAAATTAGGAACTGCAGTCTGAATTTCAGTCTGTTTTGCAATTATTGTAAATACTCTATGCCTTGTTATTGTATTTCAGGCTTCCGTATCTAACATAGCGGACAAATGGTCGTCATCACAATGAAGTAGAAGGTATGTGGGTGTCCGTGTTCTTGCTGTGTCATCCATACAACCTGTCCCAGCACCAGTCAGCGTTTCTCGATCCCAGAGTATGAGGAGATGCAGTCGTCACCAAGTGGTGGGATCTCAGCCCTTGTCCTGCCCCACCAGTTTCCTCAAAGGACAGCTCTCCCCTTCCCTATGCTGAAGTCTTTATTAGAAGTTTCAGGTTCTGTTGCCCCTCCTGCCCCTCCTCTTCCCCTCCTTGCCTGCTTGCCACCCCCAGCCCTCACCAACAGCTTTGATTTAGCCCCAGCTGATGTGATGCCATCAAAGGAGGACTCCTCTCTCTCTCCCTCCCTCCCCCCCCCTCTCTCTCACTCACTCACTCACACACACACACACACACACACACACACACACACATACACATGCATGCATAGGCACCACCACCACCCCGCCTGCCAACCCCCCTCCTGTGGTCAAACCAAAGGGAGGTCATTCTAATAATACCCAGGGTCATTGGTGGGAGCCACTGAGTCTCTCTGTCATTTTTCATTTGCTGGCAGCACTTAATGACAGTTGCAGAGGAGAGGATCTGGGGGCTGGTGGCCGGGTGATGTCAGTAGCACATGCTCAGAGATTATAAGGGCAGTGAGGGGGCAGACCTGTGGATTAATAGCTAGGGAAGAAATAGCTATTAGCTGCTTCACTTGGGAGCCTACTCATGGGCCTGTGCATGTTCTCATTCCTTCTCTCTCTCTCTCTCACACACACACACAGACAGAGATACACACACACACACACACACACACACACACACACACACACATGCAGGAACACACAACATGGAAGAGGCATGTGGGAAGGGAGCAGATTGCCCCGAGGGAGGAAATAATTCTAAGAGGAAGATGATAGTGGGAGTGAGGGTGGTGACGTTGCTGCTGAGGTCTATCAGCCATCCGCCAGCCACTGATCATGAGATGGAGGTGAGAAGAGACGTTTCCATGCTCCCACTGACTTTTCTCTTTGGGGGGGAGAAGTCAGTTGTTATTCCTCCTGGTTCTTCTCTGGATGGATGGATGCAAATCTCAGGATGATCTGTTCAAATCTGCAACAACAACAATAAACAAACAAACAAACAAACAAACAAACAACAGAACACTAGAGTGACCCAGAGGAACCCTGCACTGACCTGGAACGCCACTATCATGAAGAGAAATCAGTTTTTCTAATTTTATGGCTTCCCTTATTTTGCCTTTTCCTCTTTCCTCTTGACAGTGGTTTTACCAGTGGGTTACATTTTGAGGGCAGGACCTGTGTAGTTTTCTGACTTTCTGTATAGAACCCAAGAACTGTACTGAGAAACAACAACAGCAATGGGTAAAACAGTTGATTCTAATAGCCCAGTGGCTAGGCTGCTGGATAAGCAACAAAGCAAATCATACCTAACAGAAACTGGCGTTCCATCAAAGAGCAGTCCCAATAAGCACAGAAACAACATAGAGCTAAACAAGGCAGCAATTTTAAAATATATATATATGAAAGCGAGATCCAATCTTCCTCTTCCTCATGCTAATTTCAGCTGCTGAAATCGTGCCAAAATGTTTGATTAACCAATTTAAAACAATTGCCAATTTCAACTTATTTGTTTCCTGAGCTTCAACCATTTGGTGACTTGGCAAACAGGTCATCTCACGCACACAGTTTTAGGATGTCGTCGTCATCATCATCACAGAACACCAGAGAGTCCATCCCTAGTCAAGGAGGCCCAAAGGGGAATCAAACCCCCAACTTTTGGCGTTTCATTCTTGCTTAAGCTTGAGGAGGAAGAAGAGGAGGAGAGCAACAGCAAAAGCAATGCAAGATTTCTTCAAGGTTGCGAGCAAGTGAACTTTTCTTTGACATTACGCTCTTTGTGATATCCAGGTAGATTACATTTGAGTAGATATGTGCCAGATTGGACCAACAGGCCAAGGCTGTGGCCCTTTGGATCTTAAAGGATCTGAAGAACCACATTTTCCATATCCTGCTGAATATTATGCTGTGAAGATTCTCAGTCATCCAGGTGAGTTTATCTGGAAGTTGAGACATGGCAACTGGACTTCTTTTTCTTGAGAGACTGAATTGTTTCACTGCTCATCCAAACAGCTTCTTCAGTCTGAGGAAAGCTGGTTGTGAGTCCTCCTTTTTATAGTTCATTTTGACCTTATGTCAGTATCCATGCTGACCACAATTTCTGGGAGTTGTAGTCCTCAAACATTTGGGAGCCCAAGATCGGGAACCCATGAGATAGAGGAAGACTTTTAAAACACAGTTGCCGTTTGACATACCTTTAAACAGATAATGGTTATCTCTAAAGAAGGACATATAGCCATCCTAAGAACATGGTGGATCGGGATGCTGAATGGGATACCAGAAACACAGTTATTATGGGTGAGGGAGCAACATGCAGTTGCAAGACCTTTGTAGTGAGTCAAAGTTAACCATGAGAAACCAAACTATTGTCTTCACTGGTTGCAGGATCCTTGGGTCAACCTATGTGGCTATTGCAATATGCTGGGCTAGTGAGTTTCCAGTAGCATCTGGCCTGCCACAGTTAGCAAAACTGGAACAGCAAAAGTCATGCCCATATCTATTGAAGCAGTTGTCCTACATCTCTAAGGACAGCCCCCTCTGGACTTGTGAGGACATGATGGTTATGTTGGGGGCAGCAGGGGGGAACCCAGAGATCAAGCTCAAAGCCCAAACCTGCCCACCCTAAAATGATGGTGTCACTACCCAACCAAGGCCACCTTCATGTTTCATTTGTCTTCTGACCGTTATTGAATTGCTGCAAAGCAAAGGCCGGGGAAGAGGACGAGGAGAAGACAAAGTCCAGCTCTATGGAGATCCCTTTCATTCCTTGTGACTCTGGCTCATCATTAGATAGCTTCCCTCTCTGAGCAGGAGGTCAGCCAGTATAAATATAAATTGCATTTTACATTACTTCTAGATGACTGAAGCTGTCAAAGCAATAATATAAGCCTTCAGTCCCGCATTCTGCCACTTCTCTCCCGACTTTTGGCCATGAGGTCATACGCAAATTGAACGTGACAGCCGGGACAGAAAGTCCAACAGACTTGTATTGTTCAATGGTTGGGCAGCAGTACTCGGTTTGAGCCTTGGCCCACATTGGACAGGAAGGTCTCCAATCAATGGGCATGCTGACAGAAGCCTAGATCGCTGGAGGTAGCTCCACACATGCACATAAAAAAAGTTCAGTTTCTCCCAAATGCTTGGAAAGAGGTACCCATAATAAAGCCTCAGATCAGGGTGGTGTGGAAGAGAGTAATAGCCTGGTACATGAGCTGACAATATTGCTGTTGTGAGTTTTTTGGGCTGTTTGGTCATGTTCTGGAAGTTTTTTCTTCCTGATGTTTTGCCAGACTCTGTGGCCTACATCTTCAGAGGGCAAGGAGCTCATGGAACTAGGTGTCCCCCCCCCCCACCCCACCCCAAGAGCACAGAGAGAACTCCTAGTTCCCTGAGCTCCTTACCCTCTGAAGATGCCGGCCCCAGATTCTGGTGAAACATCAGAGAGAAAAATTTCCAGAATATGGCCAAACAGCCTGAAAAAAAACTCTCAACAGCTATCAGATCCCAGCTGTGAAAGCCTTCGAGAATACAGCTGACAGACAGTATGTTAGCTTTTGCAAAGTATGTTTGAATACGGAAAAGGACAGAGGGCTCCTTTACTTCCCTTACTTGTGTGGATTTCACCAAAGGAAGCCTGAACAGTTCACTGAAATGTCCTCTTCTATGCTACTATTAAAGAGACAAAAGACTTCTTTTTCTTTCGCCTTGCACCCTACTGATATTTAGGGACAGAAGATCTCTGTATGGTCTGAATAGTTCAAGAGGTAATAAAACATTTCAGAATAGATCAGAATAGTAGAATCAAAGAATAATTGACTTGGAAGGGGCCTATGAGGCCTTTGAGTCCACTCCCCTGCTCAATGGTGGAATCCAAATCAAACAATATGTGGTTGTCTAACTTTTTTTGGATGCCTCTAATGTTGGAGTAGTCACCACCTTTCAGTGCCATTACTTCCATTGTTGTACTGCTCTAATGGTTAAGAAGTTTTTCGTTATATTCAACCAAACTCTGGCTTCTGGTAACTTGAGCCCATTATTGCATGTCCTGCATGGTGGGATGATTGAGAAGAGATCCTGCCCTCCACTGTACGACATCCTTTCAATTATTTGAAAAGTGCTATTATATCTCTTCCCGGCACCCCAGTCTTCTTTTCTCAACAGTAAACACAACCAATTCTCTCAGTCTTCTGGAATGTTTGTCATCAGTGTGGATCACCACATCAGCTCGTATGGCACAACAGTGCAAACAGGTAGTACAGGTGATATGATGGACCTTCCTATGTGCCTCATATTATGAAAGTCCAAAGCGGTTTAAGGTTCCTAAAAACTTGGCCTGGTAGGAAAAGGACAGCCAATGCAATTCCTTCCACTGACCCTACTATTAGGCATCACTCAGCAAGGATAACAGATAACGAGTCTTGGGTGACAGCCTTCACAGCTGCTCCAGGCTTGACCCTTCCTTGGAGGATGTCCCTACCATCTTGCCGCCTCCTCCTCCTCCTCCTCCTCCTGGATCTACCTCTTGTGCATCAGGTGTGATGGGGGATGCTTTGCAATTGCCAGGTTTGAAATAAAGTTGAGATTTTAGCCCATTTGGCTCCTAGATATGGTATGGAGGGTGGAAGGGTATGCGTGTGGGGAGGGAGACAACAACTTCTTCTTTGATTCAGGCAATGAAAAGCCTAGAGACCAGCTGGTAGGAGTCGATTTGGTCAGGTGCATTTCATGTTGTCCATAGACTGAGGGGAAAAGCTTTGAATAGGCTGGGGCCAGATGTCTGTTCCCCAAATCGTTTGGGTGCAACACAGAACCCCCAAACTTCCAAACAAACAAAACAAAAGGCACCAAGAAGTCTGTTGGATGCCTAGTATAAATTAGTAGGTAGAGTGGCAGATCAAAACTAAGGAGTCCTGGGTTTGAATCCCCACTCAGATATGGGAGCTCACTGGGAGTTGTGCAATGGATAAAAAACAGGGATGATGGCACATCTTCGGCCCCAACTCCCAAGTCTGAGTCTGAGTCTTGGTACCAAGTCCCTAGTCCAAATCTGAGTCTACGCTTAAGTCCTGAGTCCCAAGCCTAAAGTCTGAATCCTTATTAAAAATAAGTTTCGTCCTCCAACAGAAAAAAGGGAAGGGTCGGTAGGCTTCAAGTAGCCAGTTGAGTCCAAGTCATCAGAGGAGGGGTGTGAGTCAATTCCAAATTGAGTTGCCAGTGTAACTTAAGTCCGACTTGATTGCAAGTCCAGCAACTCAAGTCCCCATCCCTGGTAAAAATGATCCTAAAATATCTCCCTTACCTTGAAAGGGAGATATTTTAGGGACTAAGCTATAGGCTGGTCCTGACTTGACAGTGCATAACATCAGAGTAATATATTTCGCACTGAATTCTGCATCTCCTCCCGTCTGCTTTAATGGAAAGTAGAGCTGGCTTCCACCTTCACGTTATGCTGGAACTGGTGTTGCCCCCTGCAAAGGCTGAAATTGCAAAAGAACACAAGGTTTGTGACCACAGAAAGTCTTGGTCCTTTTCCTATTTCTGGAGATTCATTTGGGGGTTTCATTTTGCCTTTAGGGAGAGCAGACAAAAGAGTGCGATATTGTGCTTGGCAGCTTTTTGGCAGCTGGTATGAAATTAGCTGCTGTCAAAGGATAGGTAGTCTTGATAACAAAGGACCCTGATTGCTTATTTGATAGGCATATCAGCATGAAAGGAAGAGATGGATGTGAAAAGAGTGCTTTCCAGGTAGATGAAATAAGTAACTGAGTACATTACACCCGGATTTGGGAACCACTGACTAGAAAATTAATCCCATTCATTAATTTAGCAGAGTGCTTTTCAGGCTTCCTCTCTTCATGTTTAGTTTTCATGTTAGCAGAGTGCAATAGTTTGGTGCTGGACTTAACGGCTGTTAAATAGGAATAACCACTAGATGGGATTTTGAGACTTTAATGCATGAGCAACAGCACAAAAGAGTCTTTTCTTTTTATGACTCTTCTGCTCATCTCCAAAAGAAAGCCTTTGGGATCCAAATTATCCATTTTAACTAATGAGAGAGAACCTGGGGACAGGGTTGGATTTTATTTGGATTCCCTCATTTGGATTCCCTTGGTTTGACCCATGCATGCAACATGGCCTCATTCATTTGTCAGGACAGGCAGCATCCTCTCTTGCACCCCAAAGATTAAGTGTGTTGGCTTTGGTGGTGGTGTGGAAGATGCTGGATACTGAGGAGGAGGAGGAGGAGGAGGAGGAGGAGGAGGACAAGCTGTGCCCCCTGTCCTAGGTCTGATGATCATAATTTGTACTGTTTCATAAGGGTGATGATATAGATTCCTAAAATCATTGAATCATTGAATAATTGGACAGGGAGGGGCATAGACAGATAGATAGATAGATAGATAGATAGATAGATAGATAGATAGATAGATAGATAGATAGATAGATAGATAGATAGATAGATAGATAGATAGATAGATAGATAGATAGATAGATCTTGTGGGAACCCATGAAAGGGCCTTCTCGGCTGCTGCACCCAGAATCTGGAACTCCCTCCCACTAGAGTCCAGGACTGCCTCATCTCAGTTGTCTTTCCAGAAACAGGCAGAGACCTTTCTCTTCAGGCAAGCTTTCCCTGTATGATGGATTACCTATTATGTGTCTTTTATATGAATCACTAGGATTACATAGATTTTGTGTTTATAACTACTTATAACCTTTTGTGTTTATATTGACACTATGTTTTCAATGTTAGTTTCTATCACTCATAACATTTACATGAAATCTTACTCTTTATCACTGTGTGCGTTTTCTTGAAGTTTTAATGTCATGTTGTCTATTAATGCTGTAAGATGTCCCTCAATTCCCTGTTCTCAATATCTGAACATGTCTACTGGACTGTATATTATCTATAAGGTGGGGTAAAATATACTCTAAAATAAATGAAATAGCTAGCTAGCTAGCTAGCTAGCTAGCTAGATAGATAGATAGATAGATAGATAGATAGATAGATAGATAGATAGATAGATAGATAGATAGATAGATAGATAGATAGATAGATAGATAGATAGATAGATGGTTTCTTCTAACCTCAGTTCCAGTTTTATTTTTATATTTGTTTTACTGATGGAAGATCTTGATGTTGTCCAACCATTACCATTATTTGTCTCAAATTCAAAGCTGACACTTGTTTTCCTTTTCTTCAAGGATGGTACTGTAGAAGAGATCTCCAAGTAAAAAAATGTTACAGGAGCGTCTTTGTAGAAGAGTCATAAAACACCAGCGTGCAAGTATTTCCCCAGAGCAGTACCAAGTGTAAGGCTTTTTCCATCACCACTCATCTGTCCAATGGCTGAGAGATTCTTTACAGAAAAATGAAAAAGACCATTTACAGAAAAATCTAAGGGTCTTTCTTGTCACAATCACATGTTCTTAAGCAACTGGTTTTCTGATTGCTTATTAAAGATCTTCAGCTTCCTCACTTCTACATTTTGCTTACTTTTTTCAGTTACTTCTGCAGCTATTTGGCTGCTCAACAAGCTGCTCTCCCCCACCCCACCCTGTGCCATTTTGGTGGTGACAGCAGTAAAGCGTCCTTGCCATCCTCATAGAGCTGCAGAGGTAGAAGGGACCCTACGGATCATCAAGGAAGGCTCCTGTCAAGGAGCCAAAGTGGAGGGATAAAACTCCCGACCTCTGACTCCGCAGCCAGATCATTAAACCACTGAGCTATCCAACAGTTTCCCTTCCTTTCCTCCTCCTTGGTATTACGATGGCTCCGATCTTCAACTAGAAGTAAACAAATGTTTTTGGGTCGGTCACAGTTGCAAACAGTCGGCTTCTTTCTCCTCTTCTTGGAGGTATCAGCATTGGCTGACGTCTAGGAAGGCTGACTTCTCCTCTTGGCTGAAATTCACCACTGAATTCCATGGATTTTTGTAATATGATGAAGGGACAGCAAATACCTTCACTTCCATCCAAGATCAGCATGAACCTGGACACCAGAAATGCTTGCCCCCTTGTCAAGTGGAATCTCTAAGGCATGATTGGGTCTAAGCCACTAAGGTAAAAAGGTATGATTGGTCTAAGCCAGTGCTTCCAACCTTGGGTCCCCAGATAATCTTCAGCTACAACTCCCAGAAATCCTGGCCAGCATAGCTAGTGATGTAGGCTTCTGGGAGTTGTAGTCCAAGAACATCTGGGGACACAAGGCGGGGAACTACTGATCTAAGCATTCTCTTCCATATGTGCCTAAACAGAGATGTCTTTCCTTGTCAATGGATAAAGGCAAATGTCGTCCCCCCCCCCCCCCGCACATGTGTGCTACTCATATCCGACTCTAGGGACGGTGTTTATCTCCATATTCAAGCGGAAGAGCCAGTGTTGTGCAAGTCCATGGCCATGTGGCTGGCATGGCTGCAAGGAAATACTGTTTTACCTTCCCGCTTTTTAGGGTGGTACCTATTAATCAACTTGCATTTACATGCTTTTGAACTGCTAGGTTGGCAGGAGCCGGGGTTATCAGTGGGTGCTCACTCCACTGTGTGGCACCCAGGATTCAAACTGTATTGTCTTCCTCAGAGTTAGAAACCTTGGCTTTCTTGTATAGGAGGAGAGTCAGATCTGCCATTTGCTGTCCCCTGGAGCTGTAGCACTTGGCATCCAATACTGGATTTCAGCCTCATATAAAATGAGTTTCAAGACCAGTTCTCCCATCTAAAACTGTTAGGAGGCACGAGCAACTGATGGGCCCTTGGAACCATCAAATTTACCTTGATACAATATTTGTTGTTGCTGCTGTGTCATCATGACCGACTCTGTCCATGGAGTTTTCTTGGCAGGAATACTGGAGACTCCCATAGCACCTGTTATTCCCTGGTGGTCACCCATCTAAGTACTAGCCAGGCCTGACCCTGCTTAGCTTCCTAGATCAAGCGAGATCGGATGTGCTCAGGGCATCTAGGCAGTTGATACAGTATATGATATCACACATTCTTTACTTCCGAACCAACTATTTACAATTAACTATACTACTTACTTCCAAGCTGTAAGTTTTTGCTACTTGATACAGTATATTGAGTAGCAAAAACTTAAAGTTTGTTTGGAGGCAAGTAGTGTAGTTAATTGTAAATAGGTGGTTTGGAAGTAAAGAAGGTGTGATATCATAACAGTTCAATGATATTTCAAGGAACAGCCATGCCACTTTATTCACATTATGAATGATGGTTTCTATTTGCTTTTAAAACTTACTTTTAAAGGCCATTTTCTCAGGTACTTTTACATTTGGCATATTCTGTGATCCATCGAAAGATTCTTGATTTTTAAAAAGAAAGGGATTGAAAGTAATGGGAAAGTAACTAGCAGTACTCAAGCTTATATAGCAAGTTTCTTTCCTTTTCCCAACATTGCAATGGGTAAGGGGGATATATATATATATTTAAAAGTGGTTTATGTCTGGAGAAAAATTTGAGAAACCAAAATGTGGAACTGATTTATGTGAGGGTCAAAACTATTTCCTCTAAACAGAAGTAAAGCTTCTGAGGTAGTGTTACTCTCCCAGCCCAAAGCAGGCAAAGGACCTAGATATTTCAAAGTTCAACTTTCTTGGCATGATATTCCCTACAAATTGCAGTCATCAAGAGATGACTGGTTTTATGTCCTTATGCTGTGCAAATTGAGATTTAGAGTCAGACTGAGCATATAAGTGGCATTGCATTAGAAGCTGACCAAACGTTGATGTTTCTGTTGCACAGTTGTCTCTGGCTTTACTTGTACCTGAGCAATCAACCTCCAGACAACGTCCATATTTACAAGAGGTGGGGGTGGTGGGAATCCTCTTGCTGTGACAGTCAGAAGATGCCTTCCAGCAGTGAAGGAATCCCCTTTTCTAGCAACGTGCTCTCTGTACCATTTAGCTGGACCCACAGAGAGACACCAGACATTGGAAGACTGGGTCTCTTCTCCTTCAGCAGCATAGTAGACTAATAGAACTGATCAGCAAAAAGAGACCCAAAGGACCATTAATCTCAATCCTCTGCTGAAGCATAAAATCCATGCTGTTTCCTCAGCGCATGGCCCTCTAATACACAATTTAAAATCTCCAGTGAAGGGGATCCCATAATTTCAGGTTTTAAAAATGATTCCCCTGCTTGCTACCTGGGCCATGCTTGTTCTTATCGGATTTTGAGAGCTCAGCAGTGTTGGGTTTGGTTACTATGGGAAAGAAAGGCCACCGGGTAATAAGATCACCATGTTGAACTAGAACTAGAGTCTGCTTGATGACGACCCCAAGGGCCACTTGAAGCCGGAATTATATTTCTAAGTAATGTGGAGTTATTGTGGAGCACCTTGCCAAATATTCAAATTTTAGCTGTTCCCATAGACAAAGGATTATCCATGAACCTTGTTCACAAATACACATGTTGTGGTATGATATGTTTAGCTGATGTTTTGGGTTTTGTGTGGCTGCATCTGGTTTGTAGATTGAGTTATTTCTGCTTTGTTCTACTGCAGGAAACAGAAAAGTGTGCCCACCCAGGTTGGACTACAAGCTCCAAACATGCCTGGTTTGTTTTCATTTGTTTGTTTTTCATGGCTTTGTAAGGTGTCCTAAGTGTCCCATTTTGGAGGTGGTAGATGCTTTTCAAGTAGAGACAAGCATGAATGGCCTGTTTGGTGGTTCATACAGGGCTTGCTTTAGAGGAGGTGGGGCTTTGAAGTGTCAAACACCTGTCCAGACACTGCTCAACACACCTACATGAACCACCAAAACTGTGGCATGGCAAATGGACTTCTTTTCTTGTGAGATTGCAACATTTCACTACTCACCCAAGCAGCTTTGTCAGTCTAAGGAAAGTTGGTATGAGCCCTGCAATTTGTAGTTCACCTTGGTTTCTCTTCACTCTGGTCTGAATTCATATACTGAACTATAAATTGGAGGACTCCCGTCAACGTTCCTTAGACTGAAAAAGCTGCTTGGATGAGTAGTGAAATGTTGTGATCTCACAAGAAAAGAAGTCCAGTTGCCATGACTCAATTTCTGGATAGCCTCACCTGAATGGCAGAGAATCTTCACAGACACCATACCTGTGGCTTGTGGCCATTGCTACTTCCAGGCATCTCTGATTAACAAAAACAATTCAGTTAAAAATTAAGCATCCATGGAGCCACAGCTATTCAGATTATACATCTGGAGGACACACAGCTTTGGCTCCCAAAAAGTCCCCTTAATGAAGATTATAGACAAGTGTTTGGAAACACTTATAAAATGATGGTGGCATGTTATCTTGCCTTTTTTCTTCAGATGTCAACCTGTAACATTCCGGGGCAAGCAGGTACCTTATTTTTATTTTTAGCCCATGGAGTGCTGGTGGACCTGTGAAAACATGAACGGAAAGGCTCAAGAATACACCGACACAATATACAGCACCTCTCCATCCTTTGGTGATGTTGCTAAGAGTCCTTATCACTCAGCCAACAGGTCCTACTTTCCGCAAATAGGGTGTTGTGAACATTAATCAGTGTTTGTACAGAGGCCCTTTGAAGAGGAAATATGCCCATATATACATGTGAAGTGTTATTAAATGGAGCTGAATTGGAGCTGCTCCTGGAGAGAGAGAGAGAAATTGGCAAGATCAAGGGTGCCTATTCAATGAGTCCTTTGAACGTTGAAAGCGAGAGTTGCACAGAAAGTACTAGAGATGATTTGAAGATCAGGTGCTGTGACAGGTAATAAACTTGAAGCAGGAACGGGGAGGACTTTGGGGATGGAGAAGGAGAAGATTTCTTCTCCAAGGGTTCCTCTTCAAGCCATCCAGCATTTCTGCAAGACTCCTTCCAGCTAAATAAAGGGCACCCAAGGTCAGCTGCTTGGCAAGGACATACATTAGGGAGAAGTCAGCCTGCCTGTTGTTACGTGGCTACGTGGGGCTGATTCTGCCACAAAGCAGAGTGAAGTGGTTGCCTCTGGCAGAGGATGCTTCAATGGGGTGGGGTGGGCAGGTAAAGCTATGTATGTCACTGTTACACCACAGGATGGCCCCAATCCTGTCGCAGTGTTGGGCCTGCGCAGCAGTAATGGCGCAGCAGCAGCGGCAGCAATGACCAATTATCATTTCCTTCCCACAGGAGGCTAGACTGGCCCCATCTTTACAGTCTTTCCAAAAGCAGGCAAAGACCTTCAGGCAACCTTTCCCTGAGTGACTGTAAGATGCTGAAAAAGGGAGGAAACTTTGTGCACCTACTATAACATTTGAATGTTTTCAGCTCCAGATAAGAGCAACATTCCATTTGATAAACTAAACCCAAAACTGACAAGTTTTCGACACGGCCTGTAACTCATTTATGTTACTGTTTCTTGAGTAATTGTATAATAATATATGTATCTGTGCAAGTCTAGTGCTAGCACATTACTGCTGTGAGGCATGTATTAACTGAATAGTAAAATAAAAACATAATTTTGTGTTTTACCTGGAGTGTTTGCATTGGTGTTACTTAATTCTCTCCGTGCTCCCATCTTATTGTGGATTCCCTGGGTGGGTGGCTGTTTGAGTGGGGGTTTTAAATGGATTGTTTGCACCTTAGTGCTTGGAATGTGTTTTGGTGATGCTGTTGTTGTTTGGTATTTCGTTCAATGGTCCTTTTAGCATTGTATTCTCATTGTTCCTAACTTAAACACTGTTGTTAGCCAGCATGGCAACTGAAGACCAATTCTGGTCACTGCATCTCAAAAAAGACATAGTGGAACTGGAAAAGGTGCAGATGAGAGTGACTAAAATGATTACTGGGCTGGGGCACCTCCCTTATGAGGAAAGGCTAAAACATTTGGGGCTCTTTAGTCTGGAAAAAAGGCGCCCTTTGGGGGATATGACTGAGACGTACAAAATAATGCAGGGCATGAGTAAAGTGGATAGAGGGACACTCTTCTCCCTCTCAAATTGATGGCTGGGAGAGTAAGAACAGACAAAAGAAAATATTATTTCACCCAGCAAATTGTTATTCTGTGGAGCTCACTGCCACAGGATGTGGTGATGGCATTTGTCCTGGATGCCTTCAAAAGGGGATTGGACAGATTCCTGGAGAAGAAGTCCATCACAGGTTCCAAACCATGATGAAGATGTGTAATCTCCAGGCTTAAAACCAGGGTACTTCAAGGACCAGTTGCAGGGAAGTGGGATCAGGAGACAGAGATCTAGTCTCATGTGCTCCCAGACACATCTGGTGGGGCAACTGTGAGATACAGGAAGCTGGACTAGGTGGGATTTTGGCCTGATCCAGCATGGCTCTTCTTATGTTCTTTTATTTATGGTAAGCCACCTTGGATCCTTTTTA